>OV816024.1:80728634-81328634 GCA_929113105.1 Agrypnus murinus
AAGAAAGGTTTATAATATACTCTCTAGTGTGTTTGTTAATTTACCTGACAGGTGTCTTTGCTTTCATCTGGAGCTCCTCCAGCACATACTTGCCATTCATGTATAATTCCTTTTTCTAAAAGTCGTTTGGATATATTTGAATAACTTTTATTACAAATATCGTGCCTATACACTTCCAAACCAACTTTCAATAGATCGTTACTGGCATCTCCAGCTAATTCTACTAAACCCCAACCAATTGCTTGTACAGTTTGCGCTACATCTAATTGTGTATTCAAACAAGCAGGACGTACATATTTGGTAAATTCAATGGTATCGTTTAATTCTAACACAGCGATATCATTGTAACGGGAAGGTGGCTTATAGCCGGGATGTCGATGTCTATTGATAATCTCAAAATCTTGAGGAAAGCCTCCTTTTTCTGGTTCTCTCAAATTTATAGTTCCTGTTCGAGCCCATCTAACTGGACCGCTTAAACATAACTTTTATTAGTATACAATTTTCCGAAGCCAAATAATATGTTACTTACAACTCTGCAGACGAGGCACAGTGAGCCGCAGTAAGAACAAATTTATCACTTATTAAGCTACCACCGCATGACCAATGTATATCGTCTGCTTCGCCAAATCCTAGTGCTACCTTTAAAGTGCAGAAAATTGAAAAATGTGTAATGATTTATGATAGTATACTCTTACCATATGAGGGAATTCTCCAGCTTCTGCAGGCAAACCATTCACCACTCCAAATATAGGTTTATCGGCAATCTTTTTGTAATAAGCACATACTGAAAAGAGACAAACATAAGAGACATAACTTTTTGTAGATTTGGAAGGTGAGGGTCTCGAAAGATTACCGACAAACTTCGGTTTTTAACTTCTTGACCAAAAATAGAAACTTTAACCAAACAAACATATCACAAAATGCCTTCCTATAGAGATGTCGAAGCTTATGATTTATAAGGACATTCTGTATACGAACATAGAGATATAGAGATATCTAAGCATTTTTTCTGGGTCGTTATTGTAATCGAAGTGATTATATAAGGAATAAAATAAAATTCATTATCACTATTTGATGAACCGGCAAAATTCAAGTTGCCCGGTTCACTAAAATTGACTCATTTCGCTTGTCGACAGCTGAATGTCGTCATATTATTAATATGTTTACAAATTTGCTTAAGTACATCAACCGTTTAGTAGTATTACAGCGGTAGAAATAATGATAATGAAACCTGTTTTTGAATATGCTATGCAAATACAAAAAACATTTTGGTTAAAATATAAAAAACTTGTTTAAAATGATTGGCTTATTCCTTATTCCTTATTTTTATTTTTTTATTTTACACCTACACTACGGGAAAGTTTTATTTTTCAAATTTTACACAATAAATAGCATGGTGTTGATTTGCCATCTTCTCTGCACCCTGTATATGTATGTACTAGGAATACGTTTAAAATGTGTTTTATATTCTTTGAATTAATGATCATTGGGCCTGGTTAATTTTCTTTACTACATCACTTTTAAATTTTGCTATTCAAGTGCCTTTAATTCTTTGTCGCTATAATCAAGAAAACCCTGTTGTATTCCAAAGCCAAGAAAGACATTAGGGCATACCTTCGTCACTTTTTGAGATGACCTTGCTTGGTTGGCTGGGAAGGGTAGTGGTGTCTGTAACAGTTGGGCAGCAGACTAGAGGTGCGATACCTTGGAAACCACATGGCGCTGGTCGAAAACCTTGTTGAATGCTTTGCAGCACTGGGATGCACCTTGATAATTCAATGCATTCTCCTCTTCCACCGGAAGATAACCGACAAGTATCACCTAAATTTAAAAATTAAGTGCTAATTATTCCTTGAATACTGCAGCTTACACTAAAAAGCATATTTTTCTGAGTAGAATAATAACATACATGCATGGCTTCCCCTTTTAACGCATTTGCAGTGTCAGGGTTCCACGCAAGTAGCTATTGTATTAAGCTATTGTAGTAAGTACATAACGCTCCCCCATACTTTATCACTTATACCATATTCATACCTTTTCCTAAGGAGTTTAAATAAGATTGTACTAAATTTTAAAATTCAGTCGCAACCGAGATTTGAATTCCTGCCCCTCTGAACGAGAAGTAGGATAGAGATCCTACTTCTATAAAGGTAGAGACCTTTATTCACAAAAATCTAGTATAGCAGGTAAAAGTTCGTATTCTAGAACAACGTTAATTAAAGTAATAGTTTTCACATTGAAACATTAACAAATCATTTATAAGTTATATCTTTTCAATGGCTTTTTAATACTTTATACTCCATACAAGATAGTCCCTAATTGGATTCTAATACACTTTGCCTACTAATTTTAAATTAATTAATTAGTGGTTTCAACAAATGTGATGCATTTTACGTTAGAGATCGACAACCTCTTGGTCAGAGATTATTCGCAAAATCAATATCATAGAAATTTGTACACATCTGTTTTGTGATGTCAACTAATAAGATTAATAGGCACTTCTCATCATAAGTACTTTTTTTTGCCAAACTGCATAATTGAAAAATTGCAAAAATTACTTGCTTGTGCATATTTCTGAAACCACAAATATTAATGAAAACGCAGAAAATGGCGTTAGAGATAACAATGAAGTTGTCCAGGTAGACGTGACAGAGAATTCTTCAGCTGCATGTGGGAATATTGTGAATATTCTTTCTTGTCTATTTCGACGAATATCCAAACTACCCAGCGTTTGCTGCGTTCGGTATTTCAACTCTTTTTGCTCTGAAAGCACTATTACTATAGTTACAATTATTAAGAATGGATATTCTGCATTGCCAAACGTGGCTGTTATATGTCATACGAAGCTCCCTTTTTTTCGGTTTTTAATTTTTGACATATGTAATATAGTAGATTGTGATGAGAAATGTGGTTTTTTGGTAAATGATCAGAGCCCGTATGGTTGAGTTTCGCATAACAAGTCTCGCATACGAGATGACGTAATTTTTACGTCATAAGATGCAACTTAGCCGATCAAATCTTAGAAGGTAATAGAGAATTACGTCATCTCGTATACGAAACTTGTATGTGAAACTCAAGAATACGGGTCCAGTAAATCTTAATCCTAAGAGTAAGCATAACATATTATACATTTTCAGAATCCACTCGCCTGGAGAATAACTTCCTCTTATGTACCAAATTTCAGGTTAAGTAAGTTTCCTTTACAGTAGGAACTTTAGCTTAAAACTGGATAAGGTTAGATTTGTTAGAAGACTATAAAGTATTCGCTAAAGATTATATAATTGTGGCCTTATTCAACTTCTACCGGTACCTAAGACCCCTCTCCCAAGTCAAGGTGGACGCTTGGAGTTTCAAGTTTCAAACCAATTGAAAGGAAAATAAGTCTGTTACATCCATTTTTATACTAGGTACAAATAACGATGAGACGAATAGCTGAACAGTTAATGCTCTTCGGAGATCAGCTTTTTACTGTTTTTCTCAATTTCTTTGTAACATTTTTACGGATTTAATAGGATTTTCAAGATTGGAGCAATTATCTGTCAAATTCGAATTTGTTCTGGTTGTTCTTATTTTTAGCTTTAGTTCGAGTAAATGTCGCTTATATTTGACTCGTATTCGTCAGGTGTCCGTTCCTAGAAGACACATATTCATTGTGCTCATTCTTCAATATCGATCATACCTTCTACCCTTCATACCTTTTATTCCTTTTATCTTCCTTCTAAAGAATCTCCGACATTATTGGCAAAGAAACGAAAGAATGAGGCGGCGAGAGATCAACCGTTCCTTCAATTGGTTGAGATGGATTTTTCGAACTAGGAGATCGTTTGGGAAGTTTGACAATCGGCAAACGAGATTTTATAAGATCAGTTCATGAAAGGAATCGACGATACTTCGAGAAAGGTTGATGCTGGTGAACTGGTCAAGCTAATGCGTTTATTTAAGGATGTGCGCAATGAATAAGTGGTCTCTAGAGGCCAATACCTGAATATGGCTCAAATAAAATCGGCATTTTAAGGTAAAGCCACAATTCTGTAATCTTTATCGAATACGTTATAATCTTTTAACAGATCTAAATCCAATTTTAACATAAAGTTCCTACTGTAGAAGAAGATTACTTAACCTAACCTTTCAGGCAGTGCTTGAATTAAGGTAGCGCATAAAAAAAAGTTATTCGCCTAGGCTAGTAAGTCCTGAAAATATATACGTTATGCTTACCTTTAGGATTAAGATCGCTAATGGTGACTCACCAAAAAAACAAAACAGTTATCACCACTAGTTGCCGTATTATGTCAAAAACCAAAAATAACATACGATGGTGTAGCGAGCTTTCGTTGAGATGCTTCAAATGATATATAACACTGTATTTGGAGTGATATTCGTTGAAATAGACAAGAAAGAAAAATTTGTTGCAGTTTTGTACCGTACATTTTGAACTAGACCTCCCAGGCGACCCGAACCCTGCATAAATGTATTTCAGTGTACCTGAAGCGAACATAGAACGTAGATTCTGGAGATATGCAGCTTATGCGGTGGGAGGCATTCCGAATCCATAAAAAAAAAACAATGAAACAACTGAAATCAAATGGGCACAATTTTTATAGATCTGAGTATAGTTGTCAGGAGTCTCCACAAAGGTACTTTTATTCGTCTCAGTCTTACATCTTTTACATGCATATCGCACCTGTTGAGTTGTGTGAGACTGGTTTTTAATTTTAAGACTTGAAATTTAATGTGAGACTTTAAATTGGAAACTGAAAAATTCTGAATGCTTTGAATTTGAAAATTTAAATTTCCAAAAACATGAATTCCGATATATCTATTTGATTTCTTAATAAGGTGTGAGCAAGGGTGTGAGCAACGGAATTTTGATTCAGAGAAGGCCTTGGAAATTTTAGGTTACATCTGATATTAATTTTAAGTAGGTAGTAGAACTACTACATATCATTTAGAACTACTACAGATCATTGAGAACTACTCTCAGTCACTAACTGACAGGCCTATTTTAAATGCATTTTAGCATTTTGGTTCTGATTTCGGAGCTCTCAACAATCTTTAATCAAGAAATTTTAAAATAATACAATTAAATTAATAGGCCAGTAAAATTAGACCCGATTGGGACCGTTGGTGGAAATAAATGTTGGAAAGCGGGAGATCGCTTCGATGACTTCAGTTGACGTCAAATATAAGTATCCTAGGTTTGCACGGTCTCTCGACGCGAGCTTACCTGAGGGCATCAAAAGAAATACGAAATCTTCGGACCTTTTTTAGTTTTTCGCTTATAACTTCAAAGCGGTGCTTTCGAACCAAGACTATAACAAGAATTAAAGAGCATTAAATTCTGCGTCGGATGAGTATCCAACACTTTAAATTAGGTCCAGTGGTATGGTCGAAATCGACGGTCGAAAAACGACAATTTTACAAATTTTCGACTTTCCGTCAGACCGGACGCCCAGATGCTTTCTGTATAAGAAAACCCGTTGGACTCATTCTGATTGTTAATATAAGTCGAGAAATACCTAAGCTTTGATATTGTAGAGGTTGCCGGATTAAACTAATGACCATTTCTTTGTCATCCCCCATCACAGCAATTGGGATCAATCCATATGAAGTGCTGCAGTACTGGTCGCTCAATCATTTTGAAAAAAAATGTTTTTGTGTGTTATCACATCTAAGTATTGGTAGATCAAAACGCTGTTATTTTACTTTTGTTCCTTTTGATTGAAATATGGCAGCCATATCTTTTTCGTGGTGCACGACGATTCTTGCAGTTTTTTGATGTAAACGTAAAGCTTGATATCTCAAGTAGGGGTGGTCCTAGAGACAAGCGGTAAAAATAAAAACCATTGTATTGCTCACATGTCGGATTACATCTTTTAATCTAAACATAATTTTCGTAGAATGCTTACTTATGGGTGCAATTTAACTCCGAAGTTTAACAACGTTTTTACAAAAATTCCCGCTTTTTAGGGGAGCATATTTCATATATCCAGATGAAGATGAAATCTTAAGGCTGATTTTCTTTTTAAAAGTACACAGTTAGAGGTAGTTTATGTATAAAACGTTTTAACTCTGAAACTGTACTATTTTGGTATTTATGGGCTTTTTAAGTTCTCGTTATGATACGTAATATCAAGATTTACGTTTACATCAAAAAACTGCGTACACCACGAAACAAATATGGCTGCCATATTTCAATCAAAAGGAATAAAAACAAAATAACAGTGGTTTTGATCTACCAATACTTAGCTGTGATAACACACAAAACATTTTTTTTTCGAAATGATCGAGCGACCAGTACTGCAGCACTTCATGGATTCATCCCAATTGCTGTGATGGGGGATGACAAAGAAATAGCCATTAGTTTAATCCGGCAACCTCTACAATATCAAAGCTTAGGTATTTCTCGACTTATGTTAACAATCAGAATGAGTCCATTGGGTTTTTTTTATACGGAAAGCCTCTGGGTATCCGATCTGACGGAAAATCAAAAATCTGTAAAATTGTCGTTTTTCGACCGTCGATTTCGACCATACCACTGAACCGAATTTAAAGTGTTGATACTCATCCGACACAGAATTTAATGCTCTTTAATTCTTGTAGTAGTGAAATTCTCGTTGGAAAACACTGCTTTAAAGTTATAAGCGAAAAACGAAAAGAGATTCGAAGATTTCGTGGTTCTTCTAACGCCCTCAGGTAAGCTCGCGTCGAGGGACCGTGAAAACCTAGGATACTTATATTTGACGTCAACTGAAGTGATCGAAGTGATCTCCTGCTTTCCAACATTTATTTCCACCACAGATTCTATTTTACTAGCCTATAAAAATGTATTAAAGAAGATTAGTTATATGGCCCCCACCTACATCTCTACACAATGCAACTCTCCTTTTAACGGAATCGATAACATTATGGAGGATACAAGGCGTGTTATTAATTTCTTCAATTTTGTTGCTAATTATGTGTTAGATAAATTTCTACCATATTTCTCTTTTGTACTTCATTAAATATGAATGTCATTATTAAAAATTGATTTTTTTAAATTTCTTTTTTCAAAAACTGTTAATCTGACAGCTCTTTTCAAAAAGTGACAGTTTAAAATGTTTAAATAAACTAATAGGGAGAAGAAGTGCATACGTCATACCGTGACTGACGTCATAATTCTTTCCTCGCAACGCGCATGTACTTCAATAAGGCACATTATATTTTCATTTCTGATTATTGATAGTGTTAAAAAGGATGTTTACAAGCTATAAAAACACTTACCCAATGGCTTTCACCCATTGTTGTTTCAATATTTTATTTGTGATAGTACCTATCTATTATTTTAACCTCACAAAGTAGCGTCACGTTTTCTCTTCCAACTGTCAACAGTGTCAAAACTGTCAAACAAACGGTTTACAGCGAAGTAGAGCGATGCGAACATGCGCGTTGCGAGGAAAGAATTATGACGTCAGGCACGGTATGACGTATGCACTTCTTCTCCCTATTCATACGATTCAAAATTGCACATGACCGATATGTCTATCTCTTTCTTTCAAGGCCAACTCTGAATCAAAATTCCGTTGCTCACACGTTACTAAAGCCTTAAAGAAGCCAAAAATAATTTTGGAACAAATTTAAAGGTAATGAAAGTTGTTAGGGTAAAGATTAAAGCATCATCTTTGTGTAACATCTACTTCCAATTACTAAACTTCATTGGATAGCTTATACAAATTTAGAAAATGCCCTATACAAAGCCAACATAGCGCTTTGAGTCATGCAGATTAAAGGCCATTCGCATCTATGTTTGCAATACGAACACCACACGTTTCACTGCAGTTGTAGAATCTTCTGATTGGTTTAAAACTTTCTAGAGGTTTTGGCTGGATATATACATTATTGGAAAACTATTATATTTTGAGATTACTTGAAAAGTAATTTTGCTATGTCTTTGCTAATTAAATAATAACACTAAATACTTTGTTTGATATTGATTAATATTGATAATAATATTTGATACACTTGAAAGTGATTTTCAAGCCGTTTGTTATTGGTGATTTATTAGAATAGTTATCACATAATTCTTATGAAATAAATAAAGATTATTAAAAGTTTCACAGTTTTAATAATCTTTATTTATTTCATGATTATGGAGTTCCACAAAATAAGGCTGGAAACAATAAACAACATAATTCTTAATTAAAAATAACTGTTTTATGAGATATTATTACAGTTTTTAATACATCCTAACGAAATCTCTATTAGTATCAGTATATATACTTTTATTATTTTGTTCTGGTACATAGAAAAACTGTGTCACGAAATAATTGATCTTATTTATTTTCTCTTTAAGCAGGCCTAAAATTGAATTAAAACTTTCCAATACAATAGTAACAATCTTGATTTTATTGCCTTTATAGAAAACGACAAGGAAAGAAGTCAAGGTTCGTAAAGCGATTTTGAGAATCTAGGAATAAAGTTATCCAGCATTGCTAGAGAAGTGAAAACATTCATTTTGCCGATTAAAAGAACCATTCGAAGGTGGAAGACTGTTGAACAACGGAAGAAAACTGGCAAGCTATCAGGTGCCAGAGAAGAAAGCTTTCTGTGCAAAAAGCAAAAAATCGTTAGAAGTGCATCTCAATGCAATTGTGTCATTGTGCAATTGCGACAGTTTTACAAATTTGTTGTTCAGCTGGGAGATGAATTATATATATATATATATATATATATATATATATATATATATATATATATATATATATATATATATATATATATATATATATATATATATATATATATATATATATATATATATATATATATATATATATATATATATATATATATATATTGGTTTAATCGACGTTGTCGGACCCGCTATATGATAGGGTCGTTAGTAGACCCGCATTCTTTGATTTTTAAAATGTGTATATTTTATATAATATTGATCTATTTCTGATAAGCAATATTTAAGATCCTCGAGGGGTAAAAATATATGAAAAAAAAGTATTGGTGATATTTGACAGTCGTTCTTGAACCCGATACATATTACAGTGTTTACAGACCCATTTGTATAATTTTAAGTAAGCCTACCTACCCTACCGAACCCAGCAACGTTGCCGAATGTATCAGAGATAAAATTACGATTGACGTAATGATTTCGGGATGCTAAGCACATAAGTGATCTTTATTTTTGATGATTTGTTCGTAAATTCCATAAATAACCTTAAACGCAGAAAAATTAACGTTTTCCGTAAAACGATGTAATTCTGAAAATTATTATTAACGTGAGGAAATAGCATTGAGCCTCTTTTGTTCTAAAATACATAAGGTTTATGCAAATAATTGTTTTTTAATAATTTTTTTTAAATCATTTATTTTAACATGATTATTTTTGTTTACAAGAATATAATTAAAAATTTCGAAGACACGTCATGTATATGTGTTTTGAAAAAATAAATGTTATAACCAAATCTTTTGACCTCCTGAACATTTTACTGTTATGTTTTTAGCACAAATGAACAGTTTCTAAGATATGTATATTTTAATGCCACGGTAACAGTTCAGTCAAATTAGTAAAAATAGAGGGGAATTGAGGTAGATCCTTGGATTTTTGATAGGCCTTCTTTGTGATATGTTAAATAACCCCTTAAAAGTTACTACTCAAAAGTGGTGAACCAGAGAAGCTGATGAGGGTAAGCCATGCCCCCAGATGATTTTTACTGTTTTTTCAGAAACTATTAGGTTTATCAAAATGAGCCAGTTAGGTAAAATAGGATTTTATTTAACTTTCATACCAAAAAGCTAAGAAAACTTTGTGCATGTTGTCTTGTTTCTGTGTAATCAAAAAACGATCATATGTCACACAGACAAATAATTTGTATCGGTACATATTATACGAGAAGCTTCGAGCATAACTTTGTGTGATTTGATGTTCATAATGAAATAGCTATGGAAATCTCGTTGAGCATCGAACGCGATCCTGGTTCAGTCTTTTTCTATCTCAGCATCTCCAGCAAAATCTACGAGGCGATATTATAATTATTATTGGGGCTAGTCATATGGTAATTCTCGTATTGGCAAGATACATTTTAGGGGTATACCCTGTACTAATCAATCTTTTTACTGAACCTAAAACGTACAGGGTACTTCAGGGTTTTTGAATCTCTCTTACTTCGTTCTTTATATTGATATTCTTTTTTTTCTTGAGTGGTTTTTGTTTTGGAATTCTAAGTTCACGACTTAATTCCACGCCTGCTTTAAAATGTAGCTAGATATTTAACATTAAATGGGACTTCACCCATTTTACATGTAGGATATCTCGAGCAGATGATGTCAATTCCTGAGGGTCAATGCCTTTGATGAAAATAGGCCATTAAGAACAACATATCCATGTTCAAAAATAAAATGTTATAAAGCTATAGACCTTCAAAATAAAAAAGTCAAAAATGCAATTTGGATAAAATTTTGTGTTCAAGGACAATTGTTACTAGAACATACATTAGTGTTATTTTGTGCTTGTGGTAGCTGTAGCGTACCCGCTACCGCTAGATACGGAATTCTGTGCTAGTGATATGTTTAATGAATACACCATCGAATGCAAAATTTAATTCTTTACAAAACAGGTATACTTGACCCAAGTCGAATAGTGACAAGTTAAATAATGCTCTATAAAATGCAGAAAGAAAATAAAGGTAAAACGTCATGCAGTATGACGTACAAACGAAGTAAGAAAGATTTCAAAACAAGGTGAAATGCCCTATACGTTTCTATAAAATAATTGTCCAGTACAGGGTATTCTCCTAAAGATATTCTTTTTACTGCAAAATTATCATAATACTACAACCAACAATAACAACAACATCGCTTCATGAATTTTGCAAAAGTGATGCTAAGGTTGCACTGCGAACTCAACATTTTTTTTCTTAGCTAAGTACTTGATGACGAATACAAGATCGCAATAAGTTATGTTCTAAAGCTGCTTCGTCAAATGTATTGGTAGAAATTGTTGGTCTACATACAGCGTGTTTTACTCAACTTTCGTATAAATTGCATGTGTGATAGTATTCATCAATAGTAACAAAAAACCCTTTATGTTTTTACGTAAATCGACAAAAATTTGCTAAAAATGTCAACTTTTGGGAACTGCTGGAAATTATAGTCAAAACAAACTGCGACATCACCTAGCAGCAGCTGCGTTAATGTATCAGATAGGCACATCCAGCTCCAAGTGTGATTCTTAGACCAGTGACCTGCTACCCACTTTTCAAAAACCATTCTTTTGTCGGTTATTATGAAAGATAAACATTAATGATTTTCAGCTTTTTTGTTGCATTTTAGGTGTACTACCACCTGTTCAGAGGATACGAATCTTCCATCCAAACCAGTCCATAAACCTAACAGTTTTTGAAAATAAAACGACAAAACCCATCTGGGGGCGTGGTTTAATATTGATATTTTACAAAGTTCAGGATATTATCTACTCGTAAACATGAACAAATCAAGCATAAAGTCATTTTCAAGTTTAGCTGACCAAAATACACTACATTTGATTAGTTTAACCTAGATTAAAAAAATAGCAGTTTCTATTTTTACTGTGCGTTTGTACAGTTACAAGAAAATTATCGAATGTTCGATCCTACTTTCTGTTTAATGAATTTGAAGGTACAAAACAGTATACTCTATATGGTGGTTAAGTGCCTTTAACAGAAACGTCGAAAGGTAACGAAGAAAAGAAGAAGTTTTTCAAACCTTGCTCAATTTCGTTATATTGCACTTGTTTTAAATATACCAGGCGCAAATCATATTAGTCCACCCAGTTTCATTTTTGTTAAAGAACGTCCCACAGAATTTATTCCGTTTATCTTTTGTTCTATGAGGTGGCCGTTTCTTGTTGCTATAGTGAAGTGCTGCTACTGCATCTACCCTATACCAATGTTCATGAAATTCAATTGGGGGTTGCAACATACACTGTCCCTCCGAACCTTTTGAGTGCCCCGTTTCCATTAAAAGTTTCATTAAGTAATCTTACAAATTACAGACGAGAAAGTGTTCCTTCAGCGTTTTAGCAAAAAAGTCACAAATGATGCTCAACTTAGTTCGCCCATTTTAATTTTTGATAAAGAACACCTCACGATTTTTACCTTGAATGGTCTACGACGTTGTTATTTATTGGTGGTATGTAGTACATATCGTCGCCGTTAATGCATATGAACTTAATTCTTTGAAATGTTGTAACTAGCTATGTTGCTAGTTGCGATTTCAAAGAATTCATCATGCCATTTGTAACAAAGTTTTTATAAGCATTTAAACCGCGCTCCTGAAAAATTGCTAGAAAATAGTTCCGCTAGTATGTATTAACGTCGACGATATGTATGAGTGAGTACTGTGATCCAGTGATATGTATGTGTGCGTGTAGTATCCAATGCAACGAATATAAACAAGGAGTCAGAAAATAATTCAGAAACCAAATAGTTCAAGCATTCATTCTCTCATCTTAACAGTAAAAGAATAAAGCATTCATTAACCACAAACAGTCTTTCAAACAAACAAACACAGAAGATATTACATGTGGTGACCGCCGACTTTAATTGAACATGCAACAATCTGTCAAGAAACTTACTCTTGCAAGCATACCATTCAAGATACCAGGATCCTATTTATGAAGCAGATGTCGAGAAATCAATTAGCATAATTCCAGTAGAGGATCAATACTCTCTCAGCACCACCACTACCTAGTTACTAGGTTACTACCACTACTAGTACATGGAGCAGTTCCATCGTTGAATTCATAATCTATCTGAAGTCACGGTTGTATATTTTTTTTCTGTTCTAAATTTTTCTGCATCAAAGCAGACTATCAACAGCATTTAAAGAAAGTATTTCAACGCCTATATCATTACGGTTTACTATCAAATTAAAAAAACAATCTTTGAAGCCAAAGAACTAACTTGTCTCGACCACACAGTGACCAGTGATGGAGTTACGCCGCAAATTTCAAAAGGAGAAGCTATTCATAACTTTCCAATCCTTAGAATGCAATAAGAATTATGCCATTTCGTTGGCATAGATTGTCGATTTAAACCTGAGCTAAACCTATTTATTCCAGAAAAAGTTTCAGAACCCTACAAGAAACGCACACAACAGTGCGTCGCAAAACGTGTAATTACAAATCAGTTGTTGTGAACTTCAATAAACGGTCGTACCAAAAATTCGTTACTTCGTGTGATCTGGAACACAGGGAATACATAGCAGATAAACTCGGATGCAGCCCATTACAAATCCTTCTTATCTTTTTTTGTGCCGTTTATGTAGAGAACGTTGGCAATTACTTTTTGTTACCTGTTAGACATATTTGTGTACATACATTTACTATTTTCCTTTTATGTTGCGTATACGATTATTATCCAACCAACAACCTACAAGTCCAACAGAATCCTCATACGTTCCTCTTAGGTTAAGTTTTGTAGTTTTTAGTTATTTACATTTTGCAACGAGCCCTAAAATTTAGAATCTACTGTCTTAATTTTAACCGTTTTCAATTATCTCATTCAATTCTCACGTTATTCTTATTAGCTCATATCTATAGGTTAAGTTCTTATCATTGTAACGAACATTAACATTAAGAGCCCTGTACTAACTTTAATCAATTGTAAAACCAGCCAAAGAAAAAAACGCGGTTTTTTACGTATCTATCAAGTTGCTTTACAATCACAACCGCATCTTATGCGTACATTCACTAGTTCTTTCCAATCCTGTCCTCAAGCAAACTGATGGAGACTTTTTCTGCTGGAAAGATTCTAAAAAACAAGGGAGCAATAAATGTGATGATCACCGTTGCCTTGGATACTTTGTAGTATCCAAGGAAACGAATGTAAACGAGGGATCAGAAAATAATTCATTAACCAAATAGTTCAAGCATTCATTCTCTCATCTTAACAGTAAAAGAATAAAGCTTTAATTAACCACAAACAATCCTTCAAACAAACATACAAAGAAGATATTACAGTACTTTTATACTAAAAAATTTAATCAAGTTCTTGAAATTTATCGTTTGATTACTACGGAAAATGACATATGTACTTTTCCACCTTATTTGGAAACCATCCACTTTCCCCAGAAATTAACTTTTCCGTATTATATTGCGTTGTCTCACTTGTTCGAAATTCCTGTTAACCTTACTCTAATCATTTATATAAAAAATGAATTCAGTTATAAAGTCCTACTTAAAGATACCATTGATATGAACACATGGATTGTAGGTATTAATATATGCTTTCAATCATACAAATATAACTTTATAAATTTATATCACTCTCCAAACTCCAGTGATGCTCAATTTCTAATGAAACTTGAAAATTTGTTTGATGATATGCTAGTAGATCAGAGACCTTACTAATTATCGGAGTCTTTAATATTGACCTATTAAAGGATTCATATTATGAAAATAGGCTGAGAACTTGAATTAAAAATAATGGACTAAATCAGATTATTGACCAACCTACAAGAATCACTAAGGACAGTGCTACACTCATAGATCTTCTTGTATCTAATGAAAACACCACTGATGCCCAGGTACACCATGTTCCAAAAATAACCGATCACTCAATAATAACTGTAAATGCAAAAGTGAAAGAAAAATATGAAGAATATACAACACAGAGGCATGAGCAACTTCAATGAAATGCAATTTCAATTAGATCTAATGGATCAACCATGGAATCCGGACTGTACAAACACCAATCAACTAGCAGAAACATTAGTTAAAACCATAATGGACACACTAAACAGGCATGCTCCAACTGTTAAAAAAATTATTAAATGTCAATGGAGTTGCAAGGGATCCCAGAAATAGCCTTGGAAATTGAAGAAAGGGACAGATTATATAAAAGAGCAATCTTTACACAAGAAGAAAGTGATATGAATAGGTATAGACAACAAAGAAATGGAATTGTTAGTTTGATCAGGAACCACAAGAGAAATTATTATCAAGAAAAATAGATGATATGAAAAACAACTCAGCAGAAATGTGGAAAACTTCATGCAAATGAAAACAAATTGCAGAAAAATTCAATATTTACTTTATTAACAGCATACAACAAATTATTACATTAACAAATTTAACCCAAATTGAAACTGATTTATGCCACATTAATTTACATCAATGCAAGTTCGAAAGATTTTTACCAAAAGAGTTTTTGGAGTTAAAAAATTATAAACAATTTACCTAATAAGAATAGTAGTGTCGATCGTATTACAGTAAAGATTCTTAAATTAGCTTTCAATGTAATAGGACAGAGATTTTTGCATCTAATTCAAATGAGTCTAGAAAGTGGATCCTTCCCAGAAACCTTGAAGACATCCCATATTATCCCCATTGAGAAAATAACCAACACTAACAAATGTGGAGAATACAGACCGATCAACAGGGTGCCAACTTATGAAAAATTATTAGAGACCGTCGTAAATATCCAGTTTCGTGACTACATTGAAGTGAACAAACTGTTAACACCTTTTCAATCAGGGTTTCGAAAAAATAATTCATGTGAAAGTGCAATACAATCAGTTCTTTTGAAATGGAAAAATGCTATTTACAAGAAGAATGTGATAGGTGTAGTTTTTCTAGACTTTAGACGTGCTTTTGAGACTATTAATAGAGATCTATTATTATTGAAATTAAAAAGATATGGGTTCGGCCCAATAGTTATAAAATGGTTTAGTGAATATCTCAAAAACAGATTTCAAAAAACTAGATACTTTAATAGTACATCTTCAGCTACCTACCTTTGGCGTTCCACAAGGAACTGTATTAGGCCCTGATTTATTTGTACTATACATAAATGATATTGTTAATGTAATTAAAAAATGTAACATTCAATTATTTGCAGACGACACTTTAATATATTTTATAGGAGATGATGTTGTAAAAGTAATAAATATCATCAATGATGAATTAGTAAATGTATATAACTGGTTAGGTAAAAATAGTCTTTCTTTAAATGTAACTAAAACAAAATTCATGATAATAAAAAATAAGTTTAACGAAATTGATACATCTAGTCATGTGGGAATACAAATTAATAGTCAAAAAATAGAACAAGTTTATGAGTGGAAGTACTTAGGCGTAATAATAGATTGTCACTTAACATTTTCTAGTCATTCAAACTATGTTATGAGTAAAGCAAAAAAAGTAAATTTCATGGGTAGAATAAGCCAAAATCTTAGCAAGTGGTCTAAATTATTACTATATAAAACAATAATACTTCCCCATTTTAATTATTGTGCTAGTATACTTTACCTCCTAAATAATACTGAAATTAACAATCTTCAAAAAAAACAAAATTGTGCGTTAAGAATAATATTAAAATGTAGTAGGTATACTAGAATAAGAAGAATGTTGCAAATTACATCTTTGTTAAGTGTTAAGCAAAATATATTTTGTAATACGATGATAATAATATTTAAAATAAAAAACCGAATATATCCAGAGCACATTTTAAATGAATTACTATTCGTAGAAGATGTTCATGATCATAATACTAGAAGTAGAAATAATTTTTATGTTCATACAGTAACAACAAATATAGGACAAAATAATCTGTTTCATAAAGGTTTAGTTTAATATAATTCACTTCCAGCTAATGTAAAAAACTGTACATCTTTAACATTATTTAAGAAACAGTGTAAAAAATATGTAATAAATTACATTAATATTTAAGAAATTATAATGTATTGTATAGAATTTATCTAGTTATATGCTATAAATAAAGTATATTATTATTATTAATAAATATTAAAACCTTCAATTTTTCAAAGCCAGGGAATTAGTTACAAATGTGGAAAGAACTTGCATACGAGCTGATGTAATTCTTACGTCACTTTTCTCCATCAAATATTAAATGGGAGCTATTATAACCAAACGTTTATAAAACAAAGCTTAACATATGCGTCATGGCAATGTTGCCAGATCCAGGGCTTAGGAAGTCTGTAGAACATAGCGGGTTTGGTAGCGTCTTGTATAAAAATATACGATATACACTTGAGAAAGGCGCGACGCCCCCTATAGTTCATTGTGATGAACTACGGTTGTATAAAACTTTTTACAGACCCTACTTTTCCAAACCCAAATTGTATATTTTTTTATTGCAGTTTTAGATAAAGTTTATCCTGTAGACCTCGAAAACATAAGAGAACTTTGCCAGACCCAAGCCCGGGTCTGAGAGCGTCGAAAATGGTCCGACAAGTCGGTAGAATATAGCGAAACGGGTATGTATAAGCGGTTAAACAAATATATATATATATATATATATATATATATATATATATATATATATATATATATATATATATATATATATATATATTTCCATTATAATGGACGATAGGGCCTACGTCAAAATGGATTTTAGGATGCTTCTAGGACTTCAGTTCTATATACTACAGATATTAATCAAGAAGCAGACTAAAAGTGTGGCATGAAACCGTTTCTAAAACTTATAAGAAACAATGTTTCTAAGAATGGGTTTGGCCTTTTATTAATAAGCACAACTTTTGAACAGTTTGTTTTGCCAAATGTAGCATTTGTTCACTACGCGAAGGAAGTTGTTGCTGAATCCTTCTAATGTACCACGACTAAAACTTATCAAAAAATATTGTACACTAATGAAATCCAATTAAATCAACAAAAATTAATTAAGAAAAAATTAAATTAAAATCCAACACAAATTATCCAGACTATTGAGGTTTTCCAAAATATAAAGAATATAACGACCAAAATCTGTAAGATGTACAAAATCTGATGAAAAATGTTAAATCCAAAATTTGTTGTTTTTCTAGTTTTAAAAGCAAATATATCTTGTTTAAATTGTGCAAATGCTGTGTATATATTAAAGTGCATTTGATTTCATATATGCTTAGGAAACGGCATTATTTCATATGCATTGTGGGGTCAATTATTTCGTACACAGTCCTTAGATTAAGAAAACATTTTCAAATATTACTCTATGGCATACAGAGCGACATTTTAGAATTCGTTAAAATTATTCTTGGAATTTCTAAAGTACCTTAAGAATTTACTCAATTAAACCAAGGTATAAATTCTGTACCTGTAATACACAAAGGAAATATTACATCTTATAAAAGTTGCTTTAAATTTAAAATAGATTCTATTGCACATTTCCATTATTCTTTTAATATTTTCTTCATGGAAATATATATATGCTTAATACAATTAATTTTATTTCTTCTAATTTTACATTTTAAAAGATGTACGTTTGTATTTATAATTAGCACGCATGAAATATCCAATAGGAGCTAAAAATATCTTCATTATATTCGACAGAATATTCATGTATATTAATTATTTTCATGTATTTGCACATATTAAATAACCAATAGAAGAAAAGGATTTTGTTTCTGTTGGAACACAATCAGCAAAACGACTAGCAAGTGTTTTTTGAAAGCAGTAAGTTTTTCAACGAATGGAATTCTCCCAAAACATAGAGAATATCTAAATTCGTGTTTACCTCAAAAGTATTCGAAAAGGTTCGTCACAAGTGCGTCATGTACCAGGTAAGCGCCATAAATTCTCGTCCTGATATAGAAAAAATAAACTTGGTAAAATATAATAATTTTTATTTTTCAATATAATCTCGTGTAAAAATAATCTGAAGTTTTTCCTTCAAAATGTTTAATTACAGCTGCTTGCAATTCGTTCTCGTCCTTAAAACGACGTCCCCTAAGGTCTTTCTTTAAATTGGAAAATAAATAATAGTTACTAGGAGCCATATCCGGACTTTACGGTGGATGATCGAATGCTTCAAAGCTGCATTCGCGAATGGCAGCTTGTGAAATTGCTGCAGTATGAACGGGTGGATTGTCGTGTAATAATCGAACACCTCTTGTCAATTTTCCTCGACATTTTTCACGAATATTGTTTTTCAATTTATGCCATAAAGACGCATAATATGTACTGTTAACAGTTGTATTGCGTTCTTTAAAATCAATCAGTAAAATGCCGTCACAATCCCAGAATATTGTTGCTATAACTTTCTTTGTCGATTGAACGACTTTCGCCATTTTGGGACGAGGTTCATCGGGTCGCCGCCACTCCACGATTCCCTTTTGGATAGAGGATCATAATACAGAACCATTGCTTCATATCCAGTGACAATGGACTGCAACATAGGCTTTGGGTCGTCTCCGCACAAGTTTAAAAACGAGCGCGCACATTTGAGGCGACGTTGACGTTGAACAGCAGAAAGAAGACGCGGTACCCATCTTGCACTAATTTTATTCATACCCAAATGGTCATGAAGAATTCGGCGAACACTTGTTTTCGAAATGTCAGACATCACTGCTAACTCCTTAACTTTCAAACGGCGATCTTCTAATACCATTTCTTCAATGATTGCAACTTTTTGAAGTGTTGCCGCTTCAACTGGCCGACCGGTGCGCTCTTCATCTTTAAGAGATGCTTGCCCCAAACGGAAACATTTTGACCACTTTTTTACAGTGGAATATGAAGGAGATAAATCACCATAAACGCCGTCTAAACTTTGTTTGATTTGATTAGGCGTGTGCCCTACTTTTGTTAAAAATTTAATGACCGCGCGCTACTCAATTTTCGTTAGATGCGACATTTTCATGCAATCATCACGATGCTTGAGTGGCTACTAAAATCTGTTACGCTTCTAGCCGTATAGTGTAGGCCTCTTACATGTTCAACTATGACGCAACCGAATTTGAGCATGTTGGCACCTGTAAAAGCCTGCCGGGCCGAGAATTTATGGCGCTTACTTCGTACATACACCGACCATCAAAAAACGTACAGTATAATGATAGTTACAGAATACGGGCCCTAGTATCTTCAGAAAATCCTTACCTAGGGTACCTAGTTTACTAAAGACAATACTTTAATGAGGATTGTGATGAAACAAATTACCCGTCAAATTTGTGCCTATTTTGCGTATTAGGATCATGTGGAAGCATTTTGTCTTAAAAAAACAATAACATAATGTTAATCTAACTGCGCAAATAGTATTATTATTATATACAAGAAACTCTTTTTATGCAATTTTCTAAATCTATTAATACAAGTAATTACAAAAAAAGTAATTCTAAATTCTAGATTTCAGTATCTAAGTAAATCATCTCAAATTTAAATATTATTGTTTTTAAATATTATCGTAATTCTGGTATTTAGTATAATATGGAAAGTGTAATCTTCAATATGCTACTAAAATGGACATAGGCCTCAAATTATCTAATTATTTTATTAATATGCTAATGAGTAATGTTGCAGAACAATCTATTTCATTTTCTAATTTTGTTATTAAAATAAATTAATATCATGAATATTATTTTAGTGCTGCTTGCGTTTTTAATACTTCACTTCAGTCTTATAATAAACATTAATGTATGACACGCAGTAATATTATGATAAATCGACATTAAATAGTGAAATCAGTTGTCTTTACGTTAATGACAGACTTATTTACAATAATTATTATGTATATTTTAATAACTAGTACCTATTATTAGAATGTTCTTCCTTCAAGTAAATGTAAACAGATATGTTTTCTATATCCTTTTGATATTCTTATACAAATTCATAAAGAAGAAGTTCTAAAAGTATTAGTTATAGCTATTTTTTTAAGACTTTCATGAATTTTCAAAATCTTCAAACACTTTTTCAATTTTCCAGTAATTTAGATAAACATCACTGACGTGTCTGTTATTATCGTTAATTATGTGAACATTTTGTTGAAAATATTTCTACATATACTTACTTACATTATAGTTTGGCGTCTTAACAACATTAGCAAAAAACTTAAAACACATCGTGTTAAGCATCAAAATCTCAAACTGCGATATAATAATATTCACATACTCATGACTTTTGAACTACACAATTAACATTTCTTTAAAATAATAATTTTCAATTATATTGTTCTTACCTAGCGATTTAGTAACAATTAATGACACTACTACGAGGTAATAAACAATAAACATCGTTAACTTTAAGCAACGTTTCGAGAAGCTTACACTTGAGTGAAGTAGAAAAACTGGTATGTTGAATAAAAACGAAAATCCACGTTTTGTATGGAAAAAGACATTGAAGAATTTCTAATAAATAAGGTTTTACCATATTGAGATTCCCTCTTCACTGCGGAACGACCTTGTCTGCGTAATTTGGGACTTTTTTAGACAGTGTCGCAACTAATATCAACAGCCTGGGGCAAACATATCTAATATAACAAATTATATTTTTATAATTGTGTTTTATTGTTTATAATTGTGTTTTATTGATTATAATTGATTTTTTGTTTATTAAGTTTTATATGTATTTTTTTTATACCTATAAAAGAACATCTCTTCAGGATCTTAAAGCAAGAATATCTTGGGTTTTTCTAAAATTGTAAATTCTGTACTACGCTTTCTTTAAATTAATTAATGATGAGATTAATATTAATAAATGAGTAAAATACATGTAAAAAGTATCCTATTGTTAAACATTGTGCGGAAAGCAACTCAACCAAAACAGACCTTTATTGTAACGAAGATTATCCATATTCATCATTATTTAATTTGATCGTTACTATTTTTTAACATTGTGTTTCATTCCTTGTTACAATAAATTATGGTTATTATTGTGGTAAAATAATTGGTTAACGTTTTTCCCCGTTACTACTAATGCAGTGTATAGTGTATAGGTGGTACTTTAAATTTACATTTAAAAGTTGCTACTGGTCATTTAACAGATACTTAAATAACTATATGCTACTTTCGTGAAAACTTCTAATTATAATTATAAGCAGGACTACATATTTTAAAGCCTTGTTAAAAAATATTTTATCAACGACCACCATAGAAACCACCATACACATTCCGCACAATCTAGTAACCGTGAAAAGGACCAATTGCATCTCCAAACTAAACGGAAATGACCGTGAGAAATGACTTCTCACGATCAGTAGTTCTATTAAAACGCTATAGATGTCATCATTTGCAATATTATAATATTATTAATTATTACTTGAAATATAAAATGTTATAAATTTTAGATAAAGGTTAATTTATTTTGTTTAATTAGTGTTTTACATTAAATTATATTTTGAATGCAAATCCATCTAGAAAAATTATTGACTCTGCGGAGAATCGAACTTTGGACCGCCTGCGTGCTAAACCACACCTCAAACTGTTCACCTACCTAGTCGCTTTAAAATAATTTATTTATTGTACTATATAAAGTTACTATCAAATTCTTGTTGAATTAACGTGAAATTCGTTAATTTTTAACATTATATAATTGTTAATATCTATTAATAATATTCATTATTGCTAAATTACAATAAAAACATTTATAATTTGCAACATTTTATTCATATAATTCACAAGTGCAAGCGCGATGGATACACTTAAAAATCTCTTTCCTTGTTATTCCACCTGCAAGCACACTAGAATATGTTTACGTTTCGCAGAAAAGGGGTTAGATAAAAGATAGCGTTATGCAGAGTAGGTGACAGAAAAAGATGGCACGTCTTCTTTAACTGATATATTGGTTATAGCCCTACTTTGTTTTACATTTTAAAACCTTAATTTTAAACGTTTGCTTTGAAAAATATCATTGGCAATTGAATTGTGATTGTTTAGAAAAAATTAATTTTGAATGTTTTAAGTACATAGTATGATTTTTTAAATTTAATATTTACTTGTTTTTGAAATTTTAGATTTATCATGAGCTGCTCACATTACATCTATTAATTTATTGCCAGAAATTTCACGTAAAAAATATGAATGCGAGTTTAAATTTTAGGTTAAATATTTATCTTAGCTTTTAGTGTTTTATTACTTTTTTGTGGTCGTAGATAAAGTATAGTGTGTAACACGTGCAAAATCACCAAATTCACACTTGTGTGATTGCGGCATGATACGAAGTCGAACTTATTCACACTCGAGAGAGATTGGTACTTTTCTGCACTTGTAACACAATATAGTATTTATACAAATTAAAGCTCACTATACTCGCGACGCTGAACAGATATAGTAATTAAAACCGCCTACAACTACCCCCTCTTTTTAACAAAACCTTTCTATTGGTAGCATTCAAATATACCGCTCAAATTGAAAGGCATGTTTACTTGTACCTAAAAGATATCAATTCGTTTACTGTCAAACTGTCTTTTACTTACGAACTTTTAATAACATTTTTATTAAATTAATAAAACTGCAATTTTTTAAAATGTATGGTTATTATTTATACTAGCATCTCTCGAAGTGACGTTATTTATAATGAATTAACAATTCATATGCAAAAATGTTTTATTGTAAATGTCACTTTCACATAAAACCAATCAGAACAATCTGTGCTGCCTTGATTTTTTTTTACTATATCTATTCGGCGGCCCCAGTATAACAATATCTTATTCAAACTTGTTTGTATATACAATTACGTGTTTCTTATTCCGCTTTTTGGCTACTTTGATAATGAGTTGACTAAAGAATTTAATTATAGGAATTGGTAAGAATCCTAGTTCTGGTTAATTATGTTTAAAAGCATATTTGTGCTAAAAGATGCATTGGGACAGAGTTATTGAAACAAAATATTTTTACTGTGCTATTTTCGATATGGGCGGAGTGAAAGATAAAGGTACAGTTTCAAATTAGGCCTCTAAACTTACAAAGATGATATAATTCGAAACTTCTTGATATCTTTATTGAAATCCTATTTCCGTCTCTGATTTGGGAATAATTCATATAATAAATGTAAATATTCCGTTATTGTTTATTTATTATGTAAGCGCACGCCTATGTGCGTTATTCAATCATGTAATAGTATATTACATGTTGAGTTGGTATAGGATATCTTTACAAGCCAAGCGATAATTGTTTGACCGAGACGGTACGTCGAGGTCAAACAATTATCGCGAGGCGTGGAAACTTTACCAACGAAACATGTATACTATTTTATTCACAATAATTAGACTTAAGATAATCAAAATAAAAAGTAATTTTAAATTTTAAAATAATTTTTTTACAAACTGTCATAATTTCAATCATAGCCATCTATCGACCAAAAGAAATTTTAAGTAAGGTTTCATTCTTCGCCGCTAGATGGCGATGTATACGCTCAGTATTTTAAAATTAGAAATTAATTAATTCCATTGTAATTATTAAATATAAAATACGGAAAAATAAAACTAATATTAAATAAAAAATATGTTTTTAGCGTTAAATAATAAAAACTCAAATTTAAATCGGATAAAACGTTTTGTTTTAAATTCTTCAGAAAAACAGGCCAACTTGTTTTTAACTTATAACTTTACATGTCAGTTTTACAGACATGTAAAGGAAATTGTTAACCACTTTGGTGTTGCTATAGCAATAGCTTACTTTCCAAGCTTTTTACAACATATGAAATGTGCATATTGCAATATGATTGTGAATAATAGTATATTACATGTTGAGTTGGTAAAGGATATCTTTACAAGCCAAGCGATAATTGTTTGGCGGAGACGGTACGTCGAGGTCAAACAATATCGCGATGCGTGGAAACTTTACCAACGAAACATGTATACTATTTTATTCACAATAATTAGACTTAAGATAATCAAAATAAAAAGTAATTTTAAATTAAAAATTCTTAGTTTCATTCTTAGCCGCTAGATGGCGATGTATGCGCTCAGTATTTTAAAATTAGAAATTAATTAATTCCATTGTAATTACTAAATATAAAATACGGAAAAATAATAATAAAACTAATATTAAATAAAAAATATGTTTTTAGCGTTAAATATATTTATAAAAACTTAAATTTAAATCGGATAAAACGTCCTGTTTTAAATTTTTCAGAAAAAAAAGTTGGCCATAACTTTACATGTCAGTTTTACAGACATGTAAAGGAAATTGTTAACCACTTTGGTGTTGCTATAGCAATAGCTTACTTTCCAAGGTTTTTACAACATATGAAATGTACATATTGCAATATGATTGTGAATAATAAATATTTACTACATTTACAAGTTGATATCATTTTCGAGTAAAAAACGGCTGAGATATAAAAATATTATTAATTTTTAATATCTCAATCTTGGGTTGTTGTCTAATGTCATTTCGAAATAAGTTAGAAGGTATCTGCAGTAGTTAATGATAAAGTAAGTAAAATAAAAAACAAGTTTTTGTTATATTTTATTATTAATAGAGACATGCCTTTTAGTAAAGCATAAAACCAGTATGTCAACGGGGCGAAGCAATGTAATCTGCAATACTGCAATGTAACACAATCGAGCGCTTGAAAAAGGTTGGTTTGGAGTACTTTTGTCGCACAAATACAAAGGTAACTGAGATGTATGTAAAATAAACAACGTGAATTAAAGAAATGCTCAGTGGCGTAGCAATTTTTATATGACAGCTTTCGTATCTATAAACTGCAGGTATTAACACACCACACATAAATTACTAGACTAAACATAAGTACATACTATAACTAGATAGCATAACATCTTTTTGGTATTTATTGATTTGAAACATTTCATTAATCAATGGCATTAAGTGTATGAACACACTTTTAAATAATACTCAACATATACATACATTCTTTAATTATTTATCAATCAATGCTATAACTTTGGTAAAACTAAATAAAACGTAAAACCGTAAATAAAAATTTACATAATTGTAGCAATAACGGACACTCTTAAAACTAGACATTCCTTAAAACGCATTCGTTTAATCAGCACAATTAAGGTTAGTTTTCTACTGCCCGACAGTCACTATCTTCTTCACCTTATAATATATTGTTCGCATAAATAACGAAATATTTCTCTAAATTATCAACTGTAACATTGGTTCTTTTGTCAGTTAAAATGTCTTTAAATAAAGAAAATGATCGTTCCACATCACAGGATGTTATAGGGGCGAATTTGAATTGTTTATAAAAAGGGTTCACGTTGTTATTTAATCCATTGGCTATATTTCGTATTTGATCAAGACCCGGATTCTTAATCAAAATCTGATGAATGTACTTTCTAATGTTGTCTCCAAACTCGCCATCCATTTTGATGGATGAAATGGCAGTATCAAAGGTCTTCAATGTCTCAGGTAACGATATATTTTGCGATTCGAGCTGTAAAATAAACCCTGACAGCTGTCCAAAATGTCTATGTATATTTTGTAATTCCTCTTGCAATTCATTGTTGTTAACCGACTGTTGCAATTTTCTAATGCTGCTAGTGGCAGTACCATCCAATTTCAAAACCATACTTTTGACAGGTTCATAATTGAGAGCGTAAAATGTTACTGCATTTAACCAGGTCCCCCAACGTGTCACCACGGGTTTTGGAGGTAATGGCAAATTTGGGCAGTGTTGTTTGTATATTGTGATCCTTTGTGGCGATTTTAGAAAGGTCTTTTTCATTTCAGCCACAAACTTGTCCACAATGTCAAATTCGCCTCTGACATATTCTGCAACTCTGTGCAGTCACGTGGATCATCTGCGTCAGTTGTTCCCGAAGAAGCGTCCCGCTTTAACATAGCCGGTGCTGCAACTCTTATTAAAAGCAATATTATAGTTGGCTCGAAGTCAGGAATGCAGTTAGGCAGATTTTCAGTCACAAAAGATACTATGATTTCCGACGTTCCACGTTCCAATACTTTACATGCAACTAGGTTAGCTTTGGAGGGTGCAGCCGTATCTAGCACGCCAACAATTAAATTAATTATTATTCGACCAGCTCTATCGGTAGTTTCGTCTAAGCTGATCCAGAGTGCCTTGTTACTCAATGACTTTCGGATTGTTGCAATAACATCCTGGTAGACAGGTCCGACATAATATCTACGTAATGTGGAAACATCTACAATTTCCCGGTTACAGTACTTTTCCAAAAAGCCTTTCAATGCTGGGTGACTGAGCTTGTGTAAAGGAACATTGGCGGCTAAAAACGCTTCACACAAATCTTTATAAAATTGAGCATTAGTCTCCTCATCTATTGGAATGTTTTTTACATCAGTATATGACAGATGTTTCCGCGTTCTAAGATGTTGCTCCATGTGAATTTTCACCAGACATCTAAACTCGCACTTACATACGCCACAAAATACAGTTTTACCATCACTTTTCAAAGAAGAAATATTACTATGTGGCAGTAACCACGCTGGCACGTTGGTAGATGATGTGGAAGCCATCGTATCCAAAAAAAGCACCCCCTACTATAACAGTCTAATATCACGTGTGATAGCTGTTGTTGTGATACGTGGTAGGTTGAGTACCCTTTTTGGTTTGTCGGTTAGAGTTTTAATTACAACACACGTTCCCTAATTATTAAGATCACTTTTATTAAACCATATACATTTTATTTTACTGTTTTATTACTACTAGCATTACGAGCTCTTGAAGAAGCATGTTCTTCTTGAAGTTATTACTAACTAAGTGTATTTATGTTAGTCAGTTATCTTTAGCAAAATAATACAGAATTGACTATCACGATGAACTATGAATTGTTTAACTATTATCGTACAATTAACACAGTAGAAAGTTCAGAGATTAGTAAATAAAATTGAAAAACAAGTCGTGAGAAAATTTTAGAATGAATACATAATGCGATTAGTTCATGGAACAATAATATATGAGATAATGACGTAATTAATAATATATGGGATAATTATTATATCCAACACTGTATATGACAAATAACAATAACACCAAATATTTTCCGTATAACACGAAAGCACAGTTAGCAGTAAGATGTACTTCTGAGTTAGCACAGGTACTTAGCGAAATTGTATTTTTTTAAAATTTTAGGATAATGTGCAGCCCCTTTTTAAGCCTACATATTTTTGGAATTCTTTTATTATTTGGTAATATTTCAACAGGATGTACAGTAAAAGATTAAAAATTTCTTCAAACATTTAAACCTTTTGTTTGGTTATATTTGCACTTACATTTATAGGAAAGAATAGATTTGGTTTCCCTGCAATAAATTAACCCACCTATTTTAAGTGGTAAACGTCAAGACCCAGATGTTTGAGAAAACATTACAAAGAAGTTTTGCAAAAATCGACACCAACAGTGTATTGTTGTAAAAGGTTTTATTATATTTTATTTCAGCTGTTGTCTTTCAAAACCTATTGATTTCGTATTTCTACGATTCGCCAGCTATATTTTTGTTATTTATTTACATAGGTATTAAAAATCTGCTAATATAAGGAAAATTCATTACGTTTATAATAACACATTTCACTGTAATTACTAATTAGCTCTTAAATGCGCGATTTTGTGCTTGTTTACAAAATTCCTACAAAACAATACAAAAATACCTAATTGTAGTAAAATATTAAAAAATGTCTAATTGTAGATTGTTGTTTATAAACGAAACGTTAGCGGAAACCTTTCATTATCTAACTAGGTAAATACTGTATTTTTTTATACTCCCAAATCCGCAAGAACTTGTAGCATCGGCGCCTATGCAAGATAAGGTAATCAAGGGTTTTTCAGGCGAGGTCACCTAAACCGCCCGTCTCTAATTATTAACAACTACAATGAATTGTTTATTTATATTATTTATATGATTGTCGTCACTGCTTAGATTTGTTTCAGTGTTCTTAGGGGGTTCTTGCAGTTTATTCTGACTACGTAGGTGGTAGGTACTTGCTACTAATCGGAAACTTCATATCACTAGTTACGTTTGCATTTCCTGATTATCTCAACATTTCTAGAAAATTTCGTACATATATGTTCTCCTAGGGTGTGTGAATTACGAAACTTTTTCTAATATTTCGAAGTTCATTTCTATCTATCTGTGTATAGTTGTCCATAGAGATTAATTCTAATAGAAATTAATATCTTTTATTTTTCTTTCAGTAAGTTTTTGTACTATTCTAAAAAAACTGCCTGTACTACCTCTTTTGTCTATATCGTGTCTGTAATTCAATAAATCAATTAAATTTTAAATAATCTTGACTACAACTTTACTAAAAATTTTAATGGCTAATAACTTACAAAACTTACAAAGACTGCTATTATCACACCTCTGGGGCTTTTTGAATTCAAACGGATGTGTTTCATGGACACTGTATTATCAGGGGTTCCATTTTGTTTTTCATACCTAGACGATATCCTAGTCTTTAGTGCTGATTCGCAGCAACATGTTGAACATTTACACCAAGTGTTTTCCCGATTAAAAGACAATGGACTAATTATAAACCTACCAAAGTGTCTCTTTGGAGTCAATAAGCTCGATTTTTTAGGACATCACGTTAATACACGCGGTATCAAACCAATGTCCAGGCTATAATTGATTACCCATTGCCTTCAAGTCAGAAAGCACTCCGCAATTTTATTGGCTTAATTTCGTATTACCATAAATTTGTACCAAACTGTGCGAAAATTTTGGCACCGTTAACCTCTATAGTTATTCCTGGTAAAGCTTCGCTAAAGCCTGTCCAGTTAAATCATGAGCAAATAGAAGCCTTTAGGCATGCGAAGGATGCTTTGATTACCGCTACTTTATTGGTACATTCGCGAATTAATAACCCTCTTAGTATAGCTGCAGACAGTTCGTCTTCCCCTATAGCTGGAGTATTACAACAGTTTGAAGATGGCATGTGGAAACCACTAGCTTTCTGTTCCCGGAAGTTAACCACCACAGAGCAAAAGTACAGTATTTCTTCTCGGGAACTTCTTGCAATATACTTTGCTTTAAAGAAGTTTCGTTACTACGTTGAGTTCAGAGACTTTCAAATCTTTACGGATCACAAACCTTTGTGTACGGCGATCAAAAATAATGGTGATCAATATTTACCACGTGAGTTTCGACAACTAGAGTTTATTTCTCAATTCACAACTGACCTCCAATATATCAAAGGTCAAGAGAATATTCCGGCTGACGCTCTGACAAGAGTTAATCTTATTAACGTCCTTGGACCAGATCTTAATTACGACGAAGTCGCTGTATTTCAAGAACAAGCCCGAGTTAAACCAGTTCCGATCTCGTAGTAATTTTCAATTCATTTCCCTTCAAACTGCCAACAAATCAAACCTCTGGGTGGATGTTAGTATAGGCCAACCACGACCCTATATCCCGCTCAAATTCAGGTATCCCTTATTCCAACAACTACACAACATCGCACATCCTGGCATCCGTGCTACTAAAAGATTGATTACTCAGCGATATCTGTGGCCATCTATGCACCACGATATGCAGAAGTGGGTCATATCTTGTGCTGAATGTCAGAAACATAAAGTTCGGCGTCATACAAAAACCCCTCTACAATCTATTGTAGAACCAGAGGAACGTTTTACTAAGGTCCATCTCGACCTAGTACACCTTCCTTCTTCGGGAGGTTATAAATTCCTCCTTACCATTATTGACCGCTACAGTCGGTGGCCGGAACCAATTCCTCTGAAGGATTCTACCGTGGAGTCAGTAATCACTGCATTTGTCAACACGTGGGTGTCCCGCTTTGGAATTCCCAAGTATCTCACCACGGACAATGCAAGAATATTCCTTTCGCATGCATGGATCAACTTCATGGCCATGTTAGGAATTAAACACGTCAAATGCACGGCCTTCCATCCGATTAGTCAAGGCGTTATCGAACGTTATAATCGGACACTCAAGCAATCCATTCAAACCACAGGAACTTGCTCCTGGTTAACGAATCTCCCTTGGATTCTCTTGAGTTTACGTGCAACACTGAAATCGCAAGTTAATGTTTCTCCTGCAGATATCCTGTATGCTACCCCTTTACGACTACCTGGAGATTTCTTTGAAGAAGAACAACTGGCTAACGACATGAACCTCCCTAATTTTATAGCCAATCTCAAACGTCGTATGAGGAAGCAGAAGCATTTTTTTACAAAAACGTATTCCGGTCAGCCCTTCGTCCCCAGCGACTTGACCAACTGCACACACGTGTACGTTCGTAATGACACGCACACTCTAGGCATGAAAGACAGTTACTTAGGCCCCTATAAACTGTTAGAACGGACAGTTAAATACGCCACTTTAGAAAATCACACTGGCCCTATCTCTTTAGATAGGCTAAAGCCTGCATATTTTTTTAGATTAGTTTCTTTATAATGTTAAGCCAACAATGAACTGATTTCAAATGCTACGCGAAGGCATCTTTTGAAAACCTTTTATCTGTTGACTTTGAAAATTTGAACACTTTTCTGTTTTTTCTTTCTGTTTACAGGTTCCAAGAGTTGCCGTCGCAAGTTCCGTATTGTTAGTTAACTTAAGTTTTTTATTGTATACTACCTAGTGGAGTTTTTATAGCTGGAGCATTTTACAACTTTATTCAAGTTCCTTTAAAATACTCCATTTTTTCTCCAAAATACTATTCGGTATTTTTTCCTTTTCATGTATTACCCTCGTTTCAGACCGGGCGGGGTAGATGTTGTGAATGGCTCACAACTTGCATTCATTACGTAGATACGGAATGGTACTAGGCAACGAGAATAATAAACAAGTCGAAGAAATATCTCATAATAGTTATTTATGTATTAAGGGGTGTAAGGGCATAATGAAGCTTTTATGGCCAGAATCGTTATTTCTATTTCCCGAGGCGTCAGTGGAGGGCTAGGAAAAGGTTGTAGGGCCCTAAAAGCAAGTTATGCCCGCTATACATACACTATTTTATGGACAGATTAAGTTTTTAATGTCAAATCTATTATTGTGTAAAAATATAATTAAATGAGTACGTAGGTACATCAAGCAGCTGTGCGTAAACTTATGTGAACGTTATTATACGAAGTTCGTTACTATAGTTACTATTCCAAAATATTTAATTTCAGTTTATTTTCATTGGTAGTAAGTTTACAAATTATATTAAGAACCAATCCGGTTCTACAAAAAGCTTCTGACATTTAATTGACGTTTCGTTATTGCCCGCCTGACCATAAAGACACCCTTGGGCCATAAAAAGACTTTTATGTTTAGATGAGTCTTGCAATAATAGTCTAATTATAATGCATCTGTGCATAAAAGTTATTACGTGTGTCTTACTACCTCCTACGATAGAGACATATAAGTAGCCCTAACACTACATTGGTGTTAAAACCCTCGCTACAGTACTTTAAAAGAAGCTCTGGGTATTTACTATTCAGTAACGCTACTGTTTAAGTTAATATTCATAGTTCCTTCGAATCCGCTTGTTTATTTTTAACTAAAAGTTATGTTTGATGATCTGGTCGTTTATTGTATTTCGGCGGAATATCAGATAATTTGAATAATATATTCTTAAATCCAATTCATTTACTCACTTTTTCACCACAGTACAAGGCTGTATAGTGTATATACTATAAATGTGATTCACTTTAACTAATTAGGTATGTTAATGTAACCCCATTTCGTTATAAATATTTATTATACGTTAGAAGGAACTTTTATATTCTACAGAAGTAAAGGAAATAAAAAGATTTAAAATCAATTACGTAGATTAAAAAACAATAGATTAATATCTATCGTTATTTATGAAGCTTGTTCCCGGATGTAGTTCACTAGAGGAAAAACCTTTTTATTATCGAGAAATAAGTAATACTTAGAGTAGCTTACACCTACCTTATGGAAACCATAATGCATGCTATGATACAATTAATTGTTATATAAGTCAATAAACTATATCATAGTCACTCGAAATCACACTATGTCCCACAGTAAATGTATCGATAATTGAAATTGTAGTGAATAATTTATATTATTTATCATATACACATTAATAGTATAGATATACCAAACTCATTTTATACTACTGATTAAGAAAAATATGTTAACAATAAGAAGAAAAGGGCATTTTTCTCCTGCTGCTATACAAAACCCCCATGTCCCCAGATATACTTCATGATCAAAACAGCCCTAAAAAATAAACGTTTTATGGTAATTCTAGGAGAGATGACCCGGCCCGTCAGGTGAGTTGGCTCACCATGTGTTTCTGTGGAAATACAAACAGTATTTGCGATCTGGCAACACTGTCGTGTGTATTGCGCAGCCTGATATTTCTTGACAATTTGGCAACTGTTTAGGATTGTGTTTCATGGTTTTATGGCAAGAAATTGTTTAAACACCTGTGAAATAGTATATTGTACAACTAGTGTTACAATGACGATGTTTGTAATACGAGTATAAGTTTGCTTAACGAGCCGCGAGGCGGCGAGTTAAGCAATATACGAGTATTACAAAAAGGAATTGTAACACGTGTTTTACATACTACTTTGTCTATTTCGCCTTAATTTACAATTTACTTTAAAGAAATTGGAAAATGTACACGCGGGTATTTTCGATGTGGTAATGTTGGTAATAACTGATAACGCATATAATGACATCCACTGTCATTTTGAAAAAATCACGTAGGCAGGAAAAAATTCAAGTTTAAAAAAGGTGACAGCTTAGTTGTTTCTTCTGATATAAGATAAAAAATGTTTATTGTAATAGAAACAGTAAAACCTTGATTGACTACATGATTGTCTTATCAAAATAAGTATTTATAATAAAAATAAGTATGTTTCATTATTCTCGCTGTTACTTCTGAGCATCATAACATTCAAATTTTCAAAACGGCGCCAGTTAATGAATACTTATTAGTACCTATCACAGACAGACTGACAGAGTAGGCTGGCAGCAAAATTTACTTACTGCCAGCCTTACAAATAAAAAAATCACTACTTCCAGTTGCACAAAGTAGCACTTTGTGTAACTGTTTTTCGCAAAAACAGTGTCACAAGTAACCTTTGTATACGCGAAATAGACAAAATTTATTTAAAGTTAGTTGGGTACGCAACCAGCAGGCGAGTAACAATAATATTCTTAAAATTTTAAATAGTACGCACTATACTTCAACCGTAAATACAAGAAATAAGTCATTTTCGTAATCACACCTGAATAAAGAAATACGACCCGGGGTGAGATAAGATAAGAGTGCAAATTTCACCTTGCTAAGAATTCAGTGACGTACGCTATAACCAACAGATTTTTATTGCTGATTATACATTTATTTTTAATTAAAAGGGGTTTGTTCCGCTACTGAATCTTTCTAGCTCATTTATTGTTTATTTTATCGTTTAGATTACAGCGTAGCCTTCGTGTAATTCTAGATGCTTTTTACATTTTTGCCCACGTGTTTGTGATGACTCATTTCTTGTAGTTTTGGTTGAACTATAGCTACAAGCTTCAGTTGCATTTCTAACCTGAAAATACGATTGTGTTATGTCCCAACGTAGAGCAAGCGGCTGAGCCATCTCTACTTATAAAGTCAGGTGAGTTGGACCACTAGCAGTTGAGGGGAGATGGCCCGGCCAACACTTGTGGATATTTTTTGTTACAAAAATTTCAGAGTTTATATGTTGACGTTTTATTGTTCTTGTAGTTAATATGCCTATCGAATATAAACGAAAAGGCAGTGTTAGCCATGGAGAGTGTAAGGAACAACAGCTGTTGCAGGCAATGGAAGCTGTGAGAGAAGGTCGATTGGGTGTGAGAGGGGCTGTTCGTAATTTTGGGATACCGTACTCAACACTGCGACGTCGTCTTAAGAAAAATAATTCAAAAAAAACACACCTGGGTCCACTCTTGGTTTTTCGCCCACACGAACTTGCGTATGTTCGATGGCTTTTGAATTGGCTGTAAAGTTGAACCTACCACATAGATTCAACATCGAAAAACGAATGGCAGGATATCCGTGGCTAGAATCTTTCTTAAAGCGAAATAAAGAACTTACTATAAGAAAGTCGGAGGGCGTATCTGCGGCACGTTCTTTGGCTATGAATAAAAAGGACGTTGCGTCGTATTTCACTCTTCTGGAGGATGCTCTAATTGAATACGATCTGATGAATAAGCTACGACGTATTTACAACGTCGATGAAACAGGCTTACAGCTTAACCATAGGCCTGGTTACGTTATTACTCAGAAGGGCTCTAAAAACGTTGCCGCTGTTACGTCAGGAGAAAAAGGCGAGACAATTTCACTGATTGCTTGTTGCAACGCGGAAGAGTCATTTATACCACCAACGTGCATCCTAAAAGGTAAAAATAGAAAAACCTGAATTTCAGGATGGAATGCCCCAGGTTCCTTGGTTTTTATGTCGGTAAAGTCGTCATACGTCAATGGCGCTCTATTCCTGAATTGGCTTAAGGAACAATTTGTCCCAAGGAAACCTCCAGGAAATGTTTTGCTTATTTTAGATGGCCATGCATCCCATAGTAGTAGTCTAGAAACTTTGCAATATGCAGCGGAACATCAAATTATGTTCGTCTGTCTGCCCAGTCATACTGCTCAATTCCTGCAACCCCTAGACAGGGGATTTTTTAAGTCTTGAAAGGCATTCTATTATGATAAATGTCCCGCATTCATAAGCAGAAATCCCGATCGACGTATAAATAGACCAGAATCGTACCCCTCAATCCTACTGCGATCCCTGTATACGCGTAACTCACAGACAATACCCAGAGAAATGATCCAGACGAGCATGACGACAACCAAACTGGGGGTACAATGCACCTTATGATCAGGAAGACAATTTTATTGTAACTCCAAGTACGTCGACAGAACGACCAGCAACTCCTTTAGAGACATTGACAGAAATCTGTGCACAAGAGACCCCGGGTAAGATGTTGGACATAATTAATCCTATTCCTATCACATCAGCGGTAACTTCTGCTAAAAAAAGAGGCAGACAATTGGCTGCGATTTTAACAACCCCCGACAATATCCAAAACAAGAAAAACAAATGTGAAGCAAAGGCGCAAAGTGAAGAAAAAAAGAAAAAGAAAGCAAAAGTAAAAACTCAGAGAAAAGGAGGGAAACAAAGAGTAAGGCAAGTGAACTAAGCAACTAAGACTGTATCGAAAAATAAACAAAAATTCCAGAAGGGTAAATATTGTAGTTCTTCGTCTGAAGACGATGAGGACGAGAAAGTTGTCTATGACGACTCACATGATTACGACGATGAAAGCTAACCAATGTGCTGGTTGCCAAGAAGACTATTCATCAACAAAAAAATCGGATGATTGGATTCAGTGCGTCGTTTGTTCCAGATGGCTTCACGATGGGTGCTCCAAGTTCGAGAATTTTTATGACTGGTGTGGATACCTGTTGTGCAAAAAGAAGAGTAAATTAAAGTAAGTCTTTTGTGTTTTGCTGGTTATTTTATGTGAGCGGTTTCACTTGACGGACTGGGCTGTCTCACCCAGGGCCGGCTCAAGTTGAAATATTCACCCGGGCGAGAGCGTAATTTGGCGCCCCCCCAAAACCAAAAATATCCACAATGGAGAATAGATTAGAAAAAAAAACAATCAAATCATAATCGTCTATTATAACGTTCAGTTGAGATCATTCGCTAAGGAACGATGAAAAAAATCATAACCGTCGATTTTCCAGCTTTTTGTCCAATGTAAGTGTATCACATGGTATTCAAGAAAACTTCATTTTTGAATATTATAATTGCCCAGTTCATAAATCAGGCCGAATTACAGCCTACATTGTACAAAAAACTGAAAAACCGGCGATCATTATTTTTTTATCGTTCCTTGGTGAATGATCGCAACTGTACTACATACATTATTACCAAAAACAACAGGCAATTAACAAGAAAAATATATCAGAAAATTGTCATCTACAAAAAAAATTTGTGAGCTTTTTTTATCAGCAAAATCTCTGGGTAATTTAAGGAAAAGTAATTATCAAAAAATAAGGAAGATAAAATCAATTTAATAAGGATGAAAATAAATTTTATTATTATTATTATTAGGCGAAATAGAATAATTTAACGTCGACGTTAATAATAATAATTATTATTATAGGGTCGGCAGCACGGCAGAGTGGTTCTAGTGGATTTCTATCGCTTAACATAGTTAAGTTGAGTTTGTGGCGGTCAGTAGCTGGATGGGTAAACTACGAGCGCAGTTTACTTGCCTATATGGCTCCGCTGCCTCGTCTCACATACACATATCCACTCTGCGGCTCGGTGTGTCCGGCACTTCGACACCGAAAGGTATAAGAAGTTAAAGATTATGTATGTATGTATTATTATAGGGTAAATTGATTTTATTTTCCCTATTTTGTACGTATATTCGATTATAATTAAATATATGTTAAGTATCATTTTAGCTCTTCTTAAATAAAATCAGTTTTTGACGCTACTGAATCATTCCAGCTCACCTGCTGTTTCTCTTATCAGTTAAATTACTCGAGTCGACCACTTGATAGCGGCGTCCAGCCGCGTGATTTGCGATGCTTTTTACAATTTCGCCCTCGTGATTTCGGCGGCTCAGATTCTTCATTTTTTTGTTAGAGTCTAGCTATTTCTGGCGATGACGCGAGCGCAGTTGAAATTCCCAAACAAAACAGTGATTCTTCGCACGACCACACGGTAATTAATTTCGAGCACCGTAACATTGTAACAGTACTTAATACTACTTAATAGTCGTTGTAAAGAGAAAATTATTTTTTTATATTTGAACTTTCAAGTTTTTTACCACCGATTTGGCGCCCCCCAGACGCGGCGCCCTGGGCAGTCACCCGGATCGCCCGGGCCTTAAGCCGCCCCTGGTCTCACCCATATACTACGGGTGAGATGGCTCAACCATAGAGTTAACATATTATTTTTTTGCGTTTATGTATAACTTTATATTACCATACGAAAATATATGTTTTTGACTTTATGTATATGTAAATTTATTTTATTCTGAGCATTAATAAAGAATGTACGTTACTTTAAAAAAAATGTGGGCCATCTGTTCTAGAATTACCCTAATAAGAAGTAAATAAATAAACGATCTGTATTTACCCTTAAGTCATTCTATGCTAAATCATCCAGCTTATCTAGGATTGTGTGTCCACCATCTCAGATATCAATGAAATTTTGTATGAACATCTACAATCAAATTTAATAACCCACATTTTTTCTTTTTGTCCTAATCATTCTAGTTTTTTCTACAGCCTTCTGAAAATTAGCTTATATTTATGTGTTGTGCAACTCGCGACTAAACAACAAAACGTCGTTAGTCGCTAACACTCAAACTCACCATTTCTACTGAGAATTTTATGAAGAATCTGAATATGAGGTCTAAAACTACATTAAAGGTATTAATTTTGTCTTATGCAAATAATGTCCGACTGTTGAAAGAGCTGCTGATCGGATGCACAATTATTCTAATAGACTGTACTACAATTCATGACCCGTATAAAGTTTATAACATAAAATAGCCACTGATTGTATTTAATATTCTCGAAGTAAATTTTGTGCTCTCTTAAATGGAACCTGTTTCATCAACCGGAGACTTGGCAGAAAAAGCTACAAACAGTAAACCCACGCGCCCACCTTTAAAACGTAAGCTCTTGCAACTTTAAGACAAGATTGATGCCTTTAATGTAGTTTTAGACATATTCAGATTACTCATAAAATCTTCAATAAATATTGCGAGTTTAATTTGGGCAGTTAAAATAAAAAGTTCAAATTATCAGTGCAAGAACGGATGCATTGGCAAGTGCGTGTGTAAAGTGCATGTCTGCTAAGTCACGTAAATATCTTGATAAATAATAATAATTTCTATCTAATATGAGCTTCTAGGATACTAATGAATTAAAATTATATACCGAAATATCTATTTATCAACGCGTAGTCGTATATATGTAGATATTGTTTATTCATAATTTTTTGCTAATTGTCTACTAAGTTACAAGCCATTTAGTAACGTTGAATAATGTGACGCAGTGGACCTAGTTGTGACGTAGGCGACCAATAAATTAAAACATTCTTATAATACATGGCATACATCATTTGAACTACCTACTAAAAAACAAGGATATTATTGTAACAGAAAAGAAACTTATACCATTTACCTTATTGGTAAATAAATTTACTTAATAATAACTTTACCAATTTGTTTTACGAATTATTAATATAATGTGACATTACGGGGGGGACTTCATGATCGCTAACTATGATGTCAAAAACGATAAAAATTCATATTTTATAATAGTATTGGGCTCTGCTGATTATATGAGCAATAAGTTGCATTAATATTGTTTTAAATATATGTTTTTTGAGTTAATTGGAGAGATTCACTAATTCTATTTGCAATGCCTCTAAAATAGTTTATTGACTCTTATACAAGGTACTGATATTTTAAATAAATATAATTAGAAAACAAAATAATTAAGTTCATGTCAAGATTAACAGTATACAAGAGTATAGTGTTACAGTAGAATTTGAAATTTCTCACTGGAAAACTTTACCTCTAGAAGTCTCAGGATATTTAAACATCCCCTAGCAAACAAATCGTTAATAACAAAATTAGGGCAGTTTTTAAAATCTAAAAATCGAAAAACTTGCCCTGTATGTTTAAATTCATACATGCTTCATACATATTTTATATAATATACGTTATATAAAATTGATGTTTTTTACTTAAAAAATATCTTATAATTTTCTATTCGACTTTTAATACATAATAATCTATTGTGACGAGATAATTATAGTAACTGAGTCGTAAAAGTAAAAACATATCTAAATACATAAAATATTGTGATTTTATTTTCCATCGCCAGTGATTGTCTGACTGTGAAACCAAATAATAAAAATTAAAACTTGTTTCAAATTTTAAAAACTGAATTTTTCCCAGATTTATTAAATAATTTTCTTGTTATTCTGGTTTATTAGAAGAAACTCCTAATCCAAAATAAACCGAAAATAAATCATAAAATAGATGAAACTACTTTTTCGTATTTTCCAATTAGAGCGATTAATTAGTTTTACAGTCAATATAGACGCACTATATAAAATCTATCATTTTTAAATGATTGTGTGAGATGACAAACCTTCAACGCTATTGTTTTATGAATTGTCATCACGTCATCAGTAATGTGAAATCAACAAAGGGATAATAACAAATTTGCTATAATAGAACATTAACGAAAGGAAATTTACCAAGATTAAATTACTGAACCATGAATTCCTTTAAATACCTTTTAAAAGGTATAAAATTAATTTGTTCCGTCACTATGCAAGAGTGACGATTTAAAAGTGAAATTTCATTGGCGTCCACAGAAATTTTTCTGTTTCATTTATTTACCTATCTTTATGTCCAATTGTATATTATTTTTATTTATTTAATAAAATTGTTCAATTCCAGTGTTAATATATTCCGAAATTAATTTAATTGAAAAGTAGAAACATTTTATAGAAATAGTATATAGCAGAACTCGCTTTGGAGACAAAGAGAAAGTCACTTACAAAGGGACACAGTGAGCGTCGAACCGTCGAATGATGTATAAAAATGGTCAAGGTTGTATTCAGGAAATTTGATTGATACCAGTTTATAATAAAAGTTTTGTTGATAATAAACAGGCATTATATTTTCATGCTGTTTCTAATTAAGTGTTTTAAATATACACCAGTGACGGCAGGTTAGAGGCGACAGGGTCGGCCGGGCCGTACCAAATAATACTACCAATAAAAATCATGATTTTCTGTAAAATAAATATTTTTATCTTTATTTTATATTTTAAATAATAAGAAAGATTAAATATTAAATTACAATTAAATGAAATAAGTAATAATTAAATTACTTATTAAATTAAAATTAAAATGTAATGTAAAAATTTGGTGTTTACAGCCGATAACTACAGGGTTATCCAAATTGAATGAGGATGGTTTGAATTTACCGCCACGTTAAATTATTATGACATTGGCAACATGAATACCTTTCTGCTTCTTTTATTTTACAGCGGCGTCTCAAAAATAATATAGCTTTTAAACTTCGTTAACTTTAAATAATAAGCTTACTTGATAACATAATAATTGTGTAGCAAACCGTAGTTCTGAAAAAAACTGTTTTGTAAAATAAGAAAACAAGCGAAATAAAGCAAACATTCAATGAAAACCCGAACGACGTAGCAAAGTGCAACGATGTAAACGAGAAAGTCACAGATGAAAGAACTATATATTGGAGAAAGTGACGAGTTGATTCTGTAATTTGACACAACACATTTCAATAGTGCTACACTAACAACGTGAAATACACTAAAACCTAAGGCGCGAAATTCAAACTCTCTTCACTCAATTTGGATCTCACTGTATTTATAGCCAGATTCGCAAGATGCTGGGGTCGGCCAGACGATGTGGTAGAAGTAGTTGCTTTGAAACTAATGAGATAACCCACCACTTACGACTTGTGTTCTAGACGTCGTTTCAGCGCAGAACTTCATGTACCTGTTAACGTAGCTTGTTTCATACCAAGTGCGGCCTAGACCTTCCTGACCGCACTTAGCAGTTGAAATACACTCATAAAGGAGTCGAACTTCTTTGCATTTGTCGATATTATTTTATATATTTTCATTGCTTTTTGATTTTGTGATTTCAATTAAAAGTAATGAGTATACTCTTGCTTTAAATACAAACTGCCTGTCTTGCATAAGAAGTCAAGTATTCCAGTTTAAAAATAAGAAAATTCTTGTAATTTTTTAAAATTATAAAATTATACACCTTGTCGCAATATATTACTAAGGTAATATAAGAATGAATCTGTTAATTCAGATATTATATGTTAAAGCATAAATAAATTATGCATTTTGTGCTTACGAAATATCAATCAAATGCAAAAATTTTAGGTAATTAAAAAAATTGCAAGATACCGGGATTCATATTTATAATAGTAGTCGAGCTCGGCCAGCCGACCCCAGTGTAGCAAACACTGTAGATGGTATGTAGCAATAGTGCATTATTTGGCTTACATAAGGGGGTAATAAACCTAATATAAAATGTGTTTAGTCGTTTGTTTATAATGTTTTTTCAGTAGGAGAGTTGGGATGGTGCACATATTTAAAACTATTTTATGGCGATGGAGAACGTAAACGGCATTTTAACTCTAACTAAATGTATTTAATAAATGGATAATGAATGGATTTAGCGGAAAGTTTTTATATTACAATAGCCTCTTCCCGCAACCGCAGCAACAAGATTGAATTTATTTATAAAAACGAGATTGTTACTGACGTGTCCGAAATATATAGTTTTGTTTAGTTTTGTCCCTCCTACCAACATCTGCATTCGTAAATAGAAGATATTCAACGTTAAAACGGATAAAATCATACAGCAGAAACATCATCTCCCAATCGCCTTTAAATAATTTACTAGGTGCCAACTGCTTACCCTAATGGGTAAGCTTTAGTAACTAACGCACTCTTAAAACACTGCTGTTTTTACTGATTGTTGCTTATGTTGGAATACGAAAAAAGATTTCAAGCTCGGATCCTCAGCTCTCTTACATCGCGTAGTTTAATAGGGTTTGGGTCATCCAGCGCTAGGTAGCGCTGGCTGTAAAAAATATACCGAGACACATGAATGAATGAATGAAAACAATGCTTGTACTTAAATATTAAGAAGGATCAGTATTAGCAATAGAACGCGAAACGCGAATAGAACGGTATTTTTTTTATAATTTTTGAAGTACCTTTTACTATTTATTGGGTACACTTGGAACTTAAAGGTACTTAAAAATTTATAAAAAATACAATGCTTCCTATTTATATTGTGAATAATTATACCAAATTTCAAAAATATTGAATGTATAATTTTTAAGTTATTCTAAAGCAACTTATAAAGAAGCAGGTTTTTTGGCAATAATTTAGTCGCTATATATACATACTTTCTTAGAAATTTGGGAAAATAGTTTAAATACTATGAAACTTAAGTGGTATTTTTTGGCTGAGTTTGAATGTACAGTTTTTCTAAAATTAATTTTTCACGTAAAAAATGTGAAATAATTTAATTAATAAACTTCGTTTTCCAAAACAAGTAAGGTAAGCAAGTTTTAATTAATTATATTATTTATAAACAAATAGTTATTTGCTTAATTAGTACAAAAAATACATGTTTTTGGGACGAATAAGAAAGTTGCCGGACGACACATTAGCGGAGTCTGGCAATCATATGAGTTCCAAAACCGAATTCTTTTTGTATGAATTAAACATTTTATTTTTTCTGCAACCGCTATTAACTAGTAAACTCCGTGCGAGGACTGTTTAGAACGAACAACATAACGTTCAGATACTTTTTATTTACTGCAACTTTTTAAGGAAAAAGCGATTACTTCATGTATAGTTGTTATGGTAACCAATAACAGTTCCTAAATGGGCCACTTTTATACAAAATAATTTGATATTATAGTGTCATTCGTGCGGTTGGAGAAAACAACAATTATTAATCATGCGGTCAATATTTACGCACCGTATTTGGGTTTCTAAATGGCCCCTTTGTATTGATTTTTTTTAAATTTGGTATAGTTATTCACAATATAAGTTTTCTGCGATCTTGATTATCTTCTCCTTCTACTGCGATTTTGTTTAAAATTTTTGAATATACCGTTAAATTTTTTATGCACAGATACATTATAATTAGCCTATTATTGCTAGACTCATCTAAACATAACAGTCTCTTTATGGCCCAAGAGCCTCTTTTTGGTCCGACGGGCAATAAAGAAACGTCAATTAAATGTCAGAGCTGTTCTTTGTAGAACTCGATTGGTTCTTAATATAATTTCTAAACTTCTCATCAATGAAAATAAGCAGAAATTAAATATTTTGGAATAGTAACTATAGTAACGTACTCCATATAAGCATATAAGCATACGCACAGAGGCTTGATGTACCTACGTACTGATTTAATTATATTTTTTACGCAATAATAGATTTGAGATAAAAGCTTAATCTGTGCATAAAATAGTGTATGTAGTAACGGGCGTAACTTGCTTTTATGACTCTACAGCCTTTTCGTAGAAATAACGCTTCCGGCTATAAAAGCCTCCTTACGCCCTTAATACATAAATAACTATTTTGGGTACACTTGGCCCTTAAACCACATTCTATAACAAAATAATCGATTATTTCGCAACAAAAAGAACTTGTAGAATCGAATTATACTGCAGTAAAATAAGGATTCAACCTAGGAATGAGAGTAAGAAAGCTATATTTTTGCATGGACCTTTGTCTTGACGTTCTGAAGACTGGCTGAAAAGTCTCCTATAATCTTGTGTCCGCGTCACAAGATATTAAAGGTCAAAGGTCACTAAAATCGGTTTTTCGCAATTATCTTGTTTTCTATGCGTCATATGTCGTTTAAGGTTATTATAAAACTTGTAGATCATAAAATTATCTACAATTTTGGATAGGAATAGAAAGCAATATAATTGCGAAAAACGGATTTTTCAAAAATGCAAAAATTACCGGAATTTTATCCAGGGGCGGAATAAGGCAACATTCCGGGAGGAGAAGAGTTTTCCGCAAGAATAACTATTATAAAAATCTTGATTGTGAGTAATCTGTAAGAGATACGTATATGCGATCTCGGACTTTTTTGTAGATCTTTTTGAGGGCTACAATCCGATCGCTTATAGTTTGGCTTTATCTGTTACCATTTTTGCAGCGTAATGCGTCAATGTCAATAAACTAAAGTATGTGAAGAAGGAGTTCTCAATAATCCGTAGTTCTACACTCGTACACCTCCAAACATCGTGGAAGCGGCTCACATTACATCTCTTAATTTATTGCCAATTATTTCGCGTAAAAAATATGAATGGGAGTATAAATTCTAGGTTAAAAAACTTTCTTAGCTGTTGGTGGTTTATTACTTTTTTGGTTGTCGTAGATAAAGTATAGTGTGTAACGCGTGCAAAAACACCAATTTCTCACTCGGTACATATTATACGAAAAGCTTCGAGCATAACTTTGTGTGATTTGATGTTCATCATGAAATAGCTATGGAAATCTCGTTGAGCATCTGGATAAATGCAATTGGGATAAAATTTTGTGTTCAAGGACAGTTGTTATTAGAACATATATTAGTGTTATTTTGTGCTTGTGGTAGCTGTAGCGTACCCGCTACCGCTAGATACGGAATTCTGTGCTAGTGATATGTTTAATGAATACACCATTGAATGCAAAATTTAATTCTTCACAAAACAGGTATACTTGACCCAAGTCGAATAGTGACAAGTCAAATAATGCTCTATAAAATGCAGAAAGAAAATAAAGGTAAAACGTCATGCAGTATGACGTACAAACGAAGTAAGAAAGATTTCAAAACAAGGTGAAATGCCCTATACGTATTGGTTTCTATAAAATAATTGTACAGTACAGGGTATTCTCCTAAAAACATATTATTTTTACTGCAAAATTATCATAATACTACAACCAACAATAACAACAACATCACTTCATGAATTTTGCAGAAGTGATGCTAAGGTTGCACTGCGAACTCAACATTTTTTTTCTTAGCTAAGTACTTGATGACGAATACAAGATCGCAATAAGTTATGTTCTAAAGTTGCTCCGTCAAATGTATTGGTAGAAGTTGTTGGTCTACATACAGGGTGTTTTACTCAACTTTCGTATAAATTGCATGTGTGATAGTATTCATCAATAGGAACAAAAAACTCTTTTTGCTTTTACACAAATCGACAAAAATTTGCTAAAAATGTCAACTTTTGGGAACTGCTGGAAATTATAGTCAAAACAAACTGCGACGTCACCTAGCAGCAGCTGCGTCAATGTATCAGATAGGCACATCCAGCTCCAAGTGTGATTCTTAGACCAGTGACCTGCTACCCACTTTTCAAAAACCATTCTTTTTTCGGTTATTATGAAAGATAGACACTAATGATTTTCAGATTTTTTGTTGCATTTTATGTGTACTACCACCTATTCAGAGGATACGAATCTTAAGTGAAACATCCTGTATGATATATATTCATGCGCCAATTAAATAAGCTTTATTTTATCTAACCCACTTAACCACCAGTCCATAAACCTAACAGTTTTTGAAAATAAAACGACAAAATCCATCTGGGGGCGTGGTTTAATATTGATATTTTACAAAGTCCAGGATATTATCTACTCGTAAACATGAACAAATCAAGCATAAAGTCATTTTCAAGTTTAGCTGACCGAAATACACTACATTTGATTAGTTTAACCTAGATCAAAAAAAATAGCAGTTTCTATTTTTACTGTGCGTTTGTACAGTTACAAGAAAATTATGGAATGTTCGATCCCTACTTTCTGTTTAATGAATTTGAAGGTACAAAACTGTATACACTATGTGGTGGTTAAGTGCCTTTAACAGAAACGTCGAAAGGTAACGAAGAAGAGAAGAAGTTTTTTCAAACCTTGCTCAATTCCGTTATAGTACACTTGTACTAAGTTAAAGATCAAATTTTATTGTATTCTGAAATAGCTATTTGTGAATTGGAATATGTATTATATTCTTAGTGACGAATTGTACACCAGAGATTTTCTGATTACATTTGAAATATATGTAGTTCTAAATATACCAGGCGCAAATCATATTAGTCCACCCTGTTTCATATTTGTTAAAGAAAGTCCCACGGAATTTATTCCGTTTATCTTTTGTTCTATGAGGTGGCCGTTTCTTGTTGCTATAGTGAAGTGCTGCTACTGCATCTACCCCATACCAATGTTCATGAAATTCAATTGGGGGTTGCAACATACACTGCCCCTCCGAACCTTTTGAGTGCCCTGTTTCCATTAAAAGTTCCATTAAGTAATCTTACAAATTACAGACGAGAAAGTTTTCCTTCAGTGTTTTTTCAAAAAAGTCACAAATGATGCTCAACTTATTTCGCCCATTTTAATTTTTGATAAAGAACACCTCACGATTTTTACCCTAAATGGTCTACGACGTTGTTATTTATTGGTGGTATATAGTACATATCGTCGCCGTTAATGCATATGAACTTAATTCTTTGAAATGTTGTAACTAGCAATGTTGCTAGTTGCGATTTCAAAGAATTCATCATGCCATCTGTAACAAAGTTTTTATAAGCATTTAAACCGCGCTTCTGGAAAATTGCTAGAAATTGTTCCGCTAGTATGCATTAACGTCGACGATTTGTATGAATGAGTACTGTGATCCAGTGATAAATATGTATGTGTGAGTGTAGTATCCAATGCAACGAATATAAACAAGGAGTCAGAAAATAATTCAGAAACCAAATAGTTCAAGCATTCATTCTCTCATCTTAACAGTAAAAGAATAAAGCATTCATTAACCACAAACAGTCTTTCAAACAAACAAACACAGAAGATATTACATGTGGTGACCGCCGAATTTAATTGAACACGCAACAATCTGTCAAGAAACTTACTCTTGCAAGCATACCATTCAAGATATCAGGATCCTATTTATGAAGCAGATGTCGAGAAATCAATTAGCATAATTCCAGTAGAGCATCAATACTCTCTCAGCACCACCACTACCAGTACATGGAGCAGTTCCATCGCTGAAGTCATAATCTATCTGAAGTCACGGTTGTATAAAGTTTTTTTCTATTCTAAATTTTTCTGCCATCAAAGCAGACTATCTACAGCATTTAAAGAAAGTATTTCAACGCCTATATCATTACGGTTTACTATCAAATTAAAAAAAACAATCTTTGAAGCCGAAAAACGGAGAAATTACCAAATACTAGCACAAAAAAAATCGACATACAATCCTGGTTGACAAGTAAGTCAATTACCTATGAACCAGACATGGTAAAAGCCGAACTCCTGGATCTTGTACGACAGGCTGCCGTTACGCCAAATTATGTGGTCGATGAGATGGCAAATGAACAGAAAGTTATGGTTTTGCGATTGCCCCCATATCATTGCGAATTCAATTCTATTGAATTGATATGGGGTCAAATAAAAGGGGAACTAGCGCGAAACAATACTACTTTCAAAATGAAAGACCTTCGCCCGCTATTTGACCAAGCAGTCAAAAATGTTTCTGCAGAAAAATTGGAAGAATGCTATTAGTCATGCTCAAGGCGAAGAAGAAAAACTGTGGCAGCTTGACATTGCTATGGACCTAATAGTGGAACAATTAGTCATTAGTGTGGGGGACGACTCTTCTTTATCTGAATCTGATTTACAGTCTGATTAATTATTCATATTATAATTTTTAATTTAAGAATTTGTATATTCACTATAATAGTTGATTGTTGTTATTTTATGTTATTTTGTTGTTATTTATTGTTTATTATTATTGTTATTTTGTTGTTTAATTTTTAATTTTTTTAACAGATGAAAATAATTGTTAAAATCATTTGTTAAAAGCAGATTGTTATCATCTACTTAAAAGAAAAAATACACTGAAGGGAAACTTTCCTTCTAATTGGCATCGCAGCCCTCATATTCCAATCATTTGTGTGGGGAATGACTATTCTTTCGTCCGAATTACACTCTACCGCGCGGTAGAGGCCAACTCTTAATCAGACGGATCCCCAGAACAGGTGAGAAGATTTTTCTCGTTGATAAAGCCTCAGTACACTTTGCAGTGCTGTCAGAAGAGCACATTAAGCAGTTGGTATAGACAACCACGTAACCATCTTTTGGTGGCTGTCGTTAAAAATAAAACTGCCCTATGCGACGCACAAGTATGTATTTACCTCGGTGGTTTAATAATAATAATGTCTACAACCCATCACCTGTGAACCAGGCCCCAGAAGCTATGAAGTTTGTGCGGGTGGGAGGGGGCGATTATTATCATTACGCAGGCCCAAAGTGTGACAGCATCGGACTGATGGAACAGCGCAAATCCCACATTTGTGTTACAGCTAAGGAAAACTGCAGAAAACCTTAACCAGAGCTGCCAGTACCAGGAGTCGAACCTGGGCCGCTTGGGTGAAATGCCAGCACGCTAGACAATTCGCTACCAAGGCTGTTTGGCAATGTTAATTTCAATTAACATTTATACAATACAATTAATTAGTCTTACTTTCTGATCCTCAATATCATAAACCTGGAAAGATTGATATGTTACTCGGGTGCGGTATTTTCTTTTCATTACTCACATCACAAAAAATTGAGTTAGGTGAAAACAACCCCATTCTTCAGCAAACAAAACTTGGCTGGACATTGGCAGGTCCATTAGAAATATACAAAAATAAGAATTGCATTACCGCAAATTGTTCTTCTAAGGCTTCTTCTAATTGCCTTCTCATGCAAAGTACAACGTCAGTTAACCAACAACTTGAAAGATTTTGGCAAACAGAACATTTGTGGTTACCACATTCTAAGCTCTCTAACGAAGAACTTGAATGTGAAATACATTTCCGTAAACATTTTTATCAAGACAGTACCGGCCGTTGCTCGGTTAAACTTCCTTTAAAGGACAATTACATTAATTTAGGCGAATCTCTTTCTTAAGCTATTAAGCGTTTAAAATCCATAGAAGTAAGGTTATCTTGTGACGAAAATTTAAGACAGCAATATAATGATTTTCTTCAGGAATACGAAGACCTTGGTCACATGACTAAAGTTAATACTGACTTCGATTGTCCTAATACAATTCATAATTACTTACCGCACCATGCGGTCGTTAAAGATTCTAGTACTACTACTCGAATAAGAGTGGTGTTCGATGCATCGGCAAAAACGTCCACTGGAATTTCATTGAATGATGTGTTAAAGATAGGTCCCACTATACAGAGTGATTTATTTGAAATAATATTACGTATGCGTACCTATAACATAGTCATTACCGCCGACATCACTAAGATGTATCAACAGATTACCATAGATAGTCATCAACGCAATTTACAGAGAATAGTCTGGCGCAAAAGTCCTAACGATTCCATAAATCATTACACCTTAAATACAATTACTTATGGAACCGTTAGTGCTTCTTTCTTAGCTACGCGAAAGTTACATCAAATAGGTCTTAATGCTAAAGAAACAGATCCAATAGCTAGTGAAGCCATTTTGAATTGTTTTTACATGGACGACTTAATTTTCGGCGCATTCGATCTAGAACAAGCTAGAGACGCCAAAGTTGGCATTGAAAAAATATTATTAGACGCAGGCTTGCCTCTTAGAAAATGGCTATCGAATGAACCTATTGTCTTTGACAATACAGACGATTCAGATAATGCAAATGCTCATTACATAATCTCTTCCAATAAGGATGTAAAAACATTAGGAATCATATGGAATCCCAAGGCTGATATATTTCTATATTCGGTGAAATTTTCTTCTTTAGGCCACCTAATTACTAAACGTTCCATTCTGTCAAATATAGCAACTATCTTTGATCCACTTGGTCTGATCAGCCCTTGCGTAGTAAAGGCTAAATTGTTGTTGCAGCAGTTATGGCAATTACAAATCCAATGGGACGATCTAGTACCAGCAGGCTTCCAGAAAACCTGGTTACGTTTTCTTGAGAACATTAATCACATAAATCATATTCAGATCCCTAGACATATCCTTCAATTAAATCCTACCGTCATTACTTTGCATGGTTTCAGCGATGCTACTGAGGTTGCTTTCGGTGCATGTATTTATTTAGTTTCCAGAAACAGTAATGATAACATCACTTCCAATTTAGTCTGTGCTAAATCTCGATTAGCTCCACTTAAGTTAGTTACCTTACCTAGACTAGAGTTATGCGCAGCTCTTTTACTTGCACAATTGATGCAAAAGGTTAAACATTCCTTAAAATTGGATATTGAACATACATACGTAACTAATAAATCTTTTATAATACTAATAAATCATTTTAGACCATCATTTTTAATGTGTTAATGTTTTCGTGGTTTTATTCAGTAGTAGTAGTAGTTAATATTACTCAATAACAGAAGATAATTCAAATGCCTAAAAATATTATTTGTTAATAAGTTAATACATAGTATTATTGATTTGTTAATATTTGATTTGACAAATTCATGACAAATTAAAATTGCCGCCAAAAAGGCGCCATTTTTGAGCCCATTTCAAAAGCCAATAGTGGAAATGGGTGAGATAACCTTTACTTTGGATATAATTATGCATGCATCAACGGACCTTGCTGTTAATGTATCTACTGATCAAAAAATTTCTTTAAACAAAAATTAGTGCAAAAGTGAACGTACAAATTTTTTTGGTTGTTTTAACAATATTCTTGAAATTTAATGGTCACATGATGAAAGTTTTACTTGTCCTAAGTATTTCATCGAAAGTTCTGTCTACCTAGATAATAACTCGCTCGGTTATAATTTACAATATGCCATAAACTCATTACGGCGGTAGAGACCCGAGTTTATAGGGGTGACATTTTCTTTGCGTTTGAGTGTACCTGTTCAATGCAGCATTTCGATTAAAACATGTGCCTAGAATCTGGAAGGTAGCAGAACTTATCATGCTACCAAAACCAGGTAAACCACCTAACGAGGCGAAATCATACAGACCTACATCACTACTACCGATTATATCGAAGCTCTTTGAAATGCTCTGATTAAAAAGACTTAGACCTATTATAGAAAGGAAAAATCTAATACCAAACCATCAGTTTGGATTTAGACAACAACATTCAACAATTGACCAAGTTCATAGAATAACAAATATCATTGAAACAGCATTAGAAGAAAAATTAATCTGCTCAACGATTTTTCTAGATGTAGCCCAAGCCTTTGACAAAGTTTGGCACGAAGGATTGGTATACACACTAAAAAGAATGTTACCAAAACAATACGTTAAATTACTAACGAGTTATATATCAGATAGATTATTTCGCATTAAGCAAAAAAATGAATACTCAGAGTTAAAGGAGGCTAGAGCTGGCGTGCCCCAAGGAAGTATCTTGGGCCCCATCCTCTACTTGTTGTATACAAGCGATCTTCCACAACCGCAGAATGTAACTGTTGCCACATTTGCCGACGACACGTGAAATAAAACAGAAATATACTTGTAATGTTAAAACGTACCTATAGTTTATAAACTAACATAACAGTTGTAATAAGCAGCACGATCTATGCACCGCACAGAGGTTCTGACTGATCTAGCGGGTCTAAATTATTCGAGTAGTATAATTTTGTAGTTTTAATTTTGCCACGATCTGGATTAGAATTGTACTTTTAGATAGATGAATATTTATTCAATACATTTTTTTTAGAAAAAAAAAACAAAAATATGCTCTTGTTGGTGATGACACTATTTACTTGCATTACAATTCTAGTGGCATCTCTCTTACCAAACTGCTGGAGACTCATTTTGTGTGGCAAGTACAATATATCACTTATACTTGCCCAAGCAAGGAGAGAGCTAAACTTTCCCTTTTGTGATTTTTTGCAACTGTATTCAGATGGTTTAGAAGGGCCAGGGATATTCGATGCTGTTATAATTTCTTCAAAATAATTTTTTATATTTAGGTATTCTTTATTTTTTGTTGAAAAAATTTAATAGTTTACATTATACAGTCTTGGTAGTGTAGCGGCTAGCGGGACGGTCTCTCACCCAGGCGGACCGGGATAGAATCTGGTTAAAAACCTTAAGGTTTTCTGCGGTTTCCCTTGTCATAAACCCCTTGTTTATCGGTTATATTTGTTTTATTGATTGTAGATGTTTGTTTAAATAATACACAAATTTTATTCCATAATTAATTGATTTATTTCTCATTTGTTATAAAATAGAAATTTGATGCGTTCTTACATGTGTACGCTTCGAAACTCTATAGTCGTCTCCTTTATTATATTAAGTCATTAAACTTACAACTTCACACCCTTAGCTGTAATACAAGTGTGGAGTTTAAGCCTTACCATCTGTAAGTCGGCTGTAGCCGTACGATGGGCCTGCGTAATAATAATAATCACCCCTCCCTCCCGCACTAGGTTCATAGCTTTTGGGGCCTGGTTCGCCAGGTAATGGGTAGTAGCAATTATTATCATTATTATTACAAAACATATTACCTTTTTTGCACTAACGAAGAAATTTTATAATCAGAGTCCTTTAAATGATATTTTACAATAATATAATTGAAAACAGCAGTTGGCCTTTTTCGGTATCTATCTTTTGTTGCGCCAAATTTAGAAAAGCACTTTTCGCGTTATACCTGCTTTTAATTCTGAAATGGACATAAGACAAAGAGTTGGTGGGTGCTGACAAAAATTCTAGTATTTGTATGTGTGTTGATGTTTGATGAATACTATAAAAGTAAATTTATGGCTGCTTTTCAAGGCCCAAAGAAGTATAACCTTAGTAAATCTTAAATAAATCGACATAAATTTGAATTTGAGAGGTAAGATTAACAAGTCGCTATAATGCTAACATTTACTAGAAAATATTGAAATATATTATTAAACGAAAGTACATACTATTAGCTACCTCCACCATAGCGCCAGAAACAAAACACTGTAATAAAAAAAATTAAATCACTTATAGCGATGTCTCAACCACTAAGCGACAATTAAGTACTGCAAATACAACCATCTAACTATAAGATTTCTACCTATTCTTCGGCCAAATGTGTTGTTTTTGTCGAAAAGAGATTATGATTTCTTCTTATTATTGGTGCACTCATCTTTGCGAAATGGGGGTTGTTATAATAATAGTCAACAACAACTTTTTCTAATAAAATCCCGCCAGATATTAGTTTTAAACCTCTGTGCACCGCACTGATTGTAAGGGTAATTCAGAAGGCGTGTGTTTGATTAGCGTATTATGCTATATCGGAAATGTTAGATTGTTTACAGTTTATGAGCCTCAATCAAAGACTAATCTGTAATAATGTATTATTTATTTATAAAATGTTACATAATATAGTAACTAAATTACTTTTGTTAAAGAAGGGCATGGATATAACACAAGAATTGCTGATAATATCTATATCTTCTTCATCTTACAGGCCATAAAACACAAACGTAAAAATTCTTATTTTTTAGAGGTTTTAGTTTGTACAACGCCTTATCATTATGCATCCAAGCAGTAGCCAATTTTAAAGGAATTTAAAAATAAATCTTTGATGCTACATAAAGTGTAATTTTGTATAAACACATAACTATCCCATCACATCATTAGTTGCAAACTGTATTTATTTAAAATTGTATATATTAAGTACCTATTTATATAGTAGAATTTATTTATGTTGTTAATTATTTTGAAATTGCTTTTTAGTAGCAATGACGTTAGTAAACACTATTATAATTACTAATAATAATCAATTATAATTAATAAAAAAAATGAATAAAATTATGAAATACTTTTAAAATGTTAAAGAATATACGGTAAAATAAAAATTTAACTTATTTTCTTAGTGTACATACATTTGGAAAGGAAATAGAGCACTAGAAAAAATCGGTAACTAACTTTGTTTTTCAAGTGTCGTTATATCGCAGGCCGAGCTAACACTTGTGGGTCGGTGAATACCTACCCGCTAAAGCTTCTAAATACTATGGGGTAAAATTATTTTAACTGCGTGGTAGTAGCGACTACACATACCAAATAAAGATCTATCGAGGAAAACTGAAGTCACCTGGAGTAGTAAATGGCGGAGAGGAAGTAATAAAGTTGAGAATTATTATAACAACATTGAATTAGCACAAAAGCTTTTAGAAAAGAGATATAATACAAAATAAAAAAAGTTGCTCAAACCACCCACCCTCACAAAACCCTCAAAAGATGAGAAAAAAAGGAGTGATTGGGAAGGAGGTGAAGATGGGTTAGTAATTAACAGGTAACTGGATGGAAAAGAGAAATGTAAAATTCATTAGTACAAGACACACTTTAGAAAAAGTGAAATTGGAAAGAAGCATCCTAAAGGACGGGAGATTGTCAAACCTGATGTCATCAGATTTTATAACAAACACGAACAAGGTATAGACCAGTGGCGTGCGGTCCATGGAAGCAAGGGAAGCAATGCTTCCCTTAAGAATTTATCAAAATTAGAAAACAATGCTAACAAAAATATTTTTATAAAATTATGGTTATCGTTTATTTAAATTTGTAACATTTAATCAACTTAAAGCTCAATATCAATTCCGTAAAGCAAAAAGTATAATTATTTAGAGTACTATTTTAAATAAGGCTCATTAAACTTGTGCGGAAAGGTAATACCGATTCAAATGTGTTATTTACACCGCATATAAGCACTGATTTCGTAGCTTACTGCACTTCTTGCTTTCGGTAGCAGTCGGGTGCGTTGTGGGCTACAGTTAACAGCGTATAAGGTCGAGTTATTTTTATTAGCGTGCTCCGTGATCAGATGTTTATTATAATTTCGTTATTTGTTCGATTTTTTGTGTTTGTTAAATGTTACTTAAGCAATGTAAATCTCCGAATGAGCTGTATTTTGGAACATTTTATTATTTCAATTTATATAAGTTGGGATTTTTAAAGACAAATAATTCTATTTAATTTGTTCTGTATGCAACATTTAAACTTGCTTTATCGTCATGACTGCAAATTCAGCTGCTTCGGTGGAAGGTTCGAGCACTTCCGATACATCCGAATCGCGACGATTTTGTTGTTCAATTTGTAAAGTATTATTATTATTAGATAAAGAACTTTCTTCGTACAGTTTCAGAGGGAATTACAAATTGTTGAGAAAGGCAAACCGAAACCAGAACTTTTAAATACAACAATGATTAAAAAATGCACCAGGTATTTTGCTAAAAAAGACCGAAAATCGGGTTGCATTATAAATAAATAGTAGTACTTTTTTTAAATAAAGAATAATAGTCAACAAATTCCATAAGTATAAAAGACGTATTTTTTGCACATTGTGATTAAATCTAAACAATCATAAAAATTTGAAAATGCTTTGTCACAAAAGAACGTTGGCAATAGTTACAAGTTTCGTCACAGCACTTTTTATGATTCAATCATGTCAATCACAGAATTTCTACGATTCAAAGGGGTAAGGCGATTACCAATCATGCTAAAAATATCTTACTAGGTGGAGGTTAATCAGTATTCAAAAGAACGAGATGTGCTAAAAAATTACCAATCCGAATATCATTATACTTTCTTCGTACAGTTTCAGAGGGAATTACAAATTGTTGAGAAAGGCAAACCGAAACCAGAACTTTTAAATACAACAATGATTAAAAAATGCACCAGGTATTTTGCTAAAAAAGACCGAAAATCGGGTTGCATTATAAATAAATAGTAGTACTTTTTTTAAATAAAGAATAATAGTCAACAAATTCCATAAGTATAAAAGACGTATTTTTTGCACATTGTGATTAAATCTAAACAATCATAAAAATTTGAAAATGCTTTGTCACAAAAGAACGTTGGCAATAGTTACAAGTTTCGTCACAGCACTTTTTATGATTCAATCATGTCAATCACAGAATTTCTACGATTCAAAGGGGTAAGGCGATTACCAATCATGCTAAAAATATCTTACTAGGTGGAGGTTAATCAGTATTCAAAAGAACGAGATGTGCTAAAAAATTACCAATCCGAATATCATTATAGAGCAAAAGAATACTGCTGAAGTGTAAAAGTTTGTCTTTAAAAAAACTTTTAAGCTTAATAAATATACCACTGTTTTTTATTGTACCTAGGTATATTAAAATTAAAATCGTGATTGCTTCCCTAGCCTAAATTCTCACCGCACGCCACTGGTATAGACATTTCAAATCAAATGTCCAGTTATTATTCAGTACCTATTAAAGAGTTCCATACGATGATACTATAAAGTGGCGTAAGAGCTTTTAGTGGGAACATCGGTTGTTTATGCTTTTTATTACATATAGTCCAGTCAATGAATGGCCCAAAAGGAGGTGTAGAGTGTGTGAGAAGGTACCTAAGCGATTCCTTCAGAAACTTGCTCAGGGTGCTTAGGGTGTGAACATACCAAAACTCCTGACGTCTAGGTGGTGCGTCGGTGGGGGGGGGGAAAGGTCCCAGTTTTTGGGTTTCCGCTTATATCTCGAAAACGGTGCGTTGCAGGGGAAAATTTTCTGATAATAAATGAAAGTTCATAAGATTATCTAAAACTTTATTCCATTGGTTTTTTTCGAATTCTCAACCGTTTTCGAGCTATACGCTCGGAAAAAGTTCGAAAAAGGCAAATTTTCGAAAAAAATCATTTTACCTCACATTTTTACCTCAACATTCCTTCATATCATCTAAAATATTCATCAGAGAAAGAAATTCATTTGAAAAAAGTTGTAGATACTTGAATTCCCTTTTAGAATATATTGCAGTGATATTGGTTTATTAAAAATAATAAATTATTTTAAAAAATTTTATTATATATTTTAAAATTATGAATAATTGCCGTTTGATCGTAGATAATTATTTTAAATAAATTGATTTTTTGAAATGACTGAACTTTGGAAATGCTTTTCAACTTCCCTCTTTTATAAAATGATTAGAAAATACCTTTTAATAGTTTTAAATAATACAATAGTTATATAAAATTAATGTTACGTTAGTTCTTGACTAACTCAAGTTTACGTAAGAGAGTTGGGCGCCAGTTAAATAACTTAAATAACAGAATTAAATTTAAGAAAGACTCATCTCAGGCGAATGTGGATTCTTGTGGTTTTAAAAATATACAAATTGAAATTGAAATCACTTTTAAAATTGAATTCTTAATTAAATTTAACTATTACTAAATTGTTCATATCACATAATTACACCTCACTCAGCCTTTTCTTCAAAAGATAACAATACAGAAGGAAATAACTTCCTACCTTTATTATAAAGTTGGCCTTTTCCAATACCATTGGCAGCGTATGTCACCTTATGTTGTCCCAGTGCTGGTTTCCAATTCCGGTTGACTTCCTTTTGCATGGATTTCCCATATAACACAATCCAGAACTTTCCACCAAAGAATAACACTCTTGATCTTGATAGCACACTTTTGTTTTATTAATAGCGGGTACTTTTTCCCTTAATCGAAGAGTATTTTGTGGTATTTGTTTTATGTGTTTAATTAAATAAAACACCAGTTTATGGTTTTAATGTAGATTTATGGACTAGCAATAACTTTAGCTAGTAATTTAATTTAAACGTCGTTCTTTAAACTTATATACACTTTTACAATTTATAACAACTATACACTTTCGCCGTATTCAATTCACCAACCAATTTAACTGTCTAATTAAGACTAGACTATTTAAATTTTTACAATATTATCATTCACGACTTTACTCTATCGCTTTGTTTTCAGAAGTGTCTTTACATTTGTACAATAATTTTACACGACTTTATCCCGTCGCTTTATAACAGTAAGTGTCCTAAAAATACGATTTTCTAAGCTTATATACTAGTTACTATTTACATCATCGCGTTACCTAATTTGACGTCACCTTACCATCTAATACAAAGATTATACACTATGAATACATAAAAGCAGATTAAAACATACTTATAACAGTGACACAAGTAACGTACGTAGAATCGCACTATAGATAAGATCATGTTACATGAGAATTGCTTAAGATAATAAAACTCACGATATCAAATTACAGCTTTCTGATAAGTCGACGTTATCTCTATGAGAACTTCTGTAGCATTGATTCTCTCATGACCATGAGAAATGTGTAGGCAGATAAGGTATAAATACCTCTGTTTTAATATTAAGTCTTTAGTCTTTATTAAATATTCATTCAACACACAAGTCTTTATTAAGTATTCAACAAGTGTTTATCCTGAGTGAGTATTAAAACTAGATGTGGATTTTAAAATTGTCTTGCTAGTAAAAACATAAAGGCACATTCGAGTTTTAATTAATTATTTTGCTTAATGTCATTTAAATGTGAATTCTAAAATTGTTCTGTTAAGTGTGTTAATTCAAATTTAATTATTTAAACTCGTCTTAAACTTCGTTAAATAATTACAGACAAAGTAATATTAATACATTTGTATCACTAATGTTAACAAGAGAGTTAACATGGACAAATCGGGACTATAAGGAGGGTGTTCCAGTGTTTCCCAACCCAATTCGTGCAATATTTCCATCGTAAGCCGAGCTGTATGCGGTCTGGCGTTGTCTTGCAGCAATATCGCAGTTCGGATTGGAATCTCGCGTCGTTTCGATCTGTAGGCAGGTTTCACCGTGTGTTTTAGAAGGTTACTATAATACTGCGCGTTCACAGTTCGTTGTTCAGTGAGAAAATCGACCGCAATTACTCCTCTCATGTCCCAAAACACGGTACACAACACCTTTCCCGCTGACAGTGTAACCTTCGCTTTAACTGACGCGCCTTCCTCTTGCTTCCTCCACTCCATAGACGCGCGTTTACTCTCAGGAGTATAGTAGTGCACCCAAGTCTCGTCTGTGGTGAATATGCTCTGCAATAAATTGTCTCCTTCGTCTGCATATCGCTGCAGGAGACGCGTGCAAACTTCCCAGCGTGTGAATTTCTGGTCAAAATTCAAAAGTCTTGGCACCCATCTGGCTGATATTTTGCGGTAACCGAGCCGTTCATGAATTATTTGCTCAATACTGCCTATGCTGATGCCCACTTGTGCAGCCATATCGCGTACAGTAATGCGTCGGTCTCCCAAAATGAGTTTTTCTACATTGCGGACGTTCTCATCGGTAACGCTTGTTTTGGGGCGCCGCGCATGTGGCAAGTTTGCCACCACTTCTCGGCCATTTCGAAAAGCGGAACACCAATCATACACTTGAGTCTTGGAGAGGCACTCATTCCCGAACTGCTCGAGCAATTTCCGATAAATTTCCGCGGTTTTTACATTATCTTTGACCAAAAAACGAATAATAATGCGTTGCGCAACAGACACTGGTACGTCCTTCTCACTCATGGCTACAACTACACTGACAAGCGAAATTACGCGGTCCCAGCTGTTCTCTACGCTTTGTAACAGACCAATCTAACATCCAGTACAGCCACTTTAACGACACTAACTTCTTCGCGCGTTTATTCAAAAATTCCGGTTTATATTTGAACCACCCTCGTACTTCTGGACTGATTCTACAATTGTATTATTCTGGTTAGATTCTCAACCTAACAGATAGAAAACATTCGTGTCAAATAGGGTCGCCGAGATACAGAATTTAAGTGAACATAATACTTGGCGTCACGTACGTTCTAGCGATAACCCAGCTGATTTCACGTGGTTTAGAACCAGAAAACTTAGAACAATGCCATATTTGGTGGCATGGGCCATCATGGCTCACAGGTCCTTATGAAGACTGGCCACAAGAGCAAATCATTAACATTGATATTATTCCGGAAGCACGCAAAGAAAAAATAATTTTAACTTATCACTCTATTTCTGATACATCCCTTTTTTCTCGTTTTTATAACTTTCGTAAACTTCAACGTGTTACTTCTTATATGTTACGTTTTTTGCATAACGTAAGGAATGAAGATAAATTTACAGGGCAACTTTCCTATCATGAGTTAAATGCAGCTACATTAGTGTTATGTAGGATGGTTCAGTCTAGTGAATTTACTTCTGAATTGACGCTTCTTTCACAAGGTAAAACTATACCTGGAATTAGTAAACTAAGTGCCTTAAATCCATTTCTAGACCCCAACGGAATTATAAGAGTAGGGGGACGTCTTAAGAATGCTGACATTTCCTTTAACCAAAAACATCCTATAGTATTACCTGGAAAACACATACTAACACGTCTTTTAATACTGCACGAACATCATAGATATCTACACCTGGTGCTCAATTAATTTTATCACGTTTACGTACACAGTTTTGGCCATTAAATGGCAAAAATTCAGTACGTAGTGCCTTGAAGAATTGTCTTACTTGCTTCAAGGCAAAACCCACACACATCAACCAATTAATGGGTGATTTACCAGAAGCGCGTGTAACACCTTCGCGAGCATTTACAAATTGTGGCATTGATTATACGGGATTTTATAACATTAAAGATGGAAAATCGCGCAGTAGAACTTTCATAAAATGCTATTTATGTATTTTTGTTTGTTTAGCCACAAAGGCTGTGCATGTAGAATTGGTAACTGATCTTACCACTGATGGTTTTATGAATGCCTTTAAAAGATTTGTGTCTCGGAGAGGTTTTTGTAAACACATCTATACCGACAATGCTACCTACTTTGTGGGTGCCTGTAAAGAATTGCAAAAAATTCCTGAAATTCTAACCACAGTACCACACCATTCTAGATTTGCCGCATATTTTAATTAGAATCGTGTAAAATGGCATTTTAGAGGTATTTGGGAAGCTGCCGTAAAGTCCTTCAAGTACCATATAAAACGAATAGTAGCTGACGTTAATATGACTTTTGAAGATTTTTATACTATCGTCACTCAAATAGAGGCAGTATTGAACTCGCGTCCGATCTGTCCATTGTCATCTGATCCTCAAGACTTACAGTGTTTGACTCCTGGGCATTTTTTAATAGGTGATGCCATGGTGTCAGTACCACAAGAGAATGTCTCTGACACTCCTTTTAACAGACTTTCTACCTATAAAAAGTTGCAGCGAATGATCCAACGATTTTGGACTATTTGGTCAAATGATTATTTAAACACCCTGCAGCAACGTTCGAAATGGAGGCAAGATTCATCAAATATTGTCATAGGATCCCTGGTGCTCCTCAAAGATGATAATCTTCCACCTATGAACTGGCAGCTAGCTAGAGTGATACAGGTACATCCTGGACAAGACAATAAGGTGCGTGTTGTGTCTGTTCGTACTAACAATGGCATCTTAAGAAGAGCTATACACAAGGTGTGTCCTCTTCCACAGACTTAATTATTGTTGAAAAGATTTACTATTTCAAGGCGGGCGCCATGTTGGGTCCACCCTGTATTCAGTTTATTATTATTTTAAATGTTGCAAATTGCATAGCAATAGCTTAATAATATATATATATATATATATATATATATATATATATATATATATATATATATATATATATATATATATATATATATATAAGATTTGTCATTCTCTTTCTGACATAAATAGAAATTGTATTTCTGTTCACATATTAAAGTTCATATCTATAATTGTGCATTTCAATAAAAACTGGTGATTCGAATTTATTGTATAAAAAGAAAGTTGCCTTGTCTGTATCATCATACGCGTAACCAAGGAGATAAAAAGCAGCATGTCACGTATGTCTGCTATGCAACATCAAATGATTTACGTTGCCAACAACAACGGAGATGAAGAACGTCTTGAATTCCGGTGTCATTGACAACGGAGATCAAGATATACTTTATTTTACTAATTGTGGTATATAAACAATTGTTTGAAATACGAAATGAAATAAACGAATTTATAAAACAAAATGAAATGACATCAGGTATACAAAAATTTCTTGATGATTTTTTAATGCATTAAACTTATTGTTAATTCAAATACATTTCATACACTGGTATTTCATATCGTGTTAGAAGTAAAATATAAAATGTATGTTGGTTTGATAATTTCTGGGGGGGCTTAAGCCCCTGTAGCTCCCCCGTGAGTGTGCGCCTGAGGTCAAAAGAGCCAATATACCCTTAACGACCAGCCACACCCAGGCAAAAGGTTTGGTGTTTTGTTATACCGTTTAAACTTAAAATCCAACGCAGTTACAAAAATACAGGAAACATAAATAATCTAAAGTGTCTTAATATACAACGATATTGTTTGACGTTAGAACCGAATATGCCGGCGGCCTTGAAAGGATTGAGTCTTTGACCACAAGTAACTCAAATTACGCTTAACTAACTCAACTAAACTGTCTTAATTTAACTGTCTAATGGAAGCTTGTTCCGCACGTTTTGTAATTCCGGTTGAAGTTCTGACACTAACTACGTGCACCAGACCATCCATACCTGAATGAAGTTCTGTTACACGGCCTAATTTCCAGTTTAAAGGTGGAGCATTTTCGTTGTTTAGGATAATTCCAATCGATCTGTCTGGCCCTGGTGCCACTTGGTGGGGTGTTGTATCTGCGACAAGTATTCTCGAGAACAACTGTGCCAAAACCCTTGTATAGCTTGTTGAAGCCGTTCATATTGGGTAAAACAATTAGGTGGCAGGTAACGTAAGTCTGCTTGAGGAATTGAAGTTAAGGAATCCGTGATCAGAAAATGACTAGGTGTTAATACTCTAAGGTCATTAGGATTTTAATTATATGATATTTAGCTCGTTTCACCGCAGCCTCTCATAGCCCAGCATAGTGTGGAAAATGGGGAGGTATAACATGCAACTTAATATTTTGCTTTAAGAAAAATTGTGCGTAGCTATCTATCACCGTTAACTGACTTTGGAGAAATAGTGACTAAACGACTATCATTGTCAGTATATATGAAAAGACAAACGCTTTAAAACGTTGAGAAAGGCCATGCTGCTAAGATCACTGACGGACTCTAAACGTACTACTTTCGTTCGCAGATGAATACACTTAAATAAGCCTTTGCTATGGCCTTATTTCTTAATTTGCTATTCTTAATATTAAATGGACCAGCAAAGTCGATACCTGTTAACCGATAAAAGGTACCGATAAAAGGCCGATTTGGAGTTACACGATCAGCAGGAAGGTCTCCCATTTTACGTATAATGTTAACGGAATTTGCTCTAAAACAGGTTAGGCATTTTTTCAAAACGCTGTGGAGTGTATTCCTGCCGTAAAGAGGCCAATAACGTTCTCTTATCGATGCGAGTAACGTGTTGGCACCGGCGTGTAGCTGACAACGGTGTTTGTTTAATATAATAAGTTACGTTAGAGGATGTTTCGGATGTAGTACTATTAGGAACTTTTTGTCGAATGGCAAATTAGATTTACTTAGGCGGCAACCAACGTAATAATTTCGATTTTCTTCTCAACGTTTTAGAATTACCTACGGCATTTGCCTCAGCTGCGAAAGAGTCAGACTGCGTTTAATTAAAGCAATCATCGCTTTATTGCTTTCCGTAACTGTTATTTGTCCAGTAATTCGTTCGCTTGGATTTGTGGCATTTTGATAGAACCGAAAGCATAAGGCTACGACTCGCAGTAGGTGATATAACGTTGAAAACCGATTAAAAATATCAAAAACGATGGTAGTGTCATGAATAGCCACCTTTGCCTTCGGGTTTTTTGGTACGTTTTCGATTAGTTCCTTACGATTAGGCCAATGTTGCCATTCGAATATAAGCCATTGTGCGTCAGGCCACCATAGACTGCAGTTTAAACCTAAAGTGCGCTTAGTTTCATCCTCCGCCATTAAATAGCAATCTTCGTTATCTACTTGCGATTTTTCTAAAATTTGCGCGTTTTTTGAATCCTATTTTCTTAGTTTGAAGCCATATTTTTCTAATAGACATGACAAATAGTTTTTGAGTTGAATACCATTTTCGATCGTGTCGCTACCGCTTAACAGGTCATCAACATAAAAATCATCTAGTATGGCACGGCATACGCTTTGGGAAAATTGTAACGTTGTTCTAATCCTAGTTGATTGCGACTTCTTACTGCTAAATTAGAAGCAGATGATGTACCGTATGTTACAGTTTTTAGACGAAAATGTTTTATTTGATTCGTTTTGTTTTCACGCCTTGTTCGTCGTAAGTGGGTTCAGTTAAACAGAACTTAAGAAAACACAATTTTGTTAAAACATTTGAATTTAAACGCATGCGCGCAGCGCATAATATGTATGACCAACCACCATGGCTTAGTTAAAGAGCTACAGTAAGGCAATCATTGTTCTTTTGTTTCAGTATTATGAACGAATTTCCAAATCAAAAGCTTGCAGAAAGGCACCTCATTTCTGGGGAGGCATTATAATGTAATACTAGAGAAGTTGGCCGGCTGTGCATCAGGTATATTCGCAAGAGAAATAAGACATTTCTTGGTAGGACGGTTGACTTTGTGTAATGAGTAGAGACGTGCATTTTGGTGACCTCGCTGAAAAAACCTTAATTAGCTCATATTTCATAAGCGCCGTCGCTACAAGTTATAGAACATATACTTTACAAATAAGAAAGCTGTTATATAAAACTTGCCACGCCACTGATAATTTCTTTAATACAAGTTGTTTATTTTAACTAGACCCCTTTTCACTTTTAGTTTTTCGGCATGGTTAGTCCAAACCCACCATTTTCAAGCGCCTACTTGTATTAATTACATTGTAGTATTGTAGATTAAATTGATTCACTTCATTGTCATAGTGGTTTTATGCTTTACTAAAATGCATGTTTCTAGTAATGAGGTTAGTGGGATTCATTTTGAGCAATTACTTTGACTTTATTTGTAACTTTTTATGTACGCTGTTATACAATTATTCAGTTAATCTTAAATTGTTATTATGCTACAAAAACTAACTAGTATTATAAAGTTTTTTTGCGATGCATCAGTAGATAATTGAAACACTTGCTCTTAAGTACCCTAATTTGTTTTTGGATTTCAAAAATGAAACTGTATTAGTTTGATGTAAATACTAGATCAGTTAGTTCGAACTTTAGACATAAAACATAAATAAAAATAAAATGTATATTATGATACAGAGAAGTACTGATGGTTGCATATATCTATGTTTATTCAAACGATACAAAGATGAATTCAAACAGCAATGAGGCTACTACCAACTTTGTTTCATATATTTATAATTATTATTAGGGAAATTATTGCCAATAATAATTAGAAAGAAATAAATAAAGACCTGTGAAAAGAAAAACAGCTGTTACTACAATCATAAACAGAATAAAACAGTAATTAAGGCGCATTATCCAATACTACTAAAGTTGATTTGTATGTGTGTCCGAGCCCCATTCTCGCGTTCTATAAGGGCTGGAGAGATGGGCTTGGGCTCATTCGACGCGTAATTTGCCGAGGATAATGCACCGACCGCACCAAAATTTTTTAAATTAGGTTGTTTTAAAATTTTTTAAATTAGGTTATGTTTTAAAAAATCGATAAATGCTGATTCTATCGTACTATTTAGTGCTATTGAGTGTTATTTGGTACTAATATGTGCTTTATCGATAGAGAATCGATTGGAGATTTATGTAGGTCATGTAAATACTGACCTACTTTAAAAAAAATCGATAAATGCTATTTCTACCATACTTAAGTGATTAGGCCCGTAGGGCCCATTATCCTAGTAAATGCATATAGTATAATGCGTACAATGTTACCGTGTGGACGAAAGTCTTGGAAGCGATTTTCACGTTATTTTATTGGTTTAAACGAAACTTCGTGTGTTCATCTTTATAGCACTGTTAGGCGATCAGATTTTGATTCTTCTAACAACCAAATTAAAATTAGAATAAATTTGTGTCATAGCAACACTTTCTTAAGACCCTCAATGGCCAAAAATTTCAGGCGGCTCTTACACTAAAGCAATAAGCAATCAGCAACTAGCAACTGGCAATATACAATATTAATTGCTATCGGATTGTTTACATTGAATTTAATCAGAAGTCTCACACTGGTGCAACCGGGCAAAATTTTTATAGAAGCGATAACAAGTTGCTCCAGTGTAAGGCTTCTGATTAAATTCAATGTAAACAACCCGACAGCATTAATACTGCATGTTGCAGAAGCATTCAATCATGCATCAGCAAATTAGAAGTTATGGAATTCTATTGTCATGATCTTATAGAAAGGTCAGTGTTTGGTATTGAGATAAAGACACCACGCGAAAAAGCAGTAGTAAGTAACTAGTGCCTACCTACTATGAGTGCGCTGCAAATGGGTTCTCTATCAAAATAAGGAAAAGTGAGTCCCCACCTATCCGACCAAAAATCTTACCGTTTCAAATATAATGCATGTATATGTATACTCAATAAAGTAATTTTCGGGTTTTCTTCCTACACAAAAATTCTGAAATATTTCTCTAGTGTGAGTTGGTGGTAAGTTAAACTAAAATGAATGTAGAGAGAAAAGACCTAAGAAAGTGAGAGAGTCCTTAAAGTAACAACACAATAATTTTGCAATTCAGCTGGGAAGAACACAAAAAAAGATTGTACCCTAGTACAAATTAATGGAGCATATTTAACAACCACTGGTCGATGTAGTAGTGAATTCAGTAATCTATTTAGTCCAGTCAAACTGTACGAAAAAAGAGCTTAACTTGAAAAATGGAAGTACATGGGATTTTTTATTTCCAGCACGCAGGAAGAGAAAAGCTTAACTTGAAGTTTTCGACCTCAAATTCATATGAGCTTTTTCCGCCATTTTGAAAAGAAGGGATGAAGTGTTGTTTTAAAATTATCTCTGTAACCGTAGGTCTTGGGTGTTCGGGAGACCACACGACGTTCACCCATAAAACTGGCTGTCTTCTACCCTATCCTTGTTTCCTTGGAAACTGGGTAATGGATGAAGCTGTCAGGTCAAGTGTGTGGTAGAGAAATTCGTGAGAATTCTCGACGGTTACTTATACCGATCATGGGGAGCCCTGGTATATGATACCGGTGTGGGCGGATTCGAATCTCGCCTTGGATAAGGTCATTTAAGGTCACCAACGGAACCCGCTGTTTGACCGAGGTCATTTTTGGTCACCAAAGGAACCCGCTGTTTGCCGAAATTGCATGCCGCCAGGTAAATGTGCTTAGGAGCTATCCCGACCACCCTATGATCCGGACTGCAGCCGGGTACAGTGATTGGGAGAAGCTCTGAAAGCCATTACACTTAAGGAGAGTTGAAGCGAATACATAGCCTCTCACAATCAAGACAACTTCACCTTAATGGGTACACACTGGGAGTCTATAACGTGTAGACTTAAACGAAGCTCTGTCGAGGGCACACCAATCCTATATATTGGTAGATCGGGGTGGCAAAACCATTAAAAAACCAAGTCCCGCCACAATTGAGGTTGGATTCGATCGGGCAATTCAACTGAGTTAAGTTGGGGGAATAGTCCTATTGCTGGACGAGGTACTTCACCCCGTATGAAAGAGGACGGGAGGGTACCGGCGGGTGAGCACGTGTTAAGTCGATCGCTCCGGTACTAGCCTGGATAGCTAGTAGAGGGTGGATAGGCAACCTCTCTCCGACCAGTGAGCTGACTGGGAGCAATTGCTATGCATTCGCGCGCTGATTAATCGTATCTCAATTACTTCATTATTGGAACGAACGTGGAGGTATGTTAACACGGGAACTCCACGTAAAACATTCAGATAATCTGTAACCGTAGGTCCGACAAAAGATTTGTATAAAGTATTTTTGTCGGCAATACGATTGTCTATAACTCTTATTTCAAACTTCTTCGCGTAATATTAAAAATGAAAAGGTTGTGAGGGGAAAACATTGGCAAAAGAAGGGATGAAGTGTTGTTTTCAAATTATCTCTGTAACCGTAGGCCCGACAAAAAATGTGTGCAAGCATTTGTGTCGATAATACGATTGTCTACAACTTTTAGTTCAAACTTTTTCGTGTAATATAAAAAATGAAAAAGTTGTGAGGGAAAAACGTTGAAAATTGAGGGGGTGGAAATTGTTGCTTAATTTTGTAGATGATATAACTATTTCATTATTAGTGGAGCAAAAAAACTATTCATTCGTTTTTTTGTAGAGCATTTCATGACGAACAATTTTTCTTAATGAGTTCTTTTTATTTCGTTTATTGGTATAGGTAAAGTCAACGCTCGAAGGGAGGTTAGTATACGTGAACTGCTTGGTACGCGTCACGTACTATCGCATATTGTGCATCGTAAACCTTTGTGCATGGGAACAATTATCGTCTCATAGTTTGCCTAATTTACATTATCTTATTTAATACTTACATTTAGAGTATATGTAAAGTGATGTAATCAATAATTCTTCATCGAGTCTTCATGGACAGCTTGGTCATATTTAGTGACGTTTTCGCAGGTCTGCGATGCAATGCAATCCAGACAAATAGTGGAGCACTTAACGCCTGCTTTTCTGCACTGGCAAGCTGCTTCACATTTCCCTTTGCATTTGCAGGAGATGAGTTGAAAAAGGTTCCCTGGTACGGGTTCGGCGGCGCTTGTGATAGGTTCAAGACCTCGATAAGTTCTTTGCCAACCCCATTCTTCTGGATCCTTTTCAAATCCTAACCACGATTGAACTTGATGGTAAGTTCGGAAAATATGCTGTCGCGCAGAGCTTTCGGTGGGTGGTATTACTGACAAATTAAATGTCTTTTTTGCCGCGCTTGTGCAGAATTTTTTGTACTTCAGTGAATTTAAGGATTTCTCGTTCTTATCGGCCCCGTATAAGGCCATGAAAAAACGCTCTCAAGTGGTAAGTAGAACTTGGGCGTCGACAATACTCGCTTTAAATAATTGAAGCGTTGAATGGAATTCCTCGAGTTGCCGACAAGAATACTTCATATAAATTTTTTGTCGGACCTACGGCTACAGAGATAAATTCAAAATAACACTTCATCCCTTCTTTTTCCAATGTTTTTCCCTCACAACTTTTTCATTTTTTATATTTTTTATATAGACAATCGTATTGCCTACAAAAATTTTTCATACAAATTTTTTGTCGGACCTAAGGTTACAGAGATAATTTCAAAACAACACTTCAACCCGTCTTTTCAAAATGGCGGAAAAAGCTCATATGAATTTGAGGTCGAAAACTTCAAGTTAAGCTTTTCTAGACCTCCCCTGCATGCTGGAAATAAAAAATCCCATGTACTTCCATTTTCCATTTCAAATGTTTAGTTTGACTGGACTAATTAGTCTATGTAATATAAAAATACTATTAGGTAGTATAAATTTAATAAAAAGGATATTTTCTTAAATGTTTATTATTAAAAATCTTACAATATCATGACTTAATATAATATCTTAATTAATTTGGCCACACAAAACTCTCAATCCAAGGTATATAACTGGATATTCTAGTGTATACTCCAGGTATGTTTTGGGTACCACAACCCTTACCAAAAGACGTAATGCCTATCACATAGAATTGTTTAGGATTAGTTGGACTCTTAATTTGTAATGGACCACCTGAATCTCCCTGAAAACAAAAACCATGATATAGGATTTTGCTAGATAATGTAAAATTAAAATTAACTAATAATTAACATTCGTTTAATACTAACAGTGATATACTAAGAGCGATGAGTCATTTTCATATTAGAACAAGCCCTATAGGCCTACAGAAAAACACATTGTATGAAGTCGTCATTTTTAATAATCCATTGTCACATACAATAATTACAGTCCGTCGTTCTACACTGCTCTATTATTTGTTTGGACGAAGTTTTGTAGTGACAGAATACTCGGTGCACCTCTTACCTCCGATTCTATGAGCATGCGTCCGAACCTACTGGAATTTTACTACCAGTCAACTCTTAACTGGTAAACTTCTTATTATCACAGGTTTTGCTTTATTTTTCTTCTTCACAAAAAGGAGGTATGTTTATTTTTTCAGTGTGAAAAGGTACCACTCTGGATTGGTTGGAAATCGAAATCGAATCACAACATGCAATTAAATTAAACATGCAAACCGCTAATCCAGTGAGGGTGGTTGTATTGTTTATTATTATAAATACAAATTAAAGTAAGAAAACAATACGTACCTGGCAGGTGTCTTTGGATTCATCAATTCCTCCAGCACAAATTTGGGTATTATCATCTATACCATTCGCTAAGTTTCTCTGAGGCACATTTGAGTAAATTCTGCTACACTGGTTAATATCAAAATAAGAAAGATTCACTTTCATAAGTTCGTCACTAGCATCATCAGTGAATCCAACTTTTCCCCATCCGGTAGCTATAGGACTCTGATCTTGAGGTAAATTAAAGTCGGTTTGCAAACATGCTGGCTTAACATAATTTGTAAGAGCTATTTGACGATCTAATTGTATAAGACCTATGTCATTATACTGAGATGGAGGTTTATAGTCCGGATGTCTGTACACTACAGATGCAAGGAAGCTTTGAGGTTGGGCATCATCAGTAATACTCTTGAGATTGAGGTCACCAAGACGAATAAATTTTACTTGGCCACTGAAAAACAAAAAATAGATTAATAGTTTAGGTTCGAGAACAAAATTTAAAGCACGACGCGTTAGCAGAACGCATTATAAGAGACCAAGAGCCAATTAACAGCACTAATGTATCGAACAATATTGTTTGATCCACAAGATTGCTGATCCAGATTCCTCAATGTCCTCGAGGGGACATACATGTGCAGTAGGGTGGTCCTTATTTTTTTATTTTTAATTTTCAAAATACGTACCCTCCAAATTTTTTACATTACATGAAAGGAAGTTACCCTAAAAATTTCAAGTTGATCAGATCATGCTAACCCGTCCCGCATTAAGGTCAAAGTTCAGATATTTTAGGATGTTTTTCACATAGTACGTATTTTCAGTGAAACGGTTGCAGCTACGAAAAAAAGCTATTCTTCCTTTTTTGTAGTAAATTTAATCTACTATAAATTTGCCCCGTACATCATTTTCGAGAAATAATCTGTTATTAAGTTATGAAAGATAAATCAGATGCAGTAGTTTACGGGCCGTGCAGTGACATATTGAAATATTTTATGTTGCTCATTTGTGGTGCTTTTCTTCAATACTTCTGACTACTAGCATACTTCTAATGCTTTTCCAATACTTCTTACTGGAAATTATTATTAATATATAATAATAATAATTGCTACTACCCATTACTTAGCGAACCAGGCCCTAGAAGCTATCAAGCTTGTGCTAGGGGAAGAGGTGACTATTACTATTACTCTGGACAAACGTGCAGCTGCAGTCGACTTAGCAGATGGTATGGCAACTTAGACACCGCAAAAGCTCCTTGCAGAACGCCTCAAAAATATGGTGGCGATAAGCTAAAAATAAGATTTTTCTAGAGAAGATAATGCTATCTTTTGCTCTAGAACACAAGCAACATTTAGTCTTCCTGTGTTTAGAAATTTCAACTTAATTCCCTGTTAATTCCTTAATTCCCAATCGCAGAGAATATCATAGACTGCTGGAGATACTTCTTGACCTGTTGTTGACAGTTCTGGAACCGCAATTAATTAATCGGCACAAATTAAGCCAATCTATACTTCAGATTTTCCAATTAAAGCTGGAAGTAGTTTTGAGTCTTGAATGACTGCAGAAATATATTTCTAAAATGACAATTTTATTTTGTTAGCTGCCTGTACGCTAAAATATTGTCTGTATTCCCTGATTGAAAATCTGTTTATGACATAGTCATTTGGGTCTATTGAAACGGCTTCTACATTTATTCACAATATGTGACAGGTATCCTTGTCACTTATTTTACATCTATTTAGCGCTGACAAAATTCGTGCAGTCAAAATTTGTTTCCTGATCCTTTTTTTTGCTCTTAGTAGTAGAGTCCATTGTAGCACCTGAAGTCCCAATTTGTATAGCTTGAAATCGATTCATTTCTTTCACTCTCTTCATTATTTGACGCTTCTAAAGTTAAAGGATCGAAAACCTCGTCTAAAAAGATTTACTTGCCTATTGAAAACATTACGTGAATTTCACTTCTTCATTCTGTTTCTTCTCTTTTTGAAGGTTCTGGTACGTCTAAATGCATCTGCATATTTGCTCTTTTAGTTTCATTCGTTTTTATGTTATTTCCTTCTTTCTGTATTCTAAACTCTTTTCACGGGCGGTAGGATCGTATCATTGTCTTCTAAGATCTTCATCATTTCTAGTGCATTGGCATGTGTGATGTCAAATAAATCATCTAGTTCTTCAAAGATTTTTTCTCTTTGCCTGCAGAAATTACTTTTTTTGTTCTAGTTCTTATCCAATTGATGCCAGAGTTCAAACAATCTTTTCAACTTTTTGTCGCAGTTTAAATCGTGTTGGAGAATCTACCACAAGCGTAGCACTTCCATTCGAACAAACTAAACAGTTACAGAAATATTCTTATGATCCAAAATAAGTATTACTGAAAAAGAAACTAGAATGTATTTCTTATCAGTTATTGCTGGTGCACGTGAAAACTGAAAACACTAGTCTTATTCCAGTTTTCATACACGTGAGTGAGAATTACCTGCTTTGATTTTTTTGATTTCATTTTGTTTAATTTGTATTTTAATATGTAAAATAAATACTTGACGGCTGGTTATAATGTACAATGGTTAATGGAATAATCCGCATATAGAAATAAACTTTGTGGATAAATTGAGTATTCCAATAAGTGAGTTTCGCGTATTTTAAAGACAACTCAGCGTCTTCAAGACCAATACAGCACCCTTTCACACAAATATGGTTGGCTTAATATTTTATATCTGTAATGATCAATCACAATTATTAATTATTGATGACATTACCTTATGACACATATGTAATAGTATTAGTAGTGCAGAGACTAGAGTGCTCTTCTCTCACCCAAGCTGCCCGGTTCGACTCCCGGTAATGGCAGATCTGGTCTCCTGCAGTTTTTCTTAACTGTAACACAAATGTGTTATAGTGTTAAGTCGGCTGCAGCTGCACGTTGATCTAGAGTAATAGTAATAATCGCCTCTTCCTCCAGCACAAGCTTCATATCTTCTAGGTCCTGGTTCGCCAGGTAATGGGTAGTAGCAATTATTATTATTATTAATAATAATTTCCCGTAAAAAGTATTAGAATAGCATTAGGAGTATGCTAGTTGTCAGAAGTATTAAAGAAAAGCATCCCAAATGAGTAACACAAAAAAAAATTTTTCAATATGTAACCGCACGTCCCGTAAACTACTGCATCTGATTTTCCTTTCATAACTCAAAAACAGATTATTTCTAGAAAATTATGTATGGACCAAATTTATAGAAGATTAAGTTTGCTACAAAAAAGGAAGAACAGCTTTTTTTCGTAGCTGCAACCGTTTCACTGAAAATACGCATTATGTGAAAAACAGCCTAAAATAGCTGAACTTTGACCTTAATGCGGGACGGGTTAGCATGATTTGATCAACTTGAAATTTTTAGGGTAACTTCCTTTTATGTAATGTAAAAAATTTGGAGGGTACGTATTTAGAAATTGTAATTTTTCTTCTTACTCATACAAATAAGGACCACCCTAATGTCCAGTGAATGCGTCTAAGATGACTTACTAAGATGATCGAGTTTTGTACAAAATTCTTGGAATAACATTAACAATAAAGAAACATAATTAATCTATAATACTAGTAGTATTCTTTTGCTCTATAATGATTAATCGGATTGGTAATTTTTTAGTACATCGATACTTCTCAATACTGATTAACCCCCACCTAGTGAAATATTTTTAGCATAATTGGTAATCCCCTGACCCCTTTCAATCGTAGAAATTTTGCGATTTACATGATTGAACCATGAAAAGTGCTGTGACGAAACTTGTAACTATTGCCAATGTTATTTTGTGACAAAGCATTTTAAAATCATGCTAAATTTGTTATGATTGTATATATTTAATCACAATGTGCAAAAGAATACTTGCAAAAACTATTGTTTCGAACTCAAGCTAACATAAAGACAAGTAAGTAATAGCATTCTCTTGTTGCCAATAGATGGCGCTCGCACATGTGTCAGTGTAGAGTCACTACATCTAGTCACCTAGGCCGCACTGGTCGATTAGAGTACCGCAAAATGGCGCCATATTGGAGCAAAAGAAGCACGAAATTGGATTGAATTTAATCACATCCACGTTTAGTTTAAAAGGTTTTTCTTATTCTGAAAGTTTAAACCTCTAATATGTCAAATATGTAAATGTGGTTTTAATTTGTTCATGAGTAAAGATCAGCCTTCTCTGCCCCAATATAGCCGCATTTTGAGGTACTCTGGTCGACCAGCGCGGTTTAGGTGACTGGATGTAGTGACTCTATGCTGTGTATAGCCCCTCTATTTCAAATAGAAGCATCGTGGAGCTAACCTGGATAAAGTTTAATAAAGAAAAGTTACTACATGTCAATTGTCGAAAATTTAATAAAAAGTTGTTTAAAAATTACAATTACGTAGTCATCTTTGGGCGATGGGTCAATTCTGACCCCGAATTAGTTTTCAGCATACCAAAAAACATACGGTATGGTACCTCACCGTTCAACTAGTCTTGACAAATCATTATCTGATCTAACTAAAGAAAACAATATAATTTACGTCAACGAATCTCTAAGCACATACAACTAGCAAGTTTTTATCAAGCAAAACTATACAAAAAACAAAAAAATATAAGACATCTATGGACCAGAAATGGAAAATTTTTTATGAGAGCCACAGACCAGAGCAGCGTATTTCAAATACGATCAATTAAAGATTTTGCAGATGTCCACTAACAAGGATAATATTAAAATTTATTATCAGAATGTAAGAGGACTGAAGACCAAAATAAATGAAGTTTATGTTAATGCTCTGTCAGAAAACTTCGATATCATCATTTTAAGTGAAACGTGGTTAAATGATTCCATAAATGATAGTGAAATTTTGGATGACAGGTATTTAAATTTCAGAAGGGACCGTAATTTTTCTAACACGTCTAAGGTTGATGGAGGGGGTGTACTTATTGCTGTTAAAAAGAAATTTCATGCAATTGAATGTTACCAACTCAAATCGCCTACCGAAGATTTATATGTGGAACTTAAAATAAGTAATTTACCTCTGTATTTCTGTGTCTGCTACATACCTCCTTCATCACCCTTAGGTACGTATCAAATGTTTTTTAATAATAGAAAATATAGTTAAGATGAGGAACGAATTTCAACTTTTAATTTTTGGAGATTTTAACTTACCATTGATCTCACCGACTATAAAGGTTGGAAATTCTAACGTTGAAAATGAATTTATCAATTTTGTAAATTTGTATGCTTTAGATCAATATAATTTTGTTAAAAATCATAATGGACCATTATACAATTTCAAAAAAGCAAATTTTTATCAATTGTATACAGGTTTGAGGAGTGTAGACTGGAATTTCTTAAATAGATGTTCAGATGTTAACAAGATGGTAAGTCATTTTTACAATAAATTCTATGCAATTCTTGATGAAAATGTACCAAAAACAAAACCCAATGTTAAATTCTATCCACCCTGGTTTACCAAAGATATAATACAAAAGCTGAAGAAAAAGAAACGATTACACAATGCCTATAAAAAATCCAAACTCACTACTGACAAAGCACGTTTTGATATGTTGCGATCTACTATAAATAGAGATATAAAGTTAGCTTATAAAAACTATATAGTAAGAATAGAAAACAGTCTTCAGGAAGATCCCACTCAATTCTTTTCATTTATCAAACGCAAAAGAAAAGGGCCAACAATTAAAACAATGACACACAATGGAAAATTATTGGAATCTTCTATGGAGGTTGCAAGTGCATTCGCAGAGAACTTTCAATCAGTCTATAGCACAGACAACTCAAATCTTTCCTTGAACACCCTGAACATTATTACCCACAGCCTCTTTAATATCACGCAAATTACTACAGCAGAAATCACAGAAACTATAAACAAAAATTAAATCAAAAAAATCTGCAGGTCCGGATCAAATTCCAATCTATATATACAAAGCGTGTATAGATGTATTAGTATATCCACTTCTCATAATTTTCAATAAAATTATACAGTCAAACACATACCCATCTGATTGGAAAATAGCCAAAGTATGCCCGATCTACAAAAGTGGTGACAAGTCAAACGTAAAGAATTACAGACCCATATCAAAAATCTATGAATCAATACTTTTTAATAGAATTTTCAATCATGTCAAGCCTTACTTACATGAAGATCAGCATGGATTTATACCAGGAAGATCGGTTGTCACAAACCTGATCGAATATACTCAAGATCTAGCTAATGCTTTAGATAGTAATGTGCAAACAGATGTTATATACACTGACTTTGCCAAAGCATTTGATAAAGTGTCACACGGGATACTATTGGAGAAGTTGCATTCATTTGGGTTTTCAGCAAATATGGTCAAACTGTTCCAATCTTATCTTTGTGACAGATATCTGTATGTAGTGTTTGATGGAGGCCGATCTGACCAATACAAAGTCGACTCGGGAGTGCCACAAGGGGCAAATCTATGTCCCTTATTATTTCTCTTGTTTATTAATGATTTACCATCTCGTCTAACAAATTTGAATGCGAAGCTCTTTGCTGATGATGTTAAACTTGGGAAAAGAATACAAATAACGACTGCTTGAACTTATGGAGGACATTGACGTCTTGTACGACTGCTCTATTAAAAATCAACTACACATTAATGTTACTAAAAGTGCCAAATTTACAGTATCTCAAAAAATCGAACAATATTTTATTTCAATATAACATAGCAGGGATTGCACTGCCAATTAAAGAAGAGGTTAAGCTTTTCAACTCAAATAAATAAAATAACAAACGACGCATTCAAATCACTTGGCTTTGTTATTCGAAACTCGGATCAGTTTTCCAGTGTGCACACTTTAATTACCTTATACAATTATTTCGTTCGCTCCAAGTTAGAATACTGATCTGTAATATGGTCCCCATTCCATGACTGTTATATTAAGCAATTTGAAAGAATACAAAAAAGATTTGTAAGGTATTTACACTACAAACTTAGCGGTTTTTATCCTGCACTTACTTCGTATAATCAGCTATTACAAAATCCATCATTTATAACAATATCCTTAGAAAAAAGACGAGCTTTGCATTCACTAATATTCTTATTTAAAGTTGTCAATAATAAGATTTTTGTTAATTCAACTGTAATATCACAATTAAATTTCTCTGTTCCTCGAAACTGTAGATTTCAAGAAACCTTTTATTTAGCTTATCCAAGAACCAACGCACTTGTATAATTCGCCATTATTCCGAATGTGTAAAACAATGAATTGTGTTAGCGATTTGGTGGATATACATTGTATCTCCTTGAATAAGTTTAAAATATGAAATAAATAAAGATTAGTAAAAGTTTCACAGTTTTATTAAAATACAACCTGACAATATTGTTTCGACAGCTATGCTGTCATTATCAAAGGTAATATAATTATAAACACGTCGCTAAGGTAGATACAAACCTTGTATCTACCTGAATTGTATCTATCTGTTTTCGGAATTATTTCATTAGTTTCGATAAACAGCTCTGTCTATTTTCTATGGTTTTATATTTTTCGTCGTTTTGACCACTTTCGGCAATTTATCCGTTTAGCTATCAAAAGAATATAGCCCATTGACAATCAAACAGAAGACACAAATTACATATCTATACCATATTTTGGCAAAATATCAGAAAAATTGCACATATACTAAGAAAAACCAACAATTATAAAATAACATTTAAAACCAACACTAACACTTTTTCATTTTTATTTAATGCTAAAGACAGAACACATGATATCATGAAATCGGGCATTTACCGTTTAAATTGTTCTTTTTGTAGTTCGGTATATATTGGACAAACACTTCGAAATTTTGACATAAGATATAAAGAACACTTACGTCATTACAAAAATAAACATCCTGAAAAATCGAATTACGCCAAACACCTTTTAGAACAAAATCACACAATGACTCCTCAAAATAATATTAAATTCCAAAATTGTAATAACAAACGCAAATTAGACATTTTAGAAGCCTTTGAGATATACAAACACAAACTCAGGGTACCTTTAATGAATGAACAACTTGAGCTCTGTAATTCTCCGTTACTGGAAGTATTAGATATTTAATTCTGATTATTATTATTATTTTATCTAGTTACCTATTTTTGTATCTACCTTAGCGACGTGTTTGTTTATAATTATATTACCTTTGATAATGACAGCATAGCTGTCGAAGCAATATTGTCTGGTTGTATTTTAATAAAACTGTGAAACTTTTAATAATCTTTATTTATTTCATGATTATGGAGTTTCACAAAGTAAAGCTGGAAACAATAAACAAAAAAAAAATTTATCCGTAGATGAGTTTCGGCGTTTTAACCACTTTCGGCGATTTGTGCAAATATGTACCTTTAGTTCTTTTCACCACTTTCGGTGATTGGTTCACAGATGTGTTTCGGCGTTTTGACCACGTTCGGTAATCTTTTCACATATGTATTTCGGCGACTTAACCTCTTTTGATAGTTTGGTCAGACCAGCCTGTCTGTGAATTCGACAAAGTTGAGTGTTCTGTATCGAAGCCACGTTTCCGATCTCTTCGGTGTCGTTTTATGCTTTCAGCTGTATGATCAGTTTTCATTTATTATTTATCTTATCTGTAAAATTGAATTTTGTCCCCCTAACTGAAACTGCTCCCGGCGTGCCTGCCTACAACCGTAAAATAATAAAAATTATTGTCAGTGGTGACACTTTTATAAAAATAAAGCATGGCCAACCGGCATTTTTTTCAAAATGAATATATAATATGTGCAGTCGTACATTATACTCACTGGATATAGTACAAAATGGTACTTTGATATATTGAATAATTTTTGAAATATTCTCTACAGTATTCATATCGACTTCTAAAGTATATCGTGTTCACTTCTAATCATCACTTATTGAATTTTATCAAAAATTTTGAGACAGTCATCAACGATTGTATGTTCAATTGTAAATTCACCGAACATTTTTAGGTAAGCATAAAACCACTATGTCAAGGTTGCGAAGCAATTTAATCTGCAATAGTGCAATCTAACATAAGGGGGCGCTTGAAAATAGTGGGTAGCTTAAAAAAAGATTTCGACTAGTTAAACCACTATGCTTTTTCTACGACCATTTAAATTACTAATCTGATATCAATATCATTTTTTATTGATAATGTTGTTCTTAACACAGAGTATATATACCATAAGGTCGATGGCTTAATATTTTTCGACAATTTTGAAAAATATGCAAGCAGCACAGTTTCCGAATATGAATTTACGCGATTTTCAGCCATTATTATTCCATTAATTTTGCATAGATTTTTCATACCTCTTCTGATTTTTCTGGCAATAAATCCACCATAAGAGGTTTTCCCAGCTTGATTTACTATTTCTGGTGGAGTATTGGGAAGATCTTAGTCTCTTTCTGAATCAGAAATCATGATAAAGCTACGAACAGCACAAACTGACGTGATTTAATCATTATTAATCGCGACATTTCATGATGCAGCGACAGCAGGCACGGAGGTTAAAAATAGTAGCTAGTAATTTTTGTCTCTAGTGACGAAAGTTAACGTTATGCGATTTTCTCTCACTAGTGACGGAAATCGAATTTTCGTTGGAGTATTCGGCGACGAAAAGTGTCTTTTTATAGAGGGTCGTAGAAAAACTTTTTTTTTCAACTGCATGAATATAAAATCAAATTATTTTGTATAAAAAGATACCTACTGCGAACTATTGTAATTAGTGGGTACCATAATGACTGTACAAAGACTAATTTTTTTTGTACTAGCACAACAAATGTTTTGCAGTAAGGTAAGTACTTCTAAAAAATTTTTGTTATACCAATAATGCGAAATAAATAGAAACTCTAAATTGAATAATAATTATGAATTAAGGAGCCAGGTGGACGAGTGGTGTCAGTGCATCGCTCGTTTTCCAAGGGTCGTGGGTTCGAGTCCCACTTGGGGCGACGGGATTATTTTAATTGGAAGATTTCGCCATCTCAACTATGGCTGTATATATTTGTGATACATGTTAGCTGGGGGACATACGATCTAAATTGTTGGTTCCCCGTAGTGTACGTGTGAAATAAAAAAAATATTTATCTTTTCTTTGATAATATTAAAATTGAATTGATTTCTTAAGGCTTAAAAACAAATTTGATGTTTATATTAAAATATTAGTTGCTGCTGCTGCTCGCAAAAACGTCGCAAAGAAAGCAATCCTAATTTCTTAGTTCCCGAAACCAGCGTACTCTTGTTACGAAGCCTGTCGAAATTACTTTAGATTTTCTATGAAATGAGGGTGAGAATTACATGTGCGTAAGTATTTTTTAATTATATTAATACTAAAATTATTCCTTTTTTCCAGAAACAAAAATTTTCATAAAAAGTTGAGGTAAATAAAAAGTGTTTAACGTCATGTCGTATTGTTCTGAACAGTCTTATGTAGTTTGAAGAAAGAACAGTATGTGATTTTCACACAAAATATGTATCTTCAGAACCATAAGATTGCCAAGACTCCTCTGTTGCGTCGTCCTTCATTTCTTATTCGTCTCAAAATATGCATTTTTTGTATTAATTAACCAAATATCTATTAATTAAACATTTTTCTCTTTTGACAGATATTTATAAAGTTATCGACACTATTCCATACATTCGCCGGTCTCTATAAGCTATATGATCATCTTTAAGAAAGTCATCTTGAATAAATGCGTAAGCAACCTCAAATACAAAAATGTTTTATTATCATGGTTACTCTGACTTTTAATGCCCTGACTAACTCTCAATGCTTTATATTCATACTTATAATTTGTAATTTCAATGGCTTTAATATTACGTAAGGCTTCCTTGGTTTCAAGAATCTTTGAGGTGGACTACAAATATGGATCTTAACGTAGTCGGTAATTATGCTAAAAAATAAATTAAAAAAAAGTAATTTTAATTTACATAATCGCCGGAAAGTTAATAAAACTTTGAATGAAGTAATAAATTAATTTAAAAAAAAACTGGTTTGATTTGATATGACGTTTTAATGTTACTGTTCGGAGGATTCTGTTCTATAGTTTTCTTTAAATTCCAAATTAAGTTATAAAGAAACTGAAATCCGATTTCAAAGGTATTTTAAATTATTATAAAAATGTATTTATGTAGTTTTGCTGCAAATTGTGATAGAACTCCATATAAAACCTGTATGTACGATTATCCGTACGTACACCCTGTATATCAAGGGAATGTGCAAAATATCCAGCAAAAATGCTAGGATGGAACATTTAATAAGGCATAAGGTAACTATGAAGTTAGTTCAAGGATTTATATGCAATTACGTATTTATATAAATTACGTAAAACAATACACTATAATGATTAATGATCCATAAAGTCAATCTAATTCTGAGAAAACCCTCTTTTTGTTTTTAATTTTTATGTAACATTCCCAGTCCGCGATGTTGCAGACTTTGACTCTTTATAATGAGTTAAAATTAAAATCAACTGGTTTAGCTGTGTACCTTAAATCCAGATCATACTTACTATTCTCGTGAAGACAAGCAATGTGCGGCTGTTAAAACAAAATTTTCGCTGATGAGAGTTCCTCCACATAACCATTGAATGTTATCTTCATCTCCGAATCCAAGTGCTGCCTGGAAAAACAAAATATATGGTGTTAAAAAGTTTTTTAAATATTTTTTCAGAAGTAATTAGCATGTTACTGATAAGTGCTTGACTAATTTGATTCTGCGTTTAATAAAATATTGTTGGACTTTTGTTGAATAGATTTATATTATTTCAAAAAATATCTTGCGTTAATGGAAAACCCCTGCTCATTGCGTAATTCCTGTTATTCTTTTAGAAATTCTAAACAATACCCTTTTACTTGCTATCTTAAAGAAATGGCAATCATATATCGCAAAACCGTATCGTCTTGCCTTTAAGTCATGTCATATAAATAAACAAACGAATTCTGATTGTTACAGTGTTTAGAGTGCGACAAGTACATGGAATTTGGCATTGATGTTACTTTACATTCAGTGGACCACAGACTATGGTCCGCGTTCTGGTCGGGGACATGGACGTGGGTTCTCGTTCAGGACGTGAACTGGATAATGACTGGACATGTAATTTATTACATAAACAAAGTTGGGATTCGACATTGTTTGTTTAATAAAATTATACGTATTGTATTTCTTTAGAACGTGTATATCGAAACGAAAGAAATAATTATTGAGTTCATAATAAAATGTCTACTGAAATCTCTTTCTTTAATTAGAAGTATTTAGTATTATGCAGTCAATAATGCATTTCATTGTTATAAAAATGTTTTAACTAAATACGATACTGTAATGGCCCGGGGTCCCACCCACTAGACGATCACGGTCCAAGTTACTCTACCCGCGCAAATTTCAAATATTCCACAAAGCGGAAGTTGGCACAGCACTGCCAATCTTAAAAATAATAAATTTTATGATGGTAAATATAATAAAAAGGGCAAACTGGATCCTACTTGTGATTACTTTTTATAACATGTCACCATAGTTGATAACGATTGACTTACTTCATAAGTCGGAGAAATATAAACTAAACTAAAGAAATATAAAAAGAGAGATAAACTCCAATAAAAGAACAGTTAAATATGATTGTAGTATTTTATTAATTTATTCTTAATCTTGATCGAGGGGAACGGATTTAAACTGATATAAAATAAAAGGCTAGTTCTGACCTCCTACCCCCTTGAAAATATGCTAGTCCGCTTCAAGTTCAATAGGTGATCAAATTGTTAATTCGTTCGATTACAACAAACAATACAGATCGATAAATCAATTTATCAAGTTGATACAGTTCTGTGTTTATACAAGTATTCAAAAATAGTTAAAACGCAAATCTTTCAATGATATAAAACATCAAAAGTAAGTGAAATTGATCATATGAAGTTACGGATAAACTAGAAAAGGTAAACGTGGCAGATTAAAATGAATACACAAGAACTACTGAACAATAGTTAAATCATATTTGACTATTTCCATCAGAACACGTCTTTTGCAAGACATAGATTTTCTGTCAGCAACAGGAACAATTACCTAGATAAGCAAACCAAAACAATAGACACATAAAAATAACATAAACACGCAAGTGTGCACAAAATAATGGTTTGAGAGTTCTACAACATGGCCTATCAAATAGCCTTAGGCCACCGTGGAGTCTCCTCTATCAAATAAAGAAATCATTTTCACAAAAGTTCATTAAATCATTATTTCAAAAGGATAATTTTGCAAATTATTATGGATTGTCAAACGAATCTTTTAAAATTTAGTTACCATTTATATTTTGACTTATTTATAGTTTCAAACGGGAGATTTGGTTATTAATTAAATAATATAAAATTCACATCACACAACTAGAATCAACATAAATAAAACAAATAAAATGCACTTACATGAAGGAAATTACTGTACAAACAAAAGACCAAAATGACTACCTACTTTTTAATCTACATTTTTCATCATCATACCATCTAAAACAAAATAGCAGCGTTCCCTAACTACAAAAAAAACTACCAACCTTAACAAAACTGTAATAAACATCCCTAACAAATCATGATGATCGATTCCATTCTAGTTAGGTTATAACTTCTGCTATATTTTGTTTAAAATAATATATCGCAAGCAAGAGAACTCTAATGAGGCTAGACGTGTTGGGATTATTACGTATGTATCTCGTGGATTATCTTTGCAATTTGTCAATTACATTTTTACAATTAATATTGTCGTTAGTACTAGATTTTGCTCCTTACCATATGTGGGAATTCCTTTGCCGATTTTGATGGCACTCCACCAACAACGGTTGTTGTAAATTGCAAGTTATTCTTGTTTAATTCTACGTTATAATATTCTTGACATTCTATAAAAGTAAAAGAGATTTATATGTACAATCATACTGATTTTGTATACTCATACTGAGTCTAGCTTTTCCTCCCGGTTGATTAGGATTGGGTTGGACAGGATCAGGTTGATTGATGGTTTCGGACGTTCGTGGACAACAAACTATGGGTTCTCTTCCTTCGAAACCGCATAACTTTGGACGACCATTTCGACCAACTAGATCGATAGCAGACGGGCAGTTATTTATTAATGTACAACGGCCTCTTGCACCTCTTCGTCCCGGTCGGACTCGACATTTCTCACCTGCAACAAATCAATAACAAATAAGTTTTAGTTCTACTTTTAAATATGGCGAATTGAATAATGTAATATATGATGTACGTAAGCGTTTATCATTTATTTAATTTAATAGTTAATTGTTGAAAATTATATACAAGGTGTATTATCGGTTTTGGTGAATAACATGTAAAAACACAATTTCTTAGATATTGGATATATCCTCTAATTATTTTAGAGGAAAAGTTACTATAGAAAAATTGTAGAACTCATTGAGTACTGTTCAATACAGTACTTTAAAAGCCCACTTGGTATAAGAAATTAACATTGTAAATGGGAAATTCGCTAATAACGGTTATCACGTTGAATTTAGGCGTTCATAGATAGGGTAAATACAAGAATTATTAAGAACAGTTTCGTGGACTAGAATCACTAATAGTAATGAGAGATCGTGCTTACAAAAACACGATAGCAACATGGGCGTGTCAGTGATTCTTTAGATTTGATAGCCATTGTTTTAGCTAATAATATTTTACAAAAATAAGTTTCTTGTACAATCTTTACAGTGTTAGTTTCCTATACCAAAAAACTTCTTATACCGGGTGTCTCGTGATATTTTGACCCTTTTCAAACTTATAATATCATTTGAACTAATTGAGATGACGCAATGAGGCTTTTCACGTTTATTCTGAGAGAATTTTGCTGTATCCGTCTCTCTTGGCCCACTTCCGGCTTAACCGGAAATGACAGCGTATTTTCGGGGATAGGACAACTTTGTAATTTCAAATGGAACACCCTGTATCTCTTTTCACAGTTGAAAAGTCCATTGTTTCCTCTGCCCGAAAGCGCCATACTAGTCATGATCATTATACAGGGTGATGGTTTTATAAGCTGTTAAGATCCTTTGTGTTGTTCGATATGATTTAGTTTCAGCAAAGAACATAAAATTTTTTTGGTATACCTGTACTTAAGTGCTCATTTACATAAGTAGCAACGATTCCGCTAAATAGCCGTTTATGTAATTGTACATAGCAACGGTTGCTAAAGCTTAAAAGCGTACGTTAATAGTTACTACTTACGTTAGAAGTCCTGGAAAGGGAATTTTACAGTCGAGTAACATGTTACGGACAAGGCGACGAAGGAGTCGAGTCCGGAACATCGAAACGAGACTGTAAATACATTTCCAGGACGTATGACGCAATGCGTTTTAGTTACTATACATTATATGTACTACAATTATTGGATTATTGGTTTAATTTAAAATATATATATATATATATATATATATATATATATATATATATATATATATATATATATATATATATATATATATATATATATATATTTACATCATTCTAACAAATGGACGTCCGTACATTACGCATTTACCATCAGTTGGACGTCCGTTGTAATTGGACGTCCGTATATCGGATGTCCGATTGTATCACCTGTTCTTTGAATTTTTTTGGGATTACTAAAGCATCCTCTATCGTTTGGTGAAAATTTGTTTTAGACGTCAAATTACTGATTTTTGCCGGAGATTGTGTATATCGTAGTTCGAGCGAATTCCGCTAGATGCGCTAAATTCGACAAATATATACAGCTAAGTATATTGTAAACGGAAGGATCTACGTGTATAAGACGTCCGTGTCCATCACGAGACCTACATTCTTGCTGGCAACATCGCTTTTGTATATTTCAGAATAACTTCGGCATTATTCGTGCATTTGAGGTCTCTTTGTCTCGGTAACAGAATACTGGTGACCTAACTGTTAACACATGTTTTGAAATATTTACTTTGCCGTTAAACGTAGTACGAAGAGGTAAAAAATAAGATTGCAGTAGAAACGTAAATTTTATCTAAATACAGAAAATATCTGAACTACAAATTTAGATTTAATTTTTGTTTTTGGGTTTTCGAAGAATTATCTTACGTCCTGAAGTCAATAGCTTTTCGATTTTCAAGCCATACAGCTTATTTGTTTCTTGCATTGCTATTAATTACTTTTTAGTCTGAAGTTTAATTAACACTATGTTGATAAACAAAAGCAAAGATTATTATTCGCATGTGTATTTTGAATAACTACACAGTTATACACAGAAAAATATTAATAAAAACAATGTTTTTCGAGAATTTCAATCAGGGTTTTGTAAACATTATCGTTGTGAAACTACTTTATCAAAAATAACAAATGATGTTTTTTAATGGTTTAAATAAAAATAAATCTGTGTTTCTTATTCTTTTAGCATTTACAGAAGCGTTTAACACTACTAACCAAAATATAGTGCTATCGATATTGCTACTTCATTTGTTTTGGTGCATTATCTATCTCTTTAATCGGTAACAGAATGTATTAAAGATAACTATCTTAAAAAAGGTTCCAAGTTATTACTACAAATGTTTCACTCGTTCAATAAATCGTGGAGTTCAAATCAATTACAAGTAAATTGTGGTGTGCCGCAGGGCTCATTTCTCGAACCCATTTTATTCAGCATTAACACAATAATTTGCTTTAGATAGGATTTTGTAATTGTCGTTTATATGCATATGATGCACAACTTTACTATTACTTTCGTAAAGAGGATAATATAAAAATTTAACAGTTGAACAAAATAAATAATCTCATAGCCACTAGGCTGCTGACCTTTTTTAATTGTCAATGATCCAACTTTGGACTTATGTAAGAAGCTTATGCTTCTCCGAATTCTCTCCAATGGTTTATGTTTTGCCCTGTTTTGGTCGTCCACTCGTTCTGTGTCTGTGAATAATAGTGTTCCACCTTTCATTTTGTTGTCATGCATTGTGTTGTGTTCTGTTTCATTTTAATGTTGTGATGTTTTCTTCAGCTTCCTGAACTCTTGTACTGTTTCTGATCCATGTGTTTATTTTCCTTTCAGTTAACTTTATTCCTAAAACTGATCTTTTCACGAATCTTTGCGTTGTAATGATTTTATCCATGTTAACATTAATGACTGTGACAATAAAATACATACACAAATAAATAGAGGAGTTGAACATTCAACCTTTAAATATTGTGACATTTTGGGATTTCTAAAAATCAATTTTAGTTTGCTAAACATTACCCATTCCAATCGTGTTCTTCTAGTTATTTCGGTTGATTGTTTTCTTTATTCAATGCTTCAGGATTTTCAGGATTTAGATATACGTATTCATTCACCCACTCTAAGATGCAGTCGTTTTTCGTTTTACACTTTTTAATTGGTTACTACTAGTCTTTAGTGCCAATTGTATTTTCATTGCGGGTCTTCCATAGATGTTACGGATTAATTGTCTGTGTTGAGAATCTATTTTACAGTTATTCATGGCTTGTTCCACAACCCAAACTTCAACGCAGTAGAATGCCTTTAAGGAGAGGATTTGACGTGCTATATTACTTCTTGAATCCAGTTCGTTCGACCGGTTGATACGAATCTACTTTAGCTATTAATCTGTTATTTATTCACTTTTATAAAAGAACATGTAGATTTAAGATGCATAGGAGACGATTTGACGTCCTATATTACTTCCTAAATCCAGCTTGATTGAAGGTTGATACGAAACCATTTTAGGTGTTAATCGGTTATTGATGATTTTTATGAAAAACTTGTCGATTTAAGATAGCAAAGAAATACCTCGATAGTTTTTTAATTCGTCGCTATTTCCCTTCTTGTTTAATAAAACATCTATACTTTCATGTCAATCACTCTGCTTTATGGAGACATTTATTAAACATAATTAAACATAATAATAATTAATTATTAAACATAAACAATAAGGATCTTTAATATAAAATTTTTGTCTGAGTTTCTAGAATCCCATCTAGGGCGGGTGCTTTTTATTTGTGTTATAGATATTTCCTAGATTTCTATGTCGGTATTTCTTTGGAATTTACGTTTCTGTTTCTTGTGAGTTGTTTCCTGTATATTAAGCTCCTGGTGCTTTTTGGATGCATACAATTTTTTTGTAGTTGTGTATAACTATCTCCGATATTTTACTTTTATCTCTTTCTTCCTTTCCGTTTTCATTTTTTATGGAAATTATGCTAGTTCTTCCTGACGTTCATCTAAGGCACTTCATACCTCTATTATTTTCGATTACTTCTTCATCTCCAATCTTTACTTCTTATATTTCCTTATGTCTTCTCTGATATTTTTCTTTATAATTCTATTCTGCTTTCCGCATCAACAGATTCCTTTTACTAGTAAGTTCTCATCTTTTATACGTTAATTTCTTTGTTTCATCGCTTATCCTGTCTTCCCTAAGTTTAGCTTTTCATGCTAGATATTTTTATACTTGCATCTAAAAGCTATTTTGTCTGTTGTTAGTTTTGTTGATGTTTTTTCTAGTTTTTTCTTGTTGGGCACTTTCCTCTAGAGCTTTTATAAAATTATTAGCTTTCATTCTTATTTTATATGGATCCACCTATACTGACTTTCTAAACAGTTTAAAAGTTTTGCGATTTCAATGCGATTTATCCGAAACATTAAATTGGAATACACCGCCTGGCGAGGGACACAAGCTCACGTTCTGACTTGTAGGAATATACCCATATTTCATATGTTACGTAGATTCCTTTACGTAAAATTCCTTATTCGCGAGATGCGAACAATATTTTATAGAATGCATATGACGGTCGTTGTTAAAATACAATACAATTGTATGTGATATGTCCTTATCAAAGCACGGCGTTTGAGTTTTGTTGCGGATCTACTTTTTATCATGTCGCCGCAGTAAGAGTAACATAGTATAACATAACAGACTACTGATTAAAACCAAAATAGCTATTTGTGCAACAAGCTAAGAAATTGGGATATTTTCCATTCTGGACGAGATCGAGAGAGTGGCGGAGCCCAGATCAAAAACACTTCGTGAATGGAAAAAACACTTTTTCCTAGAGAGTTAACGCAAAATAAACGTACCTACGTGATGTTTAATACAATTAATGAAACTAATGATTAAATTGGTTTAAAGTTTAAAACCCATTTTTTAACAAAATTAGAAACAAATCTTGTAGGATACACGTTAGGAAATGCGATTTTGTATAACTCCTGTAATTTTGAATATACGACTTTCATAATAACCGTAATTATCGTTCGACCAATAGAAATCAGTTTTCGTGACCTTTGACCTTGTATTACTTTCGAACCCAACATGATATCGATGGCGACTTTTTGCACGTTACTTATAAAACCTATATAAAGGCGTGCGCGAAAATTTACATTGGTGCAAATCTCTCGGAAGTAAAATGCTAATGTTACTGGGCTAATTAGAAATTCCATTCCTGCGCATTATGTAGATTCTTTTAGTGCATCATCAATTTCTTCTATAACATTTTTCTCTACTTAGAGCCAAAGGGGGTCCACAAACGAGACTGTCTAGACCGCTCGAGGGCGCCAAGAAAATTAAACAAGAATTTGGTGAATAAGTTTGTTTTCACATTGTTCTTGACAATGCACTGTTAGTATGTGATACAATGCCAAAAGTTTTTGGATCAGGAAAAGGTAAACTCACACTTTCAACAACAACAAGCAGTCGTTTTCAAACTAGGACAATCAAAGAAATTAGGAGGAAATCAGAGAAGAATTCTGGAAAACGTGGAGCTGTAGTTTCTCTGGACGGTGGATACGAGTAATAGCATAATAATATATTAAATGAGATTCGGCTTTGAAAAGTTCAAGTGTAATCTGAAGTACTGCTCCCACAAAAGACGCATGCACATTTCGCTGCTTAACTCTTGTGTAATCAGGTTCAACAGTAAATGGGTACCCAAATGAATTTACTTAGTTGGGGTTACTGTGTTCATCCGACGTTGGTGGTCCCAAAAATGACAAACACGCTTTAGAGGACTCTGAAAATTCAAATAAGATCGGCCCGTTGATAAAGAATTACAGGTGTACACTTTACAGTAGTATTCAAGGAGATAGTGGGCGATTGTAAATAAAATGTATGTCGCATTTTTACTCTGATATTATTATGTATAGTTTTGGTTATCGATAAAATGCTAGGGGCTGGGTTTTTGATTAACAATTCAGAGAATCATTAAAAAACTGTCATGTCAAAAAACTTTTATATAACCTGTCACATAGGTTTATTATTTATTGTATATGCATTTGTTTATAATAAAATATACTTACACTAATTTTTAATTTATCTATTAGAATTTAGAATCAATTTAAGATGCTACAATACGCGTAAGAACAAATGAAAGAAATAGCGAGTCTTACTTTTCATTCTTGTGTTCCCGGGTAAGGCGTTTAAAAAAATGTTTTATTTCAGTATGGTATATCTATAGTGAACCCTGAAAAAAATAGTATTATTAATGTACTGATTTTGTTATTAGCTCTGATTATTAGATGATATTATTATTATGTGATAATATTATAAAATGTGATTTATTTTAAAATTCTAAAAGTTCGCTTGAAGAAATGTGTGAAAGGTAATAAATACATGTCAGAAAGGTTGTAAAACGATTTCGAGGGTTTATATTTGTTCTGACCTCTAAAGAGTAGTTGTTGCTTTCAATTTTACCCGCCTTTTCTCGTTAAGTATTATAAAGAACTATTTGAACCATGAAAATATTACTTACACTAATTTTTAATTTATCTATTAGAATTTAGAATCAATTTAAGATGCTACAATACGCGTAAGAACAAATGAAAGAAATAGCGAGTCTTACTTTTCATTCTTGTGTTCCCGGGTAAGGCGTTTAAAAAAATGTTTTATTTCAGTATGGTATATCTATAGTGAACCCTGAAAAAAATAGTATTATTAATGTACTGATTTTGTTATTAGCTCTGATTATTAGATGATATTATTATTATGTGATAATATTATAAAATGTGATTTATTTTAAAATTCTAAAAGTTCGCTTGAAGAAATGTGTGAAAGGTAATAAATACATGTCAGAAAGGTTGTAAAACGATTTCGAGGGTTTATATTTGTTCTGACCTCTAAAGAGTAGTTGTTGCTTTCAATTTTACCCGCCTTTTCTCGTTAAGTATTATAAAGAACTATTTGAACCATGAAAATATTAATGGCATTTGATTTTTGATTATTTTTGATTTTTATTATATTAGGGACTGTTGTTTTATATTATAAGCATAAAATAATACTTAATTATGTTGCTATTATGTTTACTAAAAGTATAGTAAATTTCTGTTTCTTACTAAGATGTAATAAATAATTATTTTAGTTTTGTATGAAATTTTATGTCATTTACACGTTAAACAATTCATATACCTACCTTCCAATCTAAAATAAGTTTTATTGCAAGCAAACATTTTAAAATTATATGAATTGTGTTTGAATTAATTTGTACTTACTTGGTTATTTAATATTAAATAATAGAGAGAAAAAAGGACTAGTTTAAATAGTCTTACCATAGTTTAATTTATAATATACCGTTTATTACTTATGTACATTACTCATCTTTAGTTTTAAATTTAAATTACATTTTTTCCTTGTTTTGATTAAAGGAGAAATAAGTTAAACAAATTCTTGAATTGCAATCAAATTTTCTTCAGTGATTTAATTTACTTACTCAAAGAAAATAAAATATATAATTCTTTTAAATAGGCCCATGAACCAATTTATTACGGATGTAAACTTGGTATCAATTGAAGCAATTGAAATCTATGGTCCATTAGCAATTAATAATATATTTCCAAATATTGAGAAATTTAATTTATATCATATGAATATTCGTAGCATAAATAAAAATTTCGACGAATTAAAAATATATTTAAGTCAATTACAAACAGAATTAGATTGTTTAATTTTAACGGAAACGTGGAAAATACATCTTACGGAATTACTAGATTAATTAATTATTCCAGGATTGATTAATTTGGGTTAATAATTACGTAAAACAATTTCAAATCATTCAAAAAAATTTGTGCGTATTATTTTAAATAAAGAACCCACTTGCTCATGAGAATGTTTTTACCAAGAAGCTAAAATACTACATTCTCTTCAGATATTTTTTTAATAGTAGTCTTATATACATATCAAAATAAACAAAACTTGATCATAATTGATCATAACTATGAAACTAGAACAAAACTATTTACTTTTAAGACTCCATTATCAACTAAATCCGGAGGACAAAGAACTTATACTTATCTCACTCCTAGACTTTTATAATTACCTACCGCAAGAGATTATATAGATACGTAATATTAGGAATAACGAAAAAAAAATTTGTTTGAAATTGGCGTAAGAGAAATAAAAAAATTATTTTGTTGAATGAGTCATTTTGGCTGCAACATATTCTATTTAATTTAATTGGATATCAATACTTCAGATTGATACATGTATCTACTTATATTTAATAAGTACTTCTTATACATGTAGTTAATAATACAGGCGTGCAATATTATAATTTAAAAAAAAATACATTTGTGTTCTTGTGTATTGTTTTTAAAATGCTAAAGTAAAGATGTTTTTAAGTTCTCTAAATGATTTAAATTTCAGGTAAATTAATATTTCTTTCTTAATAATGTATCAATCAAAAAGTTTACACTTTTATTTTACAATGATTTTTTACAAACTAAATAAATGGATTATTAAGAATCAAGACTTTTTCAGGATTAACTTGAAATATAATAAGATAAGAAAGGAATTCTAACGTTTCTTCCCTACTTCCATAACAATATTACGAACACCAGATTTTTAAAGCGTCATAAATATGTCTAACGATTCGTTTCGCCTTAAATTCAATATCAGCGAAAAAGAATAAGACAACATACAGTACAACAGAGTAAGAAAGAGCCAGATGTTTCTTTCACAGCGACAACGTTGCAGGACGTCAAAATACCGAATTCCACATTAACGTATATCTCTGGGACGTCCTTTAGTCGGAAATACTTATATGGATATACAGTGGACGTTGTAAGACTGTATTATGTGCGGACGTCGAATGGCGGTGTATATTAACTTCTTTATTTTTGATTTTATTCAAAATCTAACTCGCATACGTAACACTACTATGTGAGATAGTGTATATACACGAACTAAATCTTCTCTAACGTTATTAGTTGTGGTGGACGTCCAATTACTTAGATATGAAAGGACGTCCATTTGTTAGACTGATGTAAATATATATATATATATATATATATATATATATATATATATATATAAAATAAATTTCCAAATTTAAAATATGGACATCTATGAACAACGAGCATCTATGGCAACTATTAGTCGAATTCAAAACATAGAACGAGTGTCCATTGTAACTGAAAACTAAACCATTGTTCAGTTGATTTATTTTATTTGAGTTCGGTAAGAATTTGTATTTGTTACTTACTCGTTAACGTCATTTAATGTAACAGAACACAAACAACGAAAAGTTACTTTTACGAGCTAGTGAAAATTATTTAAAAAGTGTCACATTTTGTTGTTAAGACTAGGAACAGGTTTTATAGATACAATAAATGTTGTGTGTTGTTTACGAAGGTAACAGGCTCGCCTATCGGCTCGTCAGTCATTTCCTTCTATCGCCAGTAAAAACAGGTTTATCTTGCTAATAATGTAAAATACTATTACAGCCATATTAGATCGTAAAATCGCATTTTCCGGACTGTAATCGCTACCGTAAACATGGATAGTACGATACAGTACGAAATAAAAATTTTTAACAGCCTCGTTTATTTATCAAAAATACAATAGTTTATTTTATAACATTGTCACTATGACAATCACAACCTCGATCTTCCAACACATGATTTTCGCAACAAATGTTCAATTATATTTATAAAATTCTAGTTTCTTTTTTAAATGTTAAATATAAATGGTATCCCAAAAAATTTTGTATGTTATGCATCCTTTAACAGTCTTTAAGAGCTCGGTCACTTTGAATGTTCGGCTAACGTCTCGCATTTATTATTCCTTTCTCTTAAAGACTAATATGCACATTTCAGTCATTGTAAAAACCTTGGAAAGTAAGTTATTGCTATAGCAACAGCAAAGTGGTTAATAATTTCCTTCACATGTCTGGAAAACTAACCAGTAAAATCTTGGCCAACTTTTATTTGTAAATTATTTAAAATAAGACGTTTTATTTGATTTGAATTAAATTTTTATAAATATATTTAACGCTAAAAATATCTTTTTTATTTAATACTAGTGTTATTTTTATTTTGTGGTATTTTATATTTAGTAAATACGATGGAATGATTAATTTGTAATTTTAAAATACTGAGAGCATATACTGCCAACTAACTCTTGGTCGATAGATGGCCTATTGGAATCTAGTATGACATTTTAGAAAAACTGTATTTTAAAATTAATAAATACTTTTTATTTTAGCGTTTACTGTCTCCAGCCTTACTTTGTGGAACTCCATAATCATGAAATATAATATAAATACAAAGATTAGTTAAAGCTTCACAAGTTTTATTAATATCTTAGCCTGACAATATTGTTTCGACACTTTATGTCATTATCAAAGGTAGATAAGATTGATAAACAAACACGTTGCTAAGGATAAATACATACAGAAAATAGGTAACTAGATACAATACATAACAAAAACTAAATATCTAACACTTCTAATAAAGGAGAATTACTAAGCTCAGTTTGTTCATTCATTAAAGGTACTGTGCGTTTATGTCTGTATATTTCAAAAGCTTCTAAAATTTCTAATTTGTGTTTGTTGTTGCAAAAATGTAAGAATTTAATGTTGTTTTGAGGTGTCATTGGGTGGTTCTGTTCCAAAATGTGTTTGGCATAATTCGATTTTTCTGGATGTTTAAGTCTATAAGAAAAGGTGTTGGTGTTAGTTTTATAGGTTATTCTGTAACTGGTAGTTTTTCTTATTATAGTTGCAATTTGTTCTGATATCTTGCCAGAGTATGGTATTGATATGTAGTTTGTGTCTTGTATTTGAGTGTCAATTGGAAATATTCTTTTGATAGCTAACTTATAATCTTTTTGTTGAATTAAAGTGTCAATCATGTTATGGTTATAATGGTTTGCATGTGCTAATTGTTTGATGATTGAAATTTCTTTATCAAGATGTGATCGTTTCATTGGAGTAGTTAAAGCTCGGTGTACTAAAGATCTATGGCATCATAAAATGCATAAACTAGCGGTTTATATATCTTTAGTACACCGAGCTTTAACTACTCCAATGAAACGATCACATTTTGATAAAGAAATTTCAATCATCAAACAATTAGCACATGCAAACCATTATAACCATAACATGATTGACACTTTAATTCAACAAAAAGATTATAAGTTAGCTATCAAAAGAATATTTCCAATTGACACTCAAATACAAGACACAAACTACATATCAATACCATACTTTGGCAAGATATCAGAACAAATTGCAACTATAATAAGAAAAACCACCAGTTACAAAATAACCTATAAAACTAACACCAACACCTTTTCATTTTTATTCAATGCTAAAGACAAAACACAAGATATCATGAAATCCGGCATTTATCGTTTGAATTGTTCTTTTTGTAACTCGGTTTATATTGGACAAACACTTAGAAATTTCGACATAAGATACAAAGAACACGTACGCTCTTATAGACTTAAACATCCAGAAAAATCGAATTATGCCAAACACATTTTGGAACAGAACCACCCAATGACACCTCAAAACAACATTAAATTCTTACATTTTTGCAACAACAAACACAAATTAGACATTTTAGAAGCTTTTGAAATATACAGACATAAACGCACAGTACCTTTAATGAATGAACAAACTGAGCTTAGTAATTCTCCTTTATTAGAAGTGTTAGATATTTAGTTTTTGTTATGTATTGTATCTAGTTACCTATTTTCTGTATGTATTTATCCTTAGCAACGTGTTTGTTTATCAATCTTATCTACCTTTGATAATGACATAAAGTGTCGAAACAATATTGTCAGGTTAAGATATTAATAAAACTTGTGAAGCTTTAACTAATCTTTGTATTTATATTATATTTCACTTTTTATTTTGATTATTTAAGGGCCGGTATTATAAAACTTTTTACTTCCTAGATAAAATTTACTTTGAGAGTAAATTCATTTGTTCTGTCAATTTCATATGCAAATTGACAGAATAAATTAATTTACTGTCAAACTAAATTTTATCTAGGAAGTAAAAAGTTTTATAATACCGGCCCTAAGTCTAATTAATGTGAATAAAATGGTATACATGTTTCGTTGGTAAAGTTTCCAAGCCTCGCGATATTGTTTGGCCTCGACGTACCGTCTCAGTCAAACAATATCGCTTGACTTGTAAAGATGTCCTTTGCCAACTCAACATATAATATATTATTCTTAAAGAAACTCAAGTACCACAGTTGTCAATAAACTAATTTGACGATTACAAGTGATATTCTCTTTAATTTCCACAGTCTATTTTGTGAATCTTATCTTTTTTTGTAGCATTTCAATAGCATGCAGTATTCATTTTAGGAGCTTATAAAAACACCACCGTAATAACCATGACAAGTATGACACTTTAGGAAAGGAGAAACTATGGACTTGCCAACTGTAAAGAAATATACATGGTGTTCCATTTGAAATGACCAAGTTGCCTTATCCCCGAAAATACGCTGTAATTTCCGTTTAAACCGAAAATGGACATAAAAGACAAATACTAAGAAAAAACTTTCAAAAATAAGGCGTAGCAGCTGCTGAAAACCACATTTCATTATCGTAATTAGTTCAAAAAGGATTAAAATATAACAGAGCACTCGATATCTTATTTAACGCAACGGTAACTATTTAACGCAATATGCTAAAGCAGAGTCTTTTGAACAGTACTCAAAGAGATGTAAAGTTTTGCTGTACTGACTTTTCCTCTGAAACAATTAAGAAGCCAATATTTAAGAAAATGTGTTTTTACATGCTATTCGTTTACATAACAAAACCGATAATACTAGCTGTTATAAAAAAACTATAATACTGCAAAGGCTTATTATACTTCTACATTGCAGATCTTCCTAAATACACATCACATCACTTCAAAAGATAGCCAGCTATTTGACTCGATTCGAGAAGCATTCAATGTTGATCGAAAAATGGCTGAATTCTCTGGAAAGCTGTCATTACAGTTAGTTACTAAGCATGCGAGCTGTAACTTTGCGATTCTTAGCGCTTGATTAATATTATAAATATTGCTGGTGCTACTCTTGAAATAATAAATCACTGTTGTTAATAGGGTATTGATTAGTTACATACTATAGCCCTAGTTGATTGTCGGTTTAGCAGCTGTTAAATACTTTCACCTCCAGCTCTTTTATTGAAATTAATTGCGCCGCGCCGCTTATGTGTATATAATTATTTATTTATATTAACTGCTCTTAATTGCTTGTACTTTTTTAATACATAACCTTCTTGTTAAAAAAACACTTAGCTATGTAAACAGTTGTAGTAAGTAATACATGCATATACATTTAACTTTGAAGGTTGAATTACTCATACTCGTAGTAAAAATAAGTGAAAAATTACAATTTGATACTTTTCATTTGGAAATGTTTTAACGTGTAACCTGAAAGTACTTTGTCCTTAATGTCCTTAACAGACACGTAGCCGCGGGGGGGGGAGGTTTTGGGGTTGAAACCCCGCCTCCGTAGCATACATACATGCGACTTCGATTTTTTCACTTTAAAGTTTATTTTATTGTATAAAAGACTTTTTTTTGTAATAATAGTACTAATAATATCTGCTATCTTTCCTTTGCTCACATATGAGAATACAAACTCAAAACGAAGTTTTACCAATACTGTATGTTGCAGACGGACAGGCAAGAGGATGTACACTTGGATATAGACATAGATACATGGGGCTTGTATCGAAAATGCGTCATCAAACATGGTAGTTTAAATTTCTGATTTGGCGAATCAAATAATAACGTGAATTTTATGATATCGTTATAGTCCAGTGTAAATAAATATCCTACACAAAAGAACCTCGGATATGGGGACACTCGCCGTCAGCGAAGCTTGAAAGTTGTAACAACAAGTAGTGCGATCTAAGTGCTTTCTAAAAGCTGAAAACTGATCATTAAGCAGTTTATGTAATAAAAAACTGGAAAACAGTCGTTAGACAGCGTAATGATCGAACGCGTTACATCAGCACCAATGCGGCAGTCGCAGAAATAACGACTGCTTCTAGCGACCGCTGACTAGCTCGGTTCTATCAAAATGAAGTCTTTGAATTGTTTTTTTGAGAGACTATATTCAATAAATTAACACTGTACCAAATTTCAGCTTTTTCCAATCACTTCTTTACATTGACCTCATTTTGAAGACATCTGGCCACCGCATTGGTGCTGATGCATCGAGTTCGATCATTACGCTGTCTAACTACTGTTTTGCAGTTTTTTATTACATAAACTGCTTAGTGATCAATTTTCAGCTTTTAGAAAACACTTAGATGACACTACTTCTTGTTACAACTTTCAAGCTGCGCTGACGGCGAGTGTCCCCATATCCGAGGTTCTTTTGTGTAGGATATTTATTTACACTCTAAATATAAGCTAATATTAAAATATTAGCCTTTACAAAACTCTTACACTTTTTGGTCGCCAGCTCTCGGGCTATTAGGGGTCGTATATATAAACACAATTTAACTATAAACTTGGTTTCACTGCCATAGTAATGACAGTCAGAACAATCTTTGCCTGTGTCATGTATTGAACCTTGTTTATAGGTAAAGCACAATAATACAACCAATTCTAAATGCAGAATTTTTTTATCTCTGCTACAGTGGTTATGTGCTTTTGAAAGTTAACCTTTTAGGATTAGTGGGCACCGTGTTCTCTAAAAACTCTCTTAGGTGCTTTCCAATGGACTGAGCTACTGAACTAGTTTTACAGATCAGGTCAGTTTAAGCTCAGTTCATAATAGAATATAATAATTTCCATTGGTGGATCCAACTTTTGAGCACAATTCTGACAAATCACATAAAATAATAAATGATAGATGGCCCGCGAAAAACGGAAGGATATCGTATAAACATTGTTGTAAAAACGGAAAAGAATTACAAGCATACAAGTAACAAACTGAATTGTAGCATGATACTATCTTAAAATTATAATTGATAAAATCGATATAATTAACATCGACATGCTGTAAAATTAATAGAAATGTATAAAAATCTAAATTTTTTAACGATAATGAATTAATTAAAATTTGCAAGTCCGATTCCTTTTAATAAAACAATTCTGTGCAAGTGGTCCTACGGCATCCTACTACAAAAAGTCTATACTCAGACGTAGTCTGATATATGTGGGTCTATCTTTCTGAACTCAACCACCGGCTAGGTTCAAAAATTGACGCAACTTAGAAAGGCCAGCTGGGGCTCATTTTAAAGCTTGAAATCTCTACTTTCGAATGTCACATGTCTCCTATATGAAAAAATTTATATTTGACACCTAAAACGGGGTAAACACGTATCTAGTTCCAAAAAAAGTTGAAAAAATTAGAAAAAGAACTATTTTTTAAATTTTTTTAACGGTATCGCATTCTTCATCAAAGAATACATAAATTTTGTCCACTGCTTTTTTCCCTAGAATGCTTCAATTTCGAGCAAATTGAGAACATTAATTTGCCATTTTTGAAAGTTTATCATTTTTTTCATCGAAAATGGTGTCAGATAGAAAAAAATGATGGAGTAAAAAATGCTTATTTTTACTCAATGAATAGGAAAAAATTGCATGAATGAATTACAGTAGATTTAATTATTAGTATTAAGTAGATTTAAAACGATTTTGAAAATTATGGTTATAGTTGTTGCCTATCTATGGGCTTGAACAATTTAATTAAAACCTAAAATGATGAAAGTTCTCAAAATCGCTTTAAATCGGTCTGTAATTTTCTTTTCGTATTCATCCAGTAAAAATAAGCATTTTTACTCTTATGATTTTTTTTTCTATCTGACGCGATTTTCGATAAAAAAATGATAAGCTTTAAAAAATGACAAATTGTTCTCAATTTTGCTTGAAATTGAAACACTCTAGGAAAAAAATGCAGTGGACAAAATTTATGTATTCTTTGACGAAGAATGCGATGCCGTTAAAAAAAATAAAAAATATTTCTTTTTCTAATTTCAAAGTTTTAAAATTCTTTTGGAACTGGATACGTATTTACTCTGTTTTAGCGGTCAAATATAAAATTTTTCATATAGGAGACACGTGACATTCGAAAGTAGAGGTTTCAAGCAATCAACCTTTAAAATGAGCCCCCGCTGGCCTTTCTAAGTTGCGCCAATTTTTTTACCTAGCCGGTGGTTGAGTTCGGAAAGAATGACCCATATAGTATATCAAACTATATATCTGATCATTGCAATAAATTGTATCCTACACTGCACTGTAAATACCGACTAAATATTTAATAATATAAACCACTCTGTAATAGTATTTACTCTTGATATTTAATATAAAGAATCGGGGTTGCATATCAATGGATATTTTTTAATGGATATCCTAAGTAAGTATTCTTTCAACTACCCGACATTCTGAACGATTTTTGAAGAATATTATTCACTTTCAGGTTAAACTACACTAATTTGTTTGTATGTTTCATATTACCATAGCATTTCCAATAGCAAGCAGGACGTAACTTAAAAATTTATATAAAGCTATAATAGTACTAGTAGTACATTGAATTGTAATAAAAGGTACATGTTGCCTGTAAAGTGTCTTCTTGGAATATATACCCAGAAATTCCTCTTTCATCTATCTAACGCAATAATTAAACATACTTCTACGGAGGTAATTATTCATAATGAAATTGTACATTACTGCCATTGCAGCATAACCTAAGACAATATATGGTAAATCCTGCTTCAAGGCTTAACTTTAACGAGTTATCTTTTTTATTTTTGTGGTAAAAATGAATACATATATTCTTTTAAACAATAACTTTTACGTGTTTTAGTTCTGACATGTAAGAAATTCAAATTAAGACAGTACACCATAAACCATACAATTTCTTTAGAATACCTATCTTATTGACTCCAAAATTCGCACTGGCAAAAATAAGGTATTAAAGTTTCTCATACATCAAATCTTTGAAAACAAAAATGTAATAAATATTATGGATTGTACATACCTATGTATTGTCCACTTACATCACTGACAATAATTAAACATAACACACCAATAATTACTCTTGCAGAAATAAACAACTTCATAGTAGAATATTCTATTAACGACTGAAATACTTATGCAAAGTTTTTCTTAAATCAACATTGTTGAACTTACTAACATGATTGAAAATGTGTAAATATCCGCTTAGTATATAAACACCTTTTGATTTGAGAGTATAATATACATATATTAACACAAATGGAGATGATAGAGCTGTTTTATTTCGTTGGGTTAGAATTATTATGGCAAATTAATTTGAAAATTCTGTATAGTTCTTATGTAACCCCAAGGTCACAGCCATTCATTCATTTTATGATGAATAGTTATTAGGTTATTACTAAAGTTTTAAACATTCTATCTCCATTTCTTCTGTACTTTGAGTGTGACGTCAGATGCTGGAAGGTTTTTGCTTAAGGTGAAGTGATACACTTTAATAATAATTTTTGAATGTTGCCTTGTTACAGTGACCGACATTCTTGTAGCTCAGATTTAGCATTAAAAACAAGCGCAGAAAATATTTCTGATATGAAGTTTCCGAGTAATACTGTAATACCAACAATTAGGATTTATTTACTCATTATACTCAATTAGATCATTATAACGATTATTAACTTCATTTTTTACCTTACTTTGTTGTTTGTAATATTGTTATAGTTAATAAAATTTGCGGGAATTTTTTAAAACCAGTGAGTTCTTCCATAAAATAATTTTGTTTACCTATTTGTGAATCATTATACAGTTAATTGGGGAAGTACTCTTTATTAATATATGGCCGGATGTATTTACTGGAATCAATATCGTATTAACTTTAAATTACTAATTCAATATAGAATTGTATTCATTTGAACTTGAATAACTTTTTATATAAAGAATGTAGCTACTTAAAAAGTGTTGCTAATAGTTTTGCATAATTATGGGAATCACTATTTCTATTAATATTGGATTTTTAAATAAACTCAATGAATATGTATTAAATACCATTCATTAAGGTTTTATCTTACTGGTTTTGCTAATATATCGCTTAAAGCAATGCTATTATAACAATGCCATTATTATATGATTATAATTACTATGAGTAGCAATTTGGGCATTTCTTTAATCTTTAGCTAAATTGAATGAAAGTTAATCATACTTTCATCACCAGATGGTATATTCTTGAAATTTTACTTTTGCCTGAGTACTATTATTTTGACCGGAATTTCATTGTTATCAAATAATGTGGTTATAACAATCAATTTTAAAAACCAAATCCTCACATTCAACAGACATACATACAAAATTCTAAAAATCTATAAAATTATAAAGTATAATGACGGTAAATTTTTTAAATGTTGTTATATTTTTTTTATTTTGAGGAAACATCATATTTATAGTGTTTAGAATTCATGGTAACTGCAATACGTAATAAATAAATTAATATAAGCAAAAGTAAATAAATAAATAAATTAGTGTAAATTGATTACAATTTTTGTAAAATCCCCATCCCCATGAGTAGTGATTAAGAAAAACCGCAGACTCTCTATAGTAGCGTCTTCACAACAATACCATGAATTAAAAACTGGTTGTTATCCCCCTTCAAATTTATTTTAATAATATATATTTCAGCTAGTTATAACAGTTAAAAACAAATAGTATGTACATTGATAGTACCGTGTAACACTGATTTTAACCTTTTTATTTGTTTTGCTAGCGCAATTAGCAAATTTTGGTCTATTACTCTATTTTAATGACATCTCTTATAATATATACCTACTCGTACTATTTCTAATAACACACTCTGTATATTAAATAAAAGATAAATTATTATTGTATTAAAATTGTGAAAAGGATAGATATCTAACCTTTATCTGGAGCACAGGCGAGTTTTTTTTAGACTCGCGAGATTGAGTAGTACGTTTTGGATTTTTTAAGAGAAATCTGAGCTAGTACCTACATCGAATCAGTCTAACGTTAACGACTAATTTATTTAAATTAAACAAAAACGCCATTTTATTATATAGAAGGTATGTTGTCAGTATTATTTTTGTTAGGAAGTGTTTAGTTCCTTTTGGTGCGATACCTAATTTTGGGTAATTTTGTATTTTAGATCTGACCGACAAATCTAAAATAATGAATCAAGTATAATTAATTTAATATCATTAAACAAATAATTATCAGTTATTAAACGATTATGCTTTTGAATGTGCATGATATTAGCTCTAGGCAAACAAGTAAATGAAGCATCTGTACGCGAGGTTGAGAATGTAAAATGCATCCCAAAACACGCTGCGATCAAGTGCACGCCACGCTGTGATCTAAATGGTTAAACAACTAGATAAACAGCATAAGCGCTTGAAGGATTCACTAACGGCTCAAACTGATTTGGATAAATTGATTAGGAGTAGCAGTAAAATCTGTTGATTCTAGCGTCTATCTTATCTTACCCTAAAACGTTATTATTTAGACAGCTGTGTTTACGTGTTGACATAGATTCTTCAATTTCTTGTTAAGGTATACAAATAAATAAATTACTTTAAATCGAGATAAATATACAATGTCAAACACAAATTAAAAACAAAATTCATTGCGTGTCCAATTCATGTGCGACTAGGCTCGTACTGACTAGGTTTGTCACTACTTAAAAAATAATTAGGTATAATTATTATTCGCCTAAACTCACCCACGTAAATTCACATATCTGATTTCAGCGTAGCTACTATTCCTTCATGTCAGTTTTACGGAGGCTACGATTGCCAGTTGAAGAGATTCAATTATCTCAGAATCAAATTCAGAGATCTATTTTCGTATCACTTTGATATATTATAATCGCTTCCTGTGACGATCAACGAATGACGATCAATACTTATCATTTAAAAAAGCTCCACTCTTATTTTGTACTTTATTTTTCAAAATAAAAGTAATAGATCTTCAATTCCAACAGTGTAAATCTCTATTTGAGGTATTCTGGACAAAAAATAACTTAATCATCTATCAATTGTAATAACTATCTTTGATGAAATTTGTTTTGAAATTGTACATATATTCATGGACATTGATTTAATTCAAGGCATTTGTAATTATATTATTTATAAAAATAATAATAGCAGAACAAATGCTAATATATTCTATTTTCTTAGTTTTCATTAACGCAACCTTGTTTTTGCACCACATGGGCCATTATACTAAGCACCAACTTGCGAAAGATGTCAAAGTGCTTCGTTGGCAAAGACGTATAAAATGAACGCAGCACTATGCATTATGCTCGTAGAACGTGCATGGCATGCTGCGGAGAACACTATTTCGAAAAAAGAGTTAAGAAGAATAGTGCTCTTTGATTACACCCTCGAAAAAGCTAAATTACATGCAAAAAATCAGCTTGCGGAGAAAACGACCCTGTTCTCAGCAGTGAAAATCTTGAAATCAATTTATTTTATAGTTAATTAGTTTTCGGGTACTAGGAGTTTGCTTGACTAAAACACTGCTTCGTAAATTAAACTGAATACAAAGTCAAAACAAACCAATTTTGGAGGTGTATTTTAGGTTTAAACCGATGTTTAACAGGTTTGGTAGAGACTAACAAGCTTCGATGTGGTGAAAAGTCTGCGTGCAGTACCAAGAAAGCTGGACTCCTACGGGCAAGAACTAAATAGCTCCAGCACTAGCCTGGAGTGTTATAGTAGACGATCAAAAGCAACTTCGCTTCCAAGAGTGCGAACTGGTAGCACTCACATGAGTAAGTGGCGCGCTGATTGCATGTAACTCAATTTCTCGTCCATGAGGGAGTCGTGGTAGTAAGCAGGCCGTAATACCTATATTAATATCTATATTATATCTATAATATAATAATAATAATTACTACAACCCATAACCTTAACCAAGGCCCCAGAAGCTATAAGCTTGAGCGGGAGGGAGGGGGCGATTATTATTATTATGTAGGCCCAATGTGCGGCTGCAGCCGACTTATAGATGGAACAGCGCAAATCCCACATTTGTGTTACAGCTAAGGGAAACTGCAGAAAACCTTAACCAGATCTGCCAGCGCCGGGAGTCGAACCCGGGCCGCTTGGGTGAAAGTCCGGCACGCCAGACATTACACTACCAAGGCTATATATTAATAATTGATAACTTACAGGTTAAAAAATTCTGATTTGTTCATATATGGCGTCAAGCGCTCTACATAAATCCCGTTGTAAATTTGACTACTAATTTTAATCTTCAACCATATGGCGGTAATTGATGACGTAAGGCTTTTCTTTAGTGCTTACTACTATACATTTTGATTACTGTAGTGTAATCTACAATCATCTTTATAGTCAATTAATCAATAGTCAACTTTTTTTAGATATTTACATCTCAAAATAAAACATTTGGTCAAACAAACTGAGAACACCTTATCTAAAGTGCCAATAATTGTACTTACCTTTCTTCAAGAAATCAGCAATGTCATTGTCCTGATGTTGGGATATCATAACTACTAATTAACTCACTACAATATTAATATATGCTTGTGCTGAGTGTTTTTACAATTGCGCCTTTTCATCACGATTTCAATATTAGAACAATAATTGTGGCATAATAAATACCAATGCTTTAAATTAATAACGACAAAAATTACTATATAGCTCTTTTATTACAAACAGTAGCTACATTCTGGAGAAAACCTGTACTGTAGCAAAACTTTAATAAAGCAAGACTTACCGAAACTTCATGAAAAGCTTCATAAAATGCCAAGCTGTATATTAACGTTAATATGATCTTTTCTATAGAACGTGAGTATGTGAACATGAACAAGAACTTTGGGTAGTAGCAATTATTATTATGTTCTTTAATAGTTTCTCTGTTCTGTTTTTCTAATTGACATATCGCTACAGTCTCTACGTACTAAAAACATATTTCATGTGCAGAAGTTTGAAAGTTGTAACTTCGGAAGGGGCTACTACCAAGCAGCATTTTTAGTCATCACTACGTACCAGCAACTACCAATGGAATTATTAAAAGGTTTTGCCAATAGTCATTGCTACGGTTTCGTTACGTGCCTTATTACCAAAATGGGGAACAATTTTTGGGTAGCGATACGTGGCGGCGTAGTAATTGCTACTTTCGTGGAACTTCTTTTCTCTTCTCTTTTCTCTTTGACACATCATGCCGCGTGGTTACTCTCTCTTACTCTTGCAACTTAACAAATATTCTATAATCTTCTCTACTAATGCTATGATCGTGTCACAAAATGGATTACTATTTTATTTGTAATACGTACTTAATAATACAAAGAGTTATGAATTGTTTGATTATTTTGGCATTCCAAATCCAATAAGCCAAAATTATAAACCATTGCAACTTTTATGTTGATTGTGATGCTGACAGGTCGAAAAATAACAACGCGCCTTCTTTAAATACATTTTTTAATAAAAAATGTCTTTAATAAAATATGACAAAAACACTTATAAGGTGATGCACATGATATAAACCATTTTTAGGAACTTTCAGTACTACTTTAAAGTTTTAAAAACTTTAAAGTAGCTTTGGGAAAGTGATTGCTACAATCATAATACCACTTTGAAGTTGCAACGACTTTAAAGTAATTATACTAAGTGGCAATACCGTTCCGTATACTTTAAAAGTTACTTAGAAGTAATGGAACTACATAGTTCCAATAAATATTATAAACAACTACACAATTACTAAAATATTCCGAATTGAAGTAATTAAACCTATAAAGTCATAAATTTAGTTGGAGTTACTTAACAACTACTCTATCAAAATTCCGATCTCAGTTACTGCTACTTAGATGTTGCTTGGGTACCTTTGTGTTCGAATCATGTTCAGTCTAATGTTGATGTAATCATTAATTTATATAAATAACCTAAGTTTATTAAACATTAGTTTATTTTTATAATAATTGTCAAAGAAGTTATAGTAGCAAATATATTTGTCAATGTTAAACTTTTTATTATTTTATTATACCTTTATTATACCTTATTATACCTCAGTCTATTGCTATGTGCAATATACAATCTATTGGTTTTGTAATATGAAAGATTAGAAAACAGTATATTAAAGATTGTTATACATAAGTTATTATCTAAGGCCAGACAATACTTTCAATCCATGGAACGTAATGAGATACACGAGTATAAACTCCAGGAACATTGAGCACTCCACAAGCCTTACCAAACGATGTAACGCCAATTACATTATATAGTTTGTAGAAATGGTCTTTTAGCTGTTCATGAAGAGGCCCTCCCGAATCTCCCTGTAAAATACAACTTCAATGAGACATTAGAGCCAGTATTTAAAAGTTAACTATCTTAACAGAAGTCTTAATAAATTAAAAAAAATAGAGACGAGTAGAGTAAGCAATTTCGGTTCGGCAAGTCAAAATTTCGAAAAGCTACTAAAAGAGATGGTATAAAACATATTTTTATGCAAAGTAAAAACAAACGAGATGTGTCTAAAAAGTTCGGTGAATTGTATCAAAGAACAAAGAAAACAAAAGTTAGAAACAAATAATCTTGATTGGCCTTCAAAATAATCGCCTTGCAACACAACACACTTTTGACAAAGTCATCTTTAGGAATCGATCGCTGTCCAACGTTCTTGGATGGCCAACACGTTCTCAAAACTGGGAAACAGAAAGTAGTCCGCAAACGCCAGATCAGGAAACTACGGTGGATGTTCGAAAACAGTTATGTCATGATGAGCTAAGAATTGCCGCACTCGAATATCGAGCTCGAGCTCAGCTTCTGCTTGTCGACAGCCGACCCAAACGTGGCTCATCCTCAGTTGTTTCTTTCCCGTCGCAAAAGCGTTTGAACTACTCGTTTCTATTCACGGCTTCTGTCCCGTACACTTGCACTAACATTTCAACATATCCTTCGTTGTTCTCCCCAATTTGTAGCAGAACTTCATGTTAACGCGTTGCTCCATTGCGCTGTGACAGTACGACTCATACTGACCACGTTAGACCGCCAGTATCTGGTAACCTTGGCTGCCAGCTGCACTCCCAACTACATGGCGCTTCTAAATATAACTCTGAATGCATAACAATGCGCGCGCGCACGTTTGACCCGTTTCCTTTGAGATATCAGAGCATACCCCGAACTTTTTAGACACACCTCGTATAATTATGTAATAGTCCTGAGATAAGCTGAGTTGTAATTGTCAAGTTGTAGACGATTGTAACACTAGGTACAGTACAGCAATAGGAACTATATTATAATGTAATTTAGTACAGTTTATATACCTGACATGTGTCCCGACTTTCATTTACACCACCTCCAGCACATATTTGCAGATCATCACGAATTCCATCCAATATAACACGTTTTGATACACTGGTATACTTATTTTGACAGAGATCCCTGTTGTAAACTTTTAATCCTACTTTCAATAAGTCGTTACTGGAACTTCCTATAAATTCTGTTTTACCCCAACCAATTGCTTCAACATTTTTGTTAACATGGTATTCGTTGTTAATACAAGCTGGTTGTACATATAAACTAGGAATAATTGTCTGATTTAATCTCAATACAGCAATATCGTTATATGCTGAAGGTATTCTATAATCAGGATGCACATATCTGTCTACAATTTCAAAGTCTTCAGGTATACCTCCTTTGTCAGGTTGTCTTAAATTAATAGTTCCCATTCGAGCCCATTGTACGCTGCCACTAAAACAGCATATGAATTTTAAGAATTTTAACTATAGAAAGGTACCTTACTACTGAGGTGATTTAATACAGTGAGCTGCAGTTAAAACGAAGTTTTCACTAATCAAACTTCCTCCACACAACCATTGTATTTTATCTCTAGCACCATATCCCAAAGCTACCTAACAGTTAAAATCAACTATTGTCTCGAAAGAACTGTGTATATATGTACTTTAATAAAAAAAAGAAACACCTTACCATATGAGGAAATTCGGAAGCCTCAGCAGGAATGCCGTGTACAATGCTTGGTGGAAGTTGTATTCCAGCTGCTGCTAGGTAATCATTGCATTCTGGAATCAATGTAGTTTGGTAATAAGTGTAACTATTGAATATGAAAATAAAATATTATTAAAATACTCATTTATAAGGTACATGAGAAACGTTTAAAGTGTAAGATAACTAGATACTTAACTAAAAATCATTGCATTAAAATATCTTAATGAGCAAAGTTTGAAATGTATTAAATTAAAATATGATGTAAATGTGAGGGTGGTTTCCTGACACTTTTGCTTCTTGTAAGGTTTTTGGGTACAAAAACACACTAGCAACAAGAAATAACTGGTCGTAGACCAGAAGAAGAATCTCGAGGTAAAAATGGCAGGGCGTTCATTGATTTAAAATATGAAAAATTAATACTTGACAAAATATATAAACAAATGAATATATTTTGTAATATAGGATAGGGGAAGAGGGGGAACAGTGTTACACTTAATGTTTTTAGGATTGCTTTATATTAAACATTGTTCATATTTTCATGTTAGAAGTACTTTGGTGTTAACCAAGTGTAGGTGCATTTTGGTTAATATTCACCAATAGGTTTTCAAGAAATTAAGTTATGTATATTTTTTAATATCGAAAGTAATTATTTCAAGTAAAATACAATTTACTTCAGGATTAAACTAATTAAAACTAGATTATTAAAAATTTATTTATAAGTAGTTCGTAAGCTTATTTACGCCGGAGAAGCACGACCTTAACCTCAAAACTGTTTGTGCCATTGTTAACTATTCGAGTCTTATAGATTTTTGATGATTGGGGTACAATGTTACAGTCGATAGTGGGATTCGGTGTAACATTATTTATGTAACACTTGTGCAGGCAGTGATCAGTACAAGTTACATCTAAGTGACAAAGATACATTATTCCATTCAAATGATATCGATGTTGGAAACTTTGTGGTAATACAAGAAGAGGCTACAATAAAACACAGAATTTTGTCAATTGGGGAAATTACCGTAAAACGAATACAGAAGTTAATCCAACTTATAAATTAGTACGTACAACACAAGAATATAAGAATTTTAAGTTGTTTTATTAACATTAACATTGTTAACCTTTCCTTGTAACTCTGTACCCCACTATTAGGATACAGTGTTACACAGAGCACCAAGTTTAATAAATCCTAATTTCTCTAAAAGTTGAAATAATCGAAGCAAGTTAAATGTAAAATTGAAACAAGAATCGTAACTGTTAAACTAGGAAGAGAATAAATTTTGAAATTTTTATTTGGTTCTGAATTATTTCTTGTACTGATTTATTTTTTGTGTAACACTGATCTCCCTCTTCCTTTAGTTCTTACCTAACATCACATTTTAGTATACAGATATAATCATTTAAGTTATAAACCATCCTATATTGTAAGATGTCCATTTTACTATATATTTTGTAGGGTATTCTTTTTAATAAACTTACAGTTCGACTCATAACAAGTCAGTATTAATCATAATGTGTATTCGTATTAGTTATTTATGTATTAAGGGCATAATGAAGCTTTTATGTACAGAAGCGTTATTTCTAGACCGAGGCGTCAGCCGAGGGCTAGGAAAAGGCTGTAGGGTCATAAAAGCAAGTTATGCCCGCTATACATACACCTTTTTATGCACAGAATAAGTTATTATGTCAAATCTATTATTGTGTAAAAATATAATTAAATGAGTACCTAGGTACATCAAGCAGCTGTGCGTATACTTATGTGCTTATATGAAGTACGTTACTATAGTTACTATTCTGAAATATTTAATTTCAGCTTATTTTCATTGGTGAGAAGTTTAAAAATTATATTAAGAACCAATCAAGTTCTACAAAAAACTTCTGACATTTAATTGACGTTTAGTTATTGCCCGTCTGACCATAAAGAGGCCCTTGGGCCATAAAAAGACGTTTATGTTTAGATGAGTCTTGCAATAGTACATTATAATGCATAGTCTAATTATAATGCATCTGTGCATAAAACGTATTTTATCCAACACCTCTATATAAATACCATGTTTACTATGGTCATTTTAAATAAGGAAAGTGATTGTTTACTCTTATGTTACATTATAACCTACGTTGCCCCTAGCAACGTGGGTTATTTTTAAAAAACTCACTCCTTCAAAGATAACAACCAATCACCAGCTTACGTTACTTAATATTATTAAAATCCAGTCATCGTGCAAGAGTATTACCGTTAAAACTACAGACTAACTATACATTGCAAATTCGATGTTTAAACTTAAATAAAGAGGTGTTGGATAAAATTTTGTATGGCACGCGTGAGTTAATGATATTATACACTCAGAAAAATTAACCCTCTCGGGCCTGCCGGCCCTCGAGGGTAAATTTTTCGTTTGTGGATAATATCTTACTTAACTCACTTGTACCATAAATAACTATTATCCAACACCTCTATATAAATACCATGTTTACTATGGTCATTTTAAATAAGGAAAGTGATTGTTTACATTATGTTACATTATAACCCACGTTGTCCCTAGCAACGTGGGTTATTTTTAAAAAACTCACTCCTTCAAAGATAACAACCAATCACCAGCTTACGTTACTTAATATTATTAAAATCCAGTCATCGTGCAAGAGTATTACCGTTAAAACTACAGACTAACTATACATTGCAAATTCGATGTTTAAACTTAAATAAAGAGGTGTTGGATAAAATTTTGTATGGCACGCGTGAGTTAATGGTATTATCCACTCAGAAAAATTAACCCTCTCGGGCCTGCCGGCCCTCGAGGGTAAATTTTTCGTTTGTGGATAATATCTTACTTAACTCACTTGTACCATAAATAACTATTATCCAACACCTCTATATAAATACCATGTTTACTATGGTCATTTTAAATAAGGAAAGTGATTGTTTACATTATGTTACATTATAACCCACGTTGTCCCTAGCAACGTGGGTTATTTTTAAAAAACTCACTCCTTCAAAGATAACAACCAATCACCAGCTTACGTTACTTAATATTATTAAAATCCAGTCATCGTGCAAGAGTATTACCGTTAAAACTACAGACTAACTATACATTGCAAATTCGATGTTTAAACTTAAATAAAGAGGTGTTGGATACAATTTTGTATGGCACGCGTGAGTTAATGATATTATCCACTCAGAAAAATTAACCCTCTCGGGCCTGCCGGCCCTCGAGGGTAAATTTTTCGTTTGTGGATAATATCTTACTTAACTCACTTGTACCATAAATAACTATTATCCAACACCTCTATATAAATACCATGTTTACTATGGTCATTTTAAATAAGGAAAGTGATTGTTTATATTATGTTACATTATAACCCACGTTGCCCCTAGCAACGTGGGTTATTTTTAAAAAACTCACTCCTTCAAAGATAACAACCAATCACCAGCTTACGTTATTTAATATTATTAAAATCCAGTCATCGTGCTAGAGTATTAAATTTATTACCGTCAAAACTACAGATTAACTATACATTGCAAATTCGATGTTGAAACTTAAATAAAGCGGTGTTGGATAAAATTTTGTATGACACGCGTGAGTTAAGGATATTATCCACTCAGAAAAATTAACGCTCTGGGGCCTGCCGGCCTTCGAGGGTAAATTTTTCGTTCGTGGATAATATCTTAATTAACTCACTTGTACCATAAATAGTAACCGATAGATATTTTGTTAATTGACTAGAAACATAAATATAATCTTAATTATTACGGCAAAGCTTACTAGAATGACGTTGTAGTTAATTTTAAAGCAATGCTCATAACTTCATTTTTCTCTCTAATTACTGATTACATTCAGTTTAACACGACAAAGTACTTAGTTTTCCTTTAAAGTATGCGTCAGACCACTTAACGTAACTTAATTACATGTGCATAAACTAAACGATATGGATTTCATACAATAAATAACTATTAGATTAAGATTATCTGCGGAATCTAGTATTTATCCCCTAATCCACTGAACTAATTAATATTGCTACTACATGTGTATGTATGGCTATGTATCTCAGTTTAGGATTGTAACTCTTCAAAATCATAAAAGAATAACCTAATTCTCTCTCAAAATTTATAATACATTTTTTTAGTTTTCTTTAACGAGCCCCGATGAATATTAGTTCGTCTACTTCCATTTTTGTTAAAAGTCACCCCGCAGTCTTTACTCGGAAATTCTCTACTGGTCTAGAAAGTGACTGTTGTTACCAGAAGTGAAGTACTGGATTTGCATCTACATCATGCGACGTTTTATAAAATTCTATCAGGGGGTTTTCGTACGCTGAGTTAGGAACTTCCCTACAGAATTCCATGAAAGTTGGCATATAGTTAGTAGGTGGAGAAGTAATTCTTCACTCTAGCAATAGGAAACATTCACCTCAAACAACAATGAAAAATTCTGGAAAAAGATTAATTTAAAATTTAAAAACAGAATGCCTCACAAAATATATAGTATAATGAACATAGGTATCTTCTAATATAGGCTGGTTTATATATTAAATTATTGTATCTGTATACTAAAATGCGATGTTAGGTTAAGAACGATCCTATATTGCAAAATATATTCATTTGTTTATATATTTTGTCATGTATTTATTTATCATATATTAAATCAATTGATGCCCTGCTATTTTTACCCCGAGATTCTTCTTTTGGTCTACGAAGTACAGCTGTTTCTTGTTGCTAGTGTAAAGTATTACTCCTGCAGGTACTATATGCCAAGTTTCATGAAATTCTGTTGAGAAATTTCCTCACACCGTCTCGAGATTGACAAAAGTACCTAAAAACTTTGCAAGACGCGGTGTAATTAAACCCTCTGATTGAATTTTATTAAATGTCGCATGGTGTAAATGCATATGCAGTACTTCACTTCTGGAAACAAGAAAGAGCCACATTCTAGACTAGAAGAAAGTTTCGGAAAAGTTACGAGCTGACTTTTAACAAAAATGTTAAGTATTAAAAGTTCGAGTTGTCTTAGCACAGTTACAAAAACGTCAACTTTATCTTTAAAAAATGTCATTAAAAGTGTCATGTTTTAATACGGAAGGAGAAAAAAGTTATTTTTTGCTTAGGTTAATTTACAAACTCTGCTCTCAGTGCGGTAAGTTCAACTTACCGCCCAAGGCTTGGTAATAAAGTACCTCGTCATTTAAGTCGAAAAACACTATCATTCTAAAATTTGTCCGGATTGAGACAAAAATTATTTTTGTTTATTCAACTCCATAACAACTAGGCACATTAACCGACCTGATAAAATTCACATTTTCAGTGTGATGTGTAATGTTTACTCTATATATTTAAAATTCACTCATAGATCCGATCGGGCAAAAAATAGTGTAAGCATTACGGGCGTTAGGTACGCTTTACCAGTCTCGGCTATTATGGACCGCTAAGCGTCGTTCTCCACACTATTAGCCTCGACTGGTAAAGCGTACCTACCGCTCTTAAAACTTAAATAACTTTTATCTATGATCATACAAAAAGTGACTACTTTTTACACTGATTTTCGCATAAAAAGTTAACGTTTATTGAGCTAGTGTTATAAAATTTGTATTGCACGCTAATGTAAATAAAAGATGTATGATAAATGATTTATTAATATTTTACAAACTGATTGCTAAACAACTTAGCACGTAAGAATCAAAGAACGCTAATATACATGACATAAGTCACAAATTTTAGAAAATATTAATTAAAATGAATACTCTTTTAACTTTTAAGTAAAACGTTATCATCGTAGATAAAACGTTGTAAGAACACATATAAAAAGTCTCTTCAATGCACTCACGTCTTTTAAAACACTCGCTCATACCTCGCTCGTGTCTTAAACCTTTCGCGCAATAAAGAATGACTTTTTATACTTGTATCTTAAATATCTATTTTCTACAGCTGTCAAAAAATGATGACCCTTTTTTCATTAATGATCTGATTTGTGCATATTTAAACACCCATATAGGAAATAACAAAGGACACGCGCTTGGCTCAGGCTTGAGACGATGCTTATCAACTCTGGTACAAGCCTGAAATCCAAGACTGGCCCATGGCTGGTATAAAATCGGGATGATAACTTCGTGCCGAGCTTGTTAATCAGTCATAGCCCTAGATTGGTGATACATCTTGGCCCAATAGTGAAAACCAATATAGTGCCGACGCTAATGCTGAGTCTTGGCCCAAGGTATATAACCAATATTGGGCCACTCTTAATATTAATGTGGTATCAAGGCTGACAATCATTGATAGTGTAGGTTCGGAATCCAACGGTAGCTCCGGGTTATTACTGACCTTTAAGTATGAGACCAACCTAATATTTAATACTGTAATAAATGTAGCTTATTAAGACTTGTATGAAATAACTTTGATGAAGAAAACAAATTAACACAAACATTCTAAATTATTACCAATTATTTTAATTCGTTCAATTATTAATAACATAACAACGTAACTTAAAAAAATTGTGACACAAGAACAAGGCTGAGACTGATTTTATACGAAATTAATAATATTTTAGGTGTTTAACAAATAAATTAAAAAAAAGTGACTTAAAAAATTGTTTTCAACCATACATGTTTAATTTTTACTACAAAAGATTGTATTTATTTTTATTAGGGTAGTTTTGTTTTTAAATAAACACTTTTTATTTCATATACATTATTTTATTAATAATATTACAAAACGGTTAAACGTAACATCACTCATGGTAGGCGGATAAACACTGACTAATAAGTCGGTAAAGGCTTCCCCTTGCAGCTGCCGCGTTACTGACTTTTCATGTCTGTGCTTGTTTCGAAGAAACGAAGCGCGCAAAAATTTCTGAATTTATATTTAGTAATAATAATTATAATCTATGTAGGTATTTTAGTTTAACTTTTCTCATATTTTTCTCTTAATTAATTACTAGCTGATATAATAAAGACAGAAAATTCCACAAGCTTGATTTGGTAGAATATGTGAAGATTGGCCCAAACTTGGTTCAAGGGTAAGAAACCAAGTCTAAAAACACTAGCATTGGTTGGGGCTTGGGCAAACAGTAACAAACCGAGACTAGGGCGCTGAAAGTTGGCTCTGACTTGGGCAGAGATTAGAGAGCCCAGCATTGGTACATATGCGTTGGTTGACCCTTGGGCCACGATAAAGCAGCCGAGGCGTGGGATGTGAAGGTTGGCCTAGGCTTCGACCAATGTTGAAATAACGGCATTTGATTATCCAATATTCAGCCAAGCTGGGGCCTATTGTCAAGACTGGCAGTTCCTACATGGGCAATGCCGTTTCCGTAGCAACACAAAACTGTTTACTTTTCGCTAAAATAAAAATTTCCTTGTGTTATTTTTTATGAATCTTTTTCTACTTTTTCGGTTATTTCAATAATACTGTAGAAAAAACGTTGTGTGCAATTCGTGCTCGAAATGACTTTGGTGGTCTCGAATGAGATTTTGACTCGGCTACGCCTCATCAAACGGCTTTGATTCTTGACCACCAAAGTATAATTTCCTGTACTAAATACACAAATAACTATTTTTAAAAACACATTCTAATGCACAGCACGATTCCTATAAAATTTAATACAATTGTTTTAAAAATAAGTACCTATTTAAACATCTTTTTTAAAACAAAAATTGTATAATTTGTTACAATGGGTTGCAAAATGGGACATTTACCTTGCATATTTTTGCAATAAAATACCGTTACCTTTGAAAATACTGCACTATTGATTAGCAGTTTCCTACTATACCGTCTTTCCTAAGGTACCTTGGATTAAAATTCATCTTACAAAGCTGTAATGTGGCCAGTTATAAAGTGTTAATATCTCTTAAAGAGTCACCAGAGAAGAAAATGTTATTAAGAGAATGTTATGTTGCAGAATTTTTCCTATCAATTGACTATCTCCTGTAGTGCATCTATGGTAAAGTATAATTTATTAGCTTTACGAAATAAACATAAAAATTGTAATCATAGATTTAGATTGGAATAAACTGTATTAAGTATCGCCCCTCAGGGAGTTGGTTTTATACTCTTTTAAAAATATTGGCTTATAACTTACTTTGCTTGCTTTTGGAATAAATAAGTTTATCATGTTGTTTTGGACAGCAGACAATAGGTTGAATTCCTTGAAATCCACAAAGTTGAGGTCGTTTACCATCCTGTTTGTCTCGGATCGCTGATTGACATTGAGAGAATAATACACATTTACCATCACCTTTAGGCTGTAACGAGCATTTGTCACCTACAAGTTCAATATACCCACAAAATAATTGTAAGATTATTTCATGTAAATAATTATAGTACAGAGAATTTACACTTTATTAATAAATTAGTTGTTAAATTTATAAATTTAATGTTTAATATACGCTGATGGGCGATATCAGCCTGCAAAGAAGAACGTTATAGTGAATTAACAATAAATGGTAATAAGTTCATTATAATGAAGACATTGATGATTATTCATCAAACATTATTTAGGAACAGAAGAGTTTAGAGTTTATATTTGGGATGTAATGAAGTGGCTCTTGACCTATCCTTTTTAACCAAATTAGGCAATCTAAACCTGCGTTGTTATTTATGAACTCAAGTTTATTATTTTAAAAACTGATCTTGTTACTGAGATACCATCTTTTATTAGAGGTTACAGGCAATAAAATTTTTCGATCAACCATGTCTTAATGTTTTGATTTTGTAATGAAAACACCAATATCAGAAAATCAAATAATTATATAAACAAAAACAAATTAACAAAAATTTCAGTTAGCTGTAAGAAAAGGGCTGAACTGGCAAAATTTGATAACAGTTTGACGATTGTATATGAAATAATTTAATAGTTATTTATGTACAAAGGGCGTTACAATGATGATAATGCCAGGAGGGCGACGATGTTCCAGCGCGACAGCTTGAAGGGCTCGAAAGATGGAAGTCGCCCGATGGACATTATCATCTAGTAACTCTCCGTGATGCATACAAAATTTTATTTTTCACGAGAACACGTACAAGGAGAAAATTAGTTTTATTTTATAATATTGTTGGTGTTGTCAAGGACATTGTCTATATTTATAAAACTAAGAATTTTTATGTTTGTCGGATGGTAACAACTTATCTAATTCACACTACAATTGTTTCGGCCTTATTAAACTTTTCATTTTGTAAAGTATGTCGTGTTTTATTTTGTAGTAGTTAAATATATCTAAAAACAATGATAATTAATGTTTTTTTAACTTGATTTTAAAGAGGGGAAGATTGTATATGTAAGGTATATTTTTTATCTAATACAAGATAATACTAATATTATTTTTAAATTTTATTAATATAAGAAATATAAAACGTTTCGCCAACATAAATGAGTATTTTATGTACAGCTACCTGAAGATGACCTTGATTTTAGTAATATTAATAAGGCTGAAACAATTGTAGTGTGAATTAGATAAATAAAAACTTGTTTGGATGGACTTTCTGCGAAATTTTATTTTATTATTATTTATATTACCAAGTATCCAAACTTAGAGAAGAATGGACCAATTCAATTATAACAAATCTTTTTGTTGTTAGTTGTTACCAACACGAAAACAAAGTCCTACTAGTACCTGTCATCTAAAGAATAAATTATTAACTTTATCTAAGAATTCGTGGATCACGTGTCCAGAAACTACATTACAAATACTCGTTATTTGTTGTGTTGCAACACACTCGTATGCAAACATATAGTTTCTGGCTTAACTATCCAAATTACCATTGAACGTAACGCCGGCTCCGATTGCAAAGTAGCGGATGTTATAGACTATAACGCCCGCTTATAATGCCCTGATTGTTATGGAGTTGTTTATATAGTTTGTATGGCAGGCATAAACAACAAATAATATTCAAGTGAAACATAAAATTATTTACAGTAATGGGTGGAAGAGCATTCAACGTCAAGTCACTCGTATAGCTTATTGCACGCGCCCTTCAAGTCCAAAATCTAGGTCCCAATAACCCTTGATTTTGTAGGTGTATCACCTACACATTGCAAGTGTCACAATGGATGGCGTTGCCAATTAACATTTTAAAGTTGGTGGTGTAGGAGGGTGAGATGCAAAATTTTGACTATGCTATATTTAAATGCCCCCCTTCCTTGAAAAATAAATTGATGTGATTTTGCTGAAAACGATATATTGTATAGTTTAGGAGATATTCAAGGTGGGAAGTTTTCAAATGAACTGTAGATGGTGACAGTTAACCGCAATGTGTGTATGAATATTAAATAAATGCTATGTGATAATGTGATGATGCATATTGATGATGATATTACATTATATGTATAATATGTGGTGATACATAATACATATTAAATACATACTACATATTGTCAAGTTATTTAAAATACTAAAAAGGAATTCACCCTCACGATTATTTTAAATAAGCAAATTTAGGCATTTAATCGATTTATGGGTTGCATAACCCCAATTCCAAAATTATTATGTTGAGTAATTTTTTTTATGAATTAAAATATAATTATTTATAATTAACATCTAGGTGTGCAGTTAATTATAAATAACACTATAGTCAGATAATGGATATTTGGAAAACTGAATTTTCCATATAATGTAGTTAATCTTCCATGGCCATTAACGATGTGGGAAACCATTATCTAATTTTTCAATTTAATTAAGTTTAGGCCAATTTTAATGTAAGATTTAATATAAAACAGACAAGGTCTATTGTAATGGGGAGGAATACAAGTATTTACTATCTTACCTTATCAATTAATAGTTAAAAATGTGTTTTTATGATAACCAGATTTTTTAGTTGTATAAGTTTCTTGTATTTCAAAATTTGAAAGCTCTTGGTTGAATTATTTTGGTGGAGGTTTGTCCCACATAATTGTTACTATCGTAAATGTAGGGGCTGCTTTTTATTAATAATATCAGATCAACAACATGTAATTATGTTGCACTTTTGGAATTTTCTTTGAAATACTGTAATTGGGTTATTATTTAAATTTGTTGGCATCTAAAAACATGCAAATAATGTTTGTTAGGATATAATGTTTAAATTAGTGAAGATAGGAAGGTGTGAAAAGGTATTTTTGAGTAATTAAGTCAATAAATAGTTTTAAGCAAATTGTATGCCATTGACATTAAATGATAAAGTTGATTTTGGGTGTCCACAAGAGTGTTGTATATCATTAGAACGGGAGTTTTTTTCTATAAGTTTAATCTAATTAGTTTAAGTGTTAATTAAGCTAATTTGTATATTAATAAGGTTAAGAATTTTTAGAAATGTCAATAAGCATTTGCGTCAATGAAAATTTACCATATATTTCAATTGTTTACCAAAATCATATATAAAGCACAGTCATTTTTGTAACAAACTCTCTTTCAAATTACATCTTACAGAAAGTGCACACGTTTTGTTCAGAATAATGAAAATTAAGGTTATGTTATTATGACATAATTTAGAAAATTATTTAAAGTAGATTTATTTATGTTAAACGAAAAGTGTAACAATTTAATATTGTAAATAATTTAGCAATTATTTAAGAAGTGCCTCAATTAAAATAATAGTGTTTAATTTACTCTTCGGTGAATTTCTTTTATCTGCTAACAAGAAAAATTTATGCATTTTAATGAATTTTAAATAGATTTGGATATAATTAAATAAAATTCTATTTACCATGGTTTTAAAATAATTAAATGGGTTTGAAATTTCAATTAGTAAAACCTGTCAATTGGAAATTTTTAACAGTGGTCGTTGACATTCCTTTCTTCAATTCTTTGTCGAGTTAATAGCAGCAGACAACTGATACCAGGGGTTTCAAAATATCAGGTTGCTTTTTTCATTTATTTACAATACGCTAATTTTAAGAAAAATAAAAGGAAGATTACAATCCTTGTAATTTAAAAATGGTGAGTTTTTCAGTAGCCATTAGTTTAATTAATAATAAGAAATTTTATTGATACCAAAAAGGGTTATTCTCTTTACTGCTAGAAGTATTTTTTTTTATAGTATAACTAAAACATTTTTTGTATTCAAATGAATTTAACTTATCTTTAAATAAATAATATTTGCTTTTTTTAGGATTGATGAAAAGTAATTATATTTTGTATTCATATTTTGCATTGCTATTTACATCATAAACAATTATTTCTGTTATGAAATAAATAAAGATTATTAAAAGTTTCACAGTTTATTAAAATATACCTGACAATATTGTTTCGACAGCTATGCTGTCATTATCAAAGGTAATATAATTATAAACAAACACGTCGCTAAGGTAGATACAAAATAGGTAACTAGATAAAATAATAATAATAAAAATTAATTAATTTTTATTATTATTATTTTATCTAGTTACCTATTTTGTATCTACCTTAGCGACGTGTTTGTTTATAATTATATTACCTTTGATAATGACAGCATAGCTGTCGAAACAATATTGTCAGGTATATTTTAATAAACTGTGAAACTTTTAATAATCTTTATTTATTTCATGATTATGGAGTTCCACAAAATAAGGCTGGAAACAATAAACAAAATTATTTCTGTCTTTTTATTTCATATAAAAGAAAACATTTCTTTGATTATATCCGTTTTGTTTAATGTTTCTTTGTTACTTGTTCATAAAAATAAAATTGTGTCGTTAACATATATGAGATTTATTTGTATGTGTTTTTATCATTGTTCACCCATAATAATTATAAGGATATAGCAAACCATAAAAACTGATAGAATATTTGAGAAAAGTAAGGCTTTTCACAACTACAATATATTTAGCCGGAGTATTTATTTCATTAATTAATGAGCAATTAAAGATAAGCAAGCAGTGAGTTGTGTTTTTCATCTTTGTCGCAATCGCATCTATATTTTTATAATAACATATCAGATAGTTTCCTAAAAGTAGGGGCATTTTATTAAAAAAAACCCCTAAAAGTAGTGTCGGATTGGCCAGCGGGGATATCCCCCCGGTGGCCGCTCGGGCGAGAGGGCCGGTCAGCCGCCGTCGCAAAAAATAGATAAACATTTAAAATTATGAAATTTTGTAAAACGAAAGATCGTTAAAAAGAAGTTGCACTGTACATCAAAAATTAAAGGTTTTTTCCAATGTTAAAAATACATATACGCGTTTCGGGTCGATAAAGTCTTGATATGTTTTCTTTTTTATCCAATTTTAAAAACATAGGGCATTTTGCAGGGGGTCGATCGTATTTACGAAAGACCGCAGCTTTGACCGCGCGCCGAGGCCAGTGCGGGATGTAAGATCCCATAAGTTTACTTATATCCAGTGCGAGTTCGAGAAAATACTTCTAGTCTCCTCGAGACCGATTGATCTTTTTCCCTTGATGAAGTTCGCTTTTGATGAAGTTAGTTTAATTAACTTTCGTAGTGTGTGCGGTTACACATGCAGAGGAAATATATTAAGCACATTTTGATTTTGGTCTGTTTTTTTGCGGTCGGTGTTCAACATGCAGTGATTATTCGGAGTGAACTTGTGCCCCCCTCTCCTTCCAGTTGACACAATACTGGTCGATAACGAAAGAAGACGAGGAAAGGTGGAACGGAAAAACCGAGGAAGAAGAAACGTAAATTATTAAAAAGCAGCGCTGCTAATGTCCGAAAATCAGCGATATTTCTTCTTCTCGTCCTACTGCATCTACTTCTAAAGATGAGGGATCTGAATTGGATATTGATCCTGAATCGACCAAGGAAACTGACAAGACCGCTGTTTCAGATGATCATGATTCGGAGAATACTAACGAATATGAAGCAGAAACAGCTTTTATACAAGAATATACTGCAACAACTCAAATACCTAAGGAAGATTTTGAGGAAAAACTACTCGAAAAAAAAACCTACAGATGAAACTCTACTTGCGGAAGCGGAAGATTATTCCAATTATTTTAAAAAATCGGCGCCAGATGATTTTACTTCATTTTTCAAATTGTATCCAGGACAAAGCACCAAAGATTCTTCAAAATGCAGTTCAGCGGGGACGAGATGTGAATCGTTGATGGTTAACATACGACGAAGAAAGCAAGGCGTTATTGTGTAGCGTATATTTAGCATTTGCTAAATCTTCAGATTACAGTGTTTTTATCAGGGGCTGTTCTGATAGTAATCATTTTCATTAGAGAATTCAGAATCACGAAAAGTTTTTTGCTTTCAAAGTAAGATATGCCTCTGCAACAGCATGGTCAAGAATCAATAGAAAAAAGTAAAACGCAGCATTTACGTGATGTTGAAAAGCAAAGAGCATCAAGGAGGGGAAAACATCCATTAATAACATTGTAGTGGCAATCGGGGAATTAATTCAAGCTAAAATTGCGGAAGACGTAACTTCAAGCGGTATGTTTACGGTTCAAATTGACACAACTCAAGATGTTAGCTTGAAGACCAGTGCCCGATTGTGATTCGATATTTTGCTGATAAAGTGTATGAAAGAGTAATGGCTGCCAAACAGAGTAAAGCAGGACAGGAGAAAATCGTTGTAAGATGTTAATTCAAGTTATGAAATAATGCAATATTGATTTATCCAACTGCATCGATAATGCAATTAATATTAAGGATGGGTCAGCGAATATTCAAAACGAGTATCAAGGTCTGAATGCTTGGTTAAATAAGGAATCTCCTGGCCAATTTCATGTGTGGTGCTATGCACATGTTTTAAATTTAGTAATTTCGGATTTAACGAGTGTCACAGTTCGGGCGGTTCTCTCTTATCACTGATAAAGGACGTTGCTGTGTTTGTGCGCGATTCGTATCAGTAGTCAGATATCTAGGATGATAATAATCAGCAAAACATTGGTGCCACCCCATGATGGTAGTCGAAACATTCTGCTCTAAAAAAAAGTGTTTGGTTCTTTTTCAAATAAGGATGAAGCTTTATGCGTTGAAGTGATTCTAACTTTACAAACTATTTTAGTCTCAACAAATTTAACTCCACATATGCGAGCTCAAGCTAATGGCTTCTTAAAATTGTTAGAAATTAGAAATTAATTTGAATATTAAACTGTTTTAACTTCACATATTTAATTGCGAATTTTAGAAGAAACTACTCCTTTTTCAAATTACCTTCAAACCAGGGCAAGATTTTTCGGGGGACCTCAGACCCCCCTGGAGGGGTAGGGTGGATTCCTCCCCAGACCCCTCCCACTAGGGCCGCCGGTACCAACTCTACTTCCCCGGTAAATTTTTGAGTCCCAATCCGGCCCTGCCTAAAAGTATTATGTCAATACATGTTGGATCATCACAAGTACAATATTTAGTTCTACTGATGTAAGTTACTGCTTCTGCAAAATCATAAAAACTTTATCCTATAAACTATACCTGTTATATAACATTTATTAATCATCAAGAGATTATTCTAATCTCTGTCCTCAAAATTTCTGAGTTATTGCTGAATAAAACATTTATAACAGCGATGTTCAAACTTTATTAACATAGAGCGACTTCTTCCCTCTGTATCACTTAACAGAAAACACTCTATTGTATTATAAGTTTAATTAAACAGAGTTAACTGATATAACTAGAAGCCTCGTAACGAGGGGGTAGCTGAAATGATTTAGAACGTATTTTCCTTGTCGACATGTGGTCGGTCGCTTCTTGCTAGTTTTCGAGAAAATCGCATTTTAAATTTTAAGCACGCCCATCGTATTCACGTTGCATTAAAAATACGAAACAAACAAACGAACATTTTTTTTAGCCCCCATTACGCGGTTTCTAGTTATATTAGTTACACCCTGTATTTATATCATTTATAAATCTACATATATTTTATTATACGTGCTTATGAAATGGTTAACAACAGATTACCCAACCATGGTTGCGATCAACTGGCCGATCGCGTTCGGTGGGTTAACACCCCTCGATCAAAACAAACCGTATTTAGTAGTAGTATGCATTACATGAAATATATGTACATGTACATAGTCTATAAATACATACAATGAAGCTTACCTAGGTATTCACTACTAGTACTGTCTAAAATAATTATTATTACAAGGGCAAGGTAACAAACTGTAAACATCTCAGGAACTTCACCAATCACATTTACATCAGACTGGAGCTAAAAAGACTGGTATTTTTTAAATAGCACCTGTTTACATAGATTATAAGGATTACATAATCGGTGTCATTTATTGAGGTAAGACTCTAGTCATAAATTTACCTATATATAAAGATATATACCTAATAATATACCTATAAAGATTTTATAATTAATCGACTGGGAAATTCGATTCATTCATATACGATTCTAAATTAAATAGTCCAATTTTTAAAAAAGAAAACTATTAGTCATTTTTTAATGAACTAACTTTTAAGTAGTAAATGATCAGCTAGATAATTAAGTGACATAAGTTATTTATCATAAATTATTACTATTGTGTTAAAGTTTATATGTTTTTCTCTTTATTAAACTTAAGGTAAATTATTATGTTTACCTCAGAAAAGATTAATAATTACGTACTTACCTTATAATCGTGTATGAATTAACTGAACACTGTTATTATTTTGTATTTAACACAATCCGTTGTGGGGGGGCACATTGTAACGCCATAACACCAAATCAAGAATTGTGTCAGTATATGTGTTAACTATTTGGTAAATACATGTACTATTTTATTGTAATATAGTACTTACACATTTTCTCATAACAAGGTAAAATTGGAATTTGTAGTTTTTCAACTCATGTTATTTATTTTACAGTTTGAATATCCCACCAAGGGAACGAGATAAGATGTAAGATATAAGATCACATAAGTGAGTTTATCGCGAAGCCGGACATTTGTGCGCGGACGTTTCGGCGTGGGAGACTTCATCGCGAAGGCACTTCGGCGCAGGGACACTTTGGCGCGAGAAATTGTCTAGTATTATTGTAATGAACAAAATCTGTAGGTACTTACAGGTAATAAATACAGTACGATCAATAAATTACAGTATTCTATAAATACGGTATGATGAGAAAAAAACTCAATAGTTGCCAATCACAAAAGCTTGTATGTACTGCCAGATTTAAGAAAAATCATTTTTCCAAGCTGTTAAAGCATTAAAATTAAAATTCTTCTACAAATGTATGCATAAGGGAATAATTTGTAATAAGAACTTAATTTGTTTATTATAAATCCCTTATTATTTATAAGAATATTATGTTTGATAATCATGTTAATATAAATTTTAAAAACTCAAAAATTTTATAATATCAGTTAAATGAAATAGGAAAATTGACGTTAATTTAATTGACATTAACATTGAATATCGTACCACTGATAAATACGTGCCCCACTTGAGGAATTGAGGAATAGGTAACACTTATAAATGGATACTGCTTAGTGCTTATAGTCCAGTGCTTAAAGACAAAAAGCACTGCAATAAAGCAATTTAACCAACCCAAGCGAAATTCTAGAATTAAGGTATATGTGTGTACATAAAAATAAAAATTGTTACTTTGATAATAGGGTTGCTTGTTCCACAAAATTATACTAATGGCCCAAAAAAACGTTTTATTTAAAGATCTCCGAAAGTTTTACCTTAATTTGCCGCGGAAAAATGTACATGGCCCGAACTGCTTTTAGTCAAAGTGTACTTGCGCTTAAGTGTACCTGCGCCAAAGTGTCCTTGCGCCGAACTCTCCGACGCGAAACTGTCCTCGCGCCGAATCAGCCGCGCCTAAATGGCCGCGCCGAAATCGATCGATTGCAGTGAAAAAACAGAAATATGTAGACGAAAAAGAAGGATGAAATTTCTTTTTAATCAGAAATAACAAAACAAATCCCAGAAAGGGAAATTCTGATTTTCAACATATAGACCCTGGAAGACGCAATTTGTGACTTTTGTTGTACGTAGGAGGCCGATAAAGCACGAAAGGAAAGCAATCCTAAGAACTGCTGACTGCTCCTGTGATGAGCAAGAAATAGGTTCAAAACATTGCAGCTAAAAAGCAGAAGATTGAAGAAGTTGTTGTTCTCAGATAAGATATACCTTTTAGTGCATGAATATCAGTCAAATATGTCAGAGAAAGCGACAACGAAAAATTTACTTCAGACCACATAAATCAAACTTACTCCAAAGCATTTGTTGGTACTGCTTCTGCTATATAGGCATCAGATCTGTTGTCCCAATTAAAGGATTGTTGGAAAGTCTAAGGTACTGCAAGGAGTTGTTTAAAATGATTGGTCACTGAAGTGAAAAAAGTCAATCTCACCGATAAAGCAATATTTCAGTAAAATTCAGTTCCTTGTCAGAAATAGAAGATTATGGCGATGTATTTTAAAAATATATTTAATATTTAAAAAGCAAGGGCTTGAATTGACTAGGTGCAGTAGCGTAACTATTATTTGTCAGTTCGGGGCAAAGCCCCGGGACCCTGCGACTTTGGGGGCCCATTGTGATACCTGAAAAGACTAGAAAAAGAAGACTTTAAAAATAAAACTGACTAAATAATACCGAAGTATTTGTTGATAGGCATATTTATTATTTATCATTCCTGTATAAGAATAGTTGTTTTAGCGATTATTTTTAATTGTTTTTACTTTTATTTTTGTGTTACTGAATTGCTGACGGAGCTGTATTTATTATTCTTAGGATGAATTTCACAAAATGTAGTGAATAGAAAGTCACTCTATATGATTTTAAGTGTTAAATCGTAAGCTAGCATAGTTTAGTTACTAACCAAGACCTTTTGGTTACCAGACACCGTGAAACTGATATTCATTATTTTGAGCTAGTTAGTTAGTTAAACAATTAATAGTTATTTACATTATAAACTGCGAAAGTTTACTTTTAGGTGCAAGGTGTTTTTGATTGGCCGAGGCTAAGGGTAAGCGTAGCCGAGGTTAGTTAAAACACCGAGCACCTGAAAGGGCTTTCGCAGCGTGTAATGTATTCAACTTTTCATTTTCCCCTTAACATTTATTAACCACCGTAAATAAATAAATAAAATGATGATTCAGTAATTATAATAAAATAATGTTTGTACATATATACAATAGTATTGTTACCAAGGTAATGTTGACAACAGCCACCTTATAATATTATATTTAAAAAAAATTGACAGTTTTACTTCGTTGTCCAGGGACCGAAACTTTTTCATACCTAACAACCATCAAGCAGATTACATGGATAAATCGGGAATATATAAAATATTATGTAATAACTGTAATCAAGTATATATAGGGCAAACTAAGAGATGTTTGAAAGTTCAGTACAAACAGCATTCAGCTCACTTAAGATTTTAAAAGACATGATAAATCTAGCGTCACCATATATGCTTGAACAAAATCATAAGGTAATGACATAGAATTAATTAGAAATGTAAACAAGCCGACAGAACTTTTGAAGAACTGTTTTGAAAGCTTAGGAATTATTAAGAATCGAAAACCGCTAATGAACTCTGATTTAGGTTCTATTAATTACAGTCTTTTAGAATTGCCCCAGTAATCAGTCAAACTTGCCCGATTACGATGAACAATGAAGTTCTGTAGGTATATAAAGTTAGTTAGCTTTTTTAGATTGTTTTATTATTAAGATTTTATTTAAATATTTTCTATTTTTTGTGTCCGTGTGGGGGCCCTAATGAGTATCTTGCTCCGGGGTCCAATGCCGTCTTTTACGCTTGTTACTACTGACTAGGTGACTCACCGGTCTTAAATCCAATTGAAAATATGTGGGCTATTTGTTTAAGCTGCATAGAATGAGTGCAATATCCAAAAGAAAAATTATAGAAGTAGTAATATAAATATAATTTTAGAAGAGGGCCGGTACTTTTGTTCCATTTTTAATCTGCGATTTCTAAATCATTGGTCAAAGTTACTCGAGGTTATAATCACCGATTATTTATAAATGTGTATTTTTTATACCTTATAAACAATTAGTTAACTAAACTGGATTAAGTGGGGTTGGTAATGCTGAAAACAGTGTTTGTGAACTACTTTTATGTGAATAGTTAATTCGTTCCAATTATTCTAACCTTAATTTCAAATATTGTGCTGTCATGTGTTGTTTTTTTGTGTTTAATTTTTTTTGCATATAAAATTATGGAAATGGAACTCTGAGCAGCGGAATTCTATTTATTATCCGAAAGTTCGGCGATTTTGTCGTAATTAAAATGGCGTTACATATAAATTTGCACTTGTTTCACATCGTAAATATTTCGAATTTAAGAATTATACGTATCTTTGGTATTTGACACTTAAAAGTTACAAAAGTTTTTAATTAGCGGCAAGGATCGAGTTGTTCTATGGGTAAAAAAGTAATAAAACATGTATTTGTCATTTTTTGACAAAGGAAAAAATTTGTATCAAATCAATTTTCCGACGTTTCAATTTATATAAGAATGGCAAAGTGACGATCAAATCGTATTTAGATTGGTTTCGAGGCTAAAATCCCGATGAAGTTTAGAATCCCTGGCCAGAAGAAAAAGTGTGGAGTTAATTTTACAGTAGAGGAAGTGGTCTTAACTCATGCAGTAAAGTACTGATGGTATTGATAGTACCTTCATGGGACCTGAATCGAATGTCATCAAAAATAAAAAAACTGTTTGTTTCCATAAAAGACAACCTTTTCGTTTGAAAAGAGGTGGGAAAATATTTAATGCAAACACAAAGGGAGTTTTCAGAGATGTAAGCTTATAAAAAATAAAATATGAAAACATTGAAAAAGCTCATCAATTTCATTCAATTCATTAGCTTCTAAAAACTCATCCAACTCTTGTAGATCCATTATAAAAACACGAACATACACTTTTTTGAAATCATGAACTTTTAGAAAACCTAAAAAAACACTAAATGAAAAAGTTACTTTCAACTTTCAATGATTCTGTCATTCATCAATTACCCAAGATTACAATTTAATTGGATGTCGTATGCTAGATTAAATTAATCTAGATTAAGGTTCTAGTAAAACTATAATTATTTAAAATCTTCTACAAAAGTACACCATTTTTCGAGTTTAACTATGATCTAAGATTATTTTACTTTAACTGAAGATTAGAGAAAACACAAATACCGGCCCTAAATCCTGGAAAACTACAAGAATCTCGTAAGGCCCACGTCAAATAATTTTAGCCAAAATGGGACTTCATATTAAAATTAAAATTAAACCAAGGTTAGGGCGATTCATCTTTCGATAAAAATAGTTACAGACATAACTCTTGGTAGTTTACAGAAACAAATAAAGATACTGACAGTAGTACTCACAATCGTAAATTGTGAAGAGACGGAACAGCGAGTATGTGGTAAACTAGAGAGCTCTTGAAAACAGTAGCGAATCTCTGGACTAACCTGGAGATTCTTCACATATTTACTGGTGATTTGTCAAAAATTGACGTTTGTTTGCCAAGTGAACGTAATAATTAAGTACCGTTAAACAAAATTTAAAGAAACGTTTTACGTATTTATACAATAATATAATAAGTCACGTGGGGTTTTCGTGACTGGAGGACGTAGTCAGAGGTAGTGAGGAATTAAACACAAGTCGTAGAAAACAACTATATACTAATAACAATAAGAGAGTACAAAAGTTCACATTCATACAAAGAATACATCGTGAGGACGTACATGTCCTCATAAACTAATACAATCAAGAGGGAGGTCGGAACCAACCCTGTTCTAGCACTAGGTCTACTAACTAAGCGTAGGAGATAACCTCCTAGTTATTTACAACTAAGCTGGGTAACCTGGTCACAACTTCCCATAAAAACGCAGAGAGTGGGCGTTAGGCGCAGCCCACTCAACTAAGCAACTAAGCATTACATATTTTAAAGAGTACTCACCAGCTTGCTTGTAGATGTAGTGTTGAAGCCAACTCACTGACTGGTTTGAATAGCTCAAGCAAGCTGGTTATATACTGCTGAACGAGGAAGTAATTAGCATCGTAGTGGGAATCAGTAAGCCGGAGTTCTTAGTATGAAACTAAGGAAGTTCATGCTTCCTGGTTGCAGGTAGCTGTAGGCTTGTAGATAGTTTGCATTCGCGCTGCTGGTGCCTGGCACGAATCTGCAGCTGTGCGGAAGTGTTGGTAGATTCTCCCTAAGGAATGTGCACCTGCTTGCAAATCGAGTAGGTTGCCTCGCATAGACGGAGTAAGTAGGCGGATATATTGCATGCCAACTAATGCAGTTGTGGGCGAAGCGCAAGCGCTTCTTAGAAGACCTAGCAGCTGTCCGCGCACATGGCTCCAAGTTGTCGGTGGCGAGACCGCAGCTGCTTAACTAGCGTGGGCAACTGAGTGTGGCCTTGCACGCTATATTGTACAAACGGAAGAGAAGTTGAGTTTTGTAGAAAATATTGAAGTGTAAATATCTCCGTTTGTGACACTTTCCCCCTCTTCGACGGAAGAGCGGTGCAGGTGGTAGTGTCGATGAGGCAGGTATCCAGGAAGATGAGAATATTGGCAGCAAAAGATGATGATCCCCAAATTCGGAGAATACAGAATAAAATTTCGATACTAATATCTAAGTAAGAGTACGTTTAAAGATTGATTCAGATAATAAAAGATCTAAAACATAAAGAAAAATGAATAGTGTAAAAAATAATGTTACTGACTGTTTCGAAAGACGTTTTCAGGATTAAAGATGAGAACTGCTTGGCCTGGAATTTCGAAGTGTGCATGGCATGGATGCGAAGCAAGTTGATGCGACTATAGTGGCGTGATGAGTCGGTTGTTGGTTAAAGTTCCATAAAAGCTATTGACCCATATTCATAGCGTAGGATGTGTTTAATATAAAATAACACATCTGTATAGATTATGCATCGTAGAAGTATTCTTCTTGACCAAATTATTCGATTGCAGCGGTAATTGATTGCAATATTGGTCTGGTGATGATTATTTTCAAATTCGAACCATAGGTGATGGTTGGTAGGAACCAATTGGAACAGCCATAGTATTCATCCAGTTGAAAACCATTTAGTATTTAGCCAATGTCGATGGAAGATCCATTTGTGCAGACGAAGAAAGAAACAGTTCGTAGTAAGTAACAAAACAATTAAAAACAAAATTTTGTAAAGTGAAGATCTGAGGAATTAAATGAACGTACTTTGAACAGTATATAATGTAAGTCTATAAAGTAAAGCAAAGCAAAAAATACAAAAATGATTAAAAATACAAACAACTAAAACTACAGATAGGTCCGCATTCATAGCAAGTGTCAAAAAAGGTAACTCATAAACTAATAGTTCAATATTAGTTATACTTATAATAAGCACTAAAAGTGACAAATAAAGAAAAATAAGATCGTACATAAAAATAGATCTGTACATAAATATTATGAGTGTTAAATACAAGATTAATAAAATATAAATTCATGAAACACCATAAGGGCGTGACACTATTTTCACACTTATACGTGTCAAGAAAGAAAGAGTACTGACACTAACTTTTATAAGGAAAAAATATGACAATTAGAGTAAAAAAGGAAGAAAAAATCAAATTTAAAAGTAATAATATAGAATATAAACCGTAGATTGCAAAAGGTGTCAGCATTACAATATGTAAAATAGGAATAAATTGAACCAAAGGTTGTTCAAATATTAAGAGACATATAATTTAATAATTTAATAATCTTAATAGTTAAGCTTAATAGTTGAACGTGGCAAGTGCAAAGTTTACATAATAATAAAACAGATGAAATTCATAAACGACATAAAAATTTAGTTAATTTGATTAAGAAAGATTCTAAAAAGTACATAAAAAAAAGTGTGAAATACATGTAGGTAATTAATTCAATACTTTGCAATTGCAACAAAAAAAGAAAAGACAAATTAATTAAAGGTGTAACAATCAAAATTAGATCGATTGTAATGTCGGTGAAGAAAAAAAAAGAAAGGGGTGATCTTTGTTCAGTGATTAAATTGTCTTACAGGTTACGGTAAGATGACAAAATAAGGGCTGACAAAAATCTAAATATTCAAAGGCATATAAAAAGTAATAAAGGGTGGATTTCTGTGATTCATTTAACACATGAATCGGGAACATGCGAAGCATTTTACTCAAGTGTTCCCATTAGAGTATAAGGCTTATAGATGATAAGAAAAATTTTGTAGGGTTTATAACCAAGGCATTTTTTGGAAATAAACACCGATAAGAAATAGATAAAACTCGGTACAGTTAGTAATAGTCACAGACGTAGAACATATATGTGAAAAAATTATTTATTTTATATGGAAATTAGAAAAAGTGACAACGGTAATAATTTAGAAAGAGAAATCCTGAATATCGAATAAGGGGGCTAGAAAGTACAGAAATTAAGGTTCCATTTGTTCCATAACTTTCGGAAACAAATAGTGTAAGCAATTTTTAATAAAAAAAAAATGTAAATTAAATAACACTAAAGGGTTGTACCGTGCCGATTTATTGGAACTAAATTGTAGTTGACAGATGAAGTTTTGTCACTGAATAAGAGTCAATTGCCGTGGTCACATCGGGTATGACTGCTAGGTTACTGCTAGGAAAATCTGAAAAAAGCAAAACAAAATTAAATATTTAATACATAAAAGTAGGTTACCAGGCTGCCTTGTGTGTTGCCAACGGGAGGAAAACTAAATACCACCCATAGTATATATATATATATATATATATATATATATATATATATATATATATATATATATATATATATATATATATATATATATAAATGATTAGAAGTAATAATGCGCGTAGAGATATACAAAAAAGAGTTAGAATAATGGGATATCGCGCAACAGAGAAGAAAGAAAAAATAAGTTGCAGCCGTCTACACGTGTTTCACACTTATTAGTGATCATCAGGACGGCATAGCAGATGGAATAAATATAAAAGCAACTAACTCAGAAAGATGTAACAACACAAGGTTTCACTGATAGCAGCCAACCGCACATTTGCAGTATCGGCCTGAAGACACTGAGTTTTCAGTGCAACAACAAACGTCACTACGGAGGCAGCTAAAACCACTACCGTGAGACAACCGATCCCAAAGTATAATATCAATGATTAGAAGTAATAATGCGCGTAGAGATTTACTACAATATTTAAAAGAATTAAAGTAGGAAAAATTGGGAATAATAAAGAAACCAGGACAAATATTCATTACAAAAGAAAAATTTAAAAATGATTGGAATAGTTTTTGAATTTAAATGCTTGTACTTATTACACAACCGAAAGAGGTCTACCACCAGGTGTCCGTTATCATCTTAGTGTGATATTAGAATTCGAGTAAAATCACATCAAGGTTATGACGGAACGTCGAACAGATGCAAGTGTTCTTCCGACAAAACGGTTCGAAGAAAACTTTAGAATAATAGGCGTAGCCGGAAATAAAAATGTAACTAATTATAATAATTGAAAGGAAGAGTATTGCATCAGGATAGGGGTTAAATGGGAAAATACCAATTGAAAGTATTTTAAAAAGATTTGAACAACTACGTGCATGGAGCATATACAAGAAAAAATAAATTTTATTTCGGAATTTATTTACGTTGACAGAGAACGCGTCAAATGACGATAAGATTTAGTAAGAAGAATGCGAAAAGCATTAAATAAAAAAAAGAATAAAAAGATATTTGGAGAAAAATTTTAATTAGACTATAGTAGAAAACATTAGTAATAAAAAGAAAGAGATACGATCGTGAACATCAGAAAAGAGAAATTAAAATTAATCAAATAGTCGAGGAACTTTATAATACTTGGGCTTACTATGCAACTGAACGAAGGAATGCACTAGTTTAGATTAAGCGGAGCGTGATACAAGCAAATTTCAATGGAAAACATTCAATGTCATTAGAGAGCACATAGCTGCACTGTGGCAACCTGAATATTTAGGACGTTCTTTATTGAGGGAAGAGATTTTTAGAATAGAAATCGTAGTTATAAAGAAATTACCCAATTTTGGCTTTTGTATATGACAACCAGAATTGACCTTAAAAGACTGCTTGTTTTTAAATCGCAATTAATAGATAAAACCGATGTACGAAGGTGATGGTTTTAGGAGACCTTGTAGGTTGCAGAAATTTATATCTGAAATTTCTAGGAAGGCGGGAGTGGTTTAGTGCGGAAAGTATTGAAATTAAAACAAAAATTAAGAGAATTGTCGAAAACATGACGCGGCAAAGATATAACAATTAGGGGTCGTACTACTTTAAATTAAATTAAATTTCTGCCGTCGATATGGTTTGAAAATGGATAATGTACGGGGATTTAAATTAGGCATCAGAATTAGTTTTAACTAAAATTAGAAAGAGACTTACTTAACGAAAAGGTTTTGTTTTAGCACTTCTACAATGAAATGAAGTTTGAATAATGGACGATATTGGAAAAGGTAAAAATTTTTAGATATTCGCGATAAGCAAATATAGCTAATAAACATGAGAGACACAAAAAAACAATGCAATTTGGTAGTATTGATTATGAAGGTTCCTTCGCAATCAATACTATATGTCTCCGCCCTTGTTGATAAGTAAAATTATTACACAAAAAAAAAGATTACTAAGGAAGTGCATCGGTAATAAAAACGGGCTCGCGGTAAAATGATTAAGTGGCATTGCAAAAACGGTCAATAAAAAGAAAACCGATGAGGGGTGTTTCCTCATTATATTGAAATTTCCCTTTGTTGAAAGGCTAAAGGTAAAAGTTATTAATGGAAGAAAAAGAAAAATTTAGTTATTAAAAATTATTAATGAGATAATAGACAAGACCTGTAATGTAACTTTATTTGTAGACATCTCGAAGATGTTTGGACAAGCGAACAATAAATTGGGGTTTTTCCCCCCTCTGCAGAAATTAAAATAGATTGGATAAAAACAGTTATGACGAAGCAAATAGAATTTATGAAGAAAACTAAATATTATAAAACAGAACTTGAAAAGAAATAAATACAAATTCCACGCAAAAAAAACAGGATAAACGGTAATAAATGAAAAAGAAGTCAAGCGGTTATTGAGATAAGAAGGAAATTCGTAATAAGGTCTAGCAAAAATAGCTGTGATAGAAATTTTGAAGTGTATAAACGAAGCCGGAGTCAGCGGTATGCATCACCATAGTGCAAACGGCTGATGCCTGCACTACTAAATTGGCAGAGAGGGAATGCAAGAGAAAACATTAAGTAAAACTGTCGGCGTCGCGTTGCTTATGCTAATTGGATATCTAACAAGCGGGAAAATATTTATATACGATCGAAAGCGTTCAACATACATAATTTAAAATTAATACTAAAAATAGTGACATAAAGAAAAGGGACAATTTAAAAATATTCATAATGGACTTTGAACTTAGATTTAAAAAAAAGAAATAAAACGGGTTTTCTAAAAGATTAATATAGGAAAATGCATTACCGAAATAGGACATAACAAAAATTCATCGCACTATCGTTAGGGTCAAAACATTTTTACCGAAAAAATTGCTAAAATTTATGGTGTGTCGTTTGAACGCTAATAGTAGTATAATATTAGATATTAAATGGCTCGAAAAAGGAGAATCGAAGTAAACAAGGAAATGAAAAAGGGGTGTCTATCAACAGGGAAATGTTACTGCAACATCGCGGGGTACATAAAAAAGACGTCATTATTAAAAAGGGGAAATCATAAACCATAATAATCAGAATATTGTATCATTAAGGGGTAATCAAAAAGGGACTCCAGTCCAGAGAAGTCAGCATACGAGAAGGCAAAAAGAAAAGAAAAAATGGGACACATAGAGTGTTCGTAGGGAAAGTAAATTCGGGGAAGAACCACGGGTCTCTCCATTATTGGGACGATGGTATGCCGGTACAGAAGCACGGTTATCTACCATAATTGGAGTGGTTAAAAAGAACTCACAGGGGGGAAATAAAGCGAAAATACGGAAGGGTTATCCGGAAAAGAGCACGGCCTCCACCACAATGTCACGTGGGGTTTTCGTGACTGGAGGACGTAGTCAAAGGTAAAGAGAAATTAAACACAAGTCGTAGAAAATAACTATATACTAATAAGAGAGTACAAAGGTTCACATTCATACAAAGAACATATCGTGAGGACGTACATGTCCTCCTAAACTAATACAATCAAGAGGGAGGTCGGAACCAACCCTGTTCTAGCACTAGGTCTACTAACTAAGCGTAGGAGATAACCTCCTAGTGATTTACAACTAAGCTGGGTAGCCTGGTCACAACTTCCCATAAAAACGCAGAGAGTGGGCGTTAGGCGCAGCCCACTCAACTAAGCATTACATAATTGAATTACATAACTTACCAGCTTTCTTGTAAATGTAGTGTTGGAGCCAACTCACTGACTGGTTTGAATAGCTCAAGCAAGCTGGTTATATACTGCTGAACGAGGAAGTAATTAGCATCGTAGTGGGAATCAGTAGGCCGGAGTTCTTAGTATGAAACTAAGGAAGTTCATGCTTCCTGGTTGCAGGCTTGTGGGTAGTTTTCATTCGCGATGCTGGTGCCTGGCACGAATCTGCAGCTGTGCGGAAGTGTTGGTAGATTCTCCTTAAGGAATGTGCACCTGCTTGCAAATCGTGTAGGTTGCCTTGCATAGACGGAGTAAGTAGGCGGATATATTGCATGCCAACTAATGCAGTTGTGGGCGAAGCGCGAGCACTTCTTAGAAGACCTCGCAGCTGTCCGCGCACATGGCTCCAAGTTGTCGGTGGCGAGACCGCAGCTGCTTAACTAGCGTGGGCAGTGAGTGTGGCCTTGCACGCTATATTGTACAAACGGAAGAGAAGTTGAGTTTTGTAGATAATATTGAAGTGTAAATATTTCCATTTGTGACAGTACCATTATTTATATTCACTCAAAATTAACTTAAAAATCATATTAATGCTTTTTATTTAAGATGCCCGAGAATTAAGTATTTTATTGTAATAATTCTTGTCGGTAGAAATTCAAAACATTATCTTAGTTTCTATTAAATTTTCGACGGAAGTGTCTAAACATGATTTTGTATTAATTAATGTTTTATATTTCGTTTGAATTACATTACCCCATTTCTTAGAAAGTTTTTAACGTTTTATGTTTTTACAGGTAATAACATTTTGTTGTAAATGTTACTATCGCTCATATTTACCATAACTCATATTTAATCCCGTGCTTACCAATAGAAGTATAAATACTGATGGTTACGCCTGAATAACACATGTATAACTTAATTGTAGCATGTAGCCTCTACTTAGCATTTCCGAACAGTTCCCAATTCCATTCATTCCCTGCAGTTCACGACAAGACTAAGGTATGTGTGTGCATGTAGAAGTAAAGATTATTGCATGACGCTAGAGAGCTGGACTTGGCTGTATATTTATTTGTTTGTTTGAGCTGTTTTTCCTGTTACAAATGAATTTTTATCACAGCGTAGGGCATATGAGGACCTGAAACAAAGGGCGCACCAGGCGCTTACCAGGTTGCCCAGCGGCCCAGGCTTGTAGGCAGCTCCTACGAAAGCTTTTTCTAAAAGCAGTCAAATGAGGAAAAAGTTAGAGGAATTTTTATGGAAGTGTGTAATTGAGCTAACTATCTTATTCTGTAGTCACAATGAGTCACTATGATAAAACTCTGAGCCAATAGTGCGTGAGTTATACTGCATATATAGATATACTGCACGTTCGTTCTAAAACTCGAACATATATACATTTAACATTGTACCGAACGTTTTTGGTGATTCCTGCTTGCCAAATTCAACTACAAGTAATATAATGATATGAATAGAAAGAGAAAATTATTGTGCATCAATTGATACTAATAATAATAATAATATTTGCGTGCGTAATATTCAGTGAGATTTTTGTTTTAAGTTGACTGTTGTTAAGTATGACAAGTTATGCTTTTCAAATTATTTCATTTTAGTGTATGGCTGAATCAGCGCCGTCCTTTGGATTTTGAGGCCCCGGGCACAAATATGGAGTGGGGCCCCCAGTAAATAAGAAAGTGAATAAATAAATATACTGGGTGTAACTAATATAACTAGAAACCTCGTAATGAGGGGTAGCTGTAATAGAAAATTTAGAACAATGCACCAACTTTATTGTTAGGAGGTACTTCCGTTAACAAAATGCTATGACGCGTCTCTACTGTTTATCTTGAAGTCTCGAGAAGTAAGGCTTCTGTCTGCGAAAAGGATCATTTAGTCCTTCTCTACAGCAACTTACAGCCTATTACCTTTTAACTATACAATAGGCCGTAGTATTGTATTTCTAGGTAAATGTACGTGACCAATTTATGAACTTTAGGGAGTTCCTTCCCGCCTTTTAGACATGCCGAGACATGAATTGAGATTACGCTCAATTAGCGCGCATTGCCTACACTTCACAATGCTACCAGTAACTCACTGGTGGGACCGAGATATTATCCATACTCTACTAGCTCTCCAGGCTGGTACCGGAGCGATAAACGTGCTCACCCGTCGGCTCCATCTCCAGGAAGGCATGAGGGACGTATCATACGACCAAGGAGACTTCACCTCGTCCAGCTTCAGACTATTCCCCTAAAATGCTGTACCTTGCTGTTAGGAGCTACTGCCCGATCGAATCGAACCTCAATTGTGGCAAGACTTGGTTTTTAACCCATTTAAAACCACTACTAAAGAAAAACTACAAATTAATTTTTTTTGTTTTGATATTTTTATTAACATTAACTGAAACTGTTTAATACAAAAAGAAATTAAATAATATATTAGAACATAAAGAAATTTAACGTTGCGTAAACGCAACATTGGGAGGATACCACTTACGCCAATTCACAATGCGATCGGGGACACAATGCCCACCGTCGATACTACGCTGACTGGTGGTTTTGAACACTTTGCCGACCGACGATACTAAGCTGACCCTTCAAATAAATTTTGCTACTGGACACTTTCCCGACCGTAGACACTATGCCGAGCGAAAGCTGTGGACACTTAGCTGACCGTGGAAAGTACGCCGACCGCATCCTGTGGACACTTTGCCAACCGTACACTACGACGGCCGCAAACGGTGGACACTTTGCCGAACTTGGAGACGACGCCAACCCCTTAAATAAATATCGCTGCACACCTCGCCAAGCCGACCTTAAGAGTCGTCCATAGTTACAATTCTGATGTGAATACAAACATAAAGTTCCACTAAAGCTAAAGCTAAAACTAATTAACCTGTTGGCCAATTCTGATATGATTTTCACAAATCTAATCTTTGAGATGTTTTTTACCTTTTACAATATGACCTTAGGTTGTCCACGATTGGTAAAGTGTATATTGCTTGCGGTCGACATAGTGTCCACCGCTTGCGGCCAGCGTAGTGTTCACGGTTGGCAAAGTGTCCACCGCTTGCGGTCAGCATAGTGCCCACGGTCGGCAAAGTGTCCACAGCTTGCGGGTGACGTAGTGTCCACGGTCGGAAAAGTGGCCAATAACAAAATTTATTTTAAGGGTCGGCAAAGTGTCCACAACGGTCAGTCAGCGTAGTGACCACGGTCGGGGTTGTGTCCGATCGGCGTAGTATCCAATACCCTTTTTCGAATATAAACTTGTTCCTTGTGCAAGTATTTACTTGCACAAGAAACAACACTGCAACCACAACAGATTGAAAGTGGCGCACCATTTAACACCAGAAATGCAGGAATTTTTAATAATGCAGGGTATGTACATTTGTATACATTATCAAGCCAATGTTGCGTTTACGCAACGCTCTAATTTATAATCACGTATTTTCGAAACTATATAAGTTTTTGACTTTTTATATCAACAGTAACATTTTTTGATGTTTCCAGAGCCATTCTAGATAAAAATTAAAATTTTATTTGTAAGAGTAATTTTTTTAACGACGTTTCTGTCACCCATGTATTGTATTACATGTATATATGTATTCAAAATTCAATAAATTCAGGCTGTAATTTTGATAAAATAAAAGCTGAATTTAAATAGAAAAAAATATGCTACATTTAGTTTCACACTATAAAATCACACAGAAGTTATAAAAACAGATATAAATTAGACACAACATACTTAAAAAAACGCAACATTGGGTGGAAATGGGTTAAATGGTTTTGCCACCCCGATCTACCAAATTGTAGGCTTGGTGAGCCCTCGACAGAGCTTCGTTCTTAAGTCTATACGTCCTAGACTCCCGGTATGTACCTACATGAGGTGAAGTTGTCTTGAGTGTGAGAGGCTATGTATTCGCTTCAACACAAGAGTAATGGCTTTAGAGCTTCTTCAGATCACAGTACTAAGTCCGCAGTCTGAGTCATAGGGTGGTCCGAAGGCATCCTGAGCACAGTTACCTGGTGGCATGCAGTTTCCCATCTAGGCAAGAATTTACCCCTTCCAACCGGGATAAACCCCATTTCAATTTTCCTGCTTAAGATTCAAACAGCGGGTGAGCTTAGCACCAATAAGAGACCATGTCCCAGGCGAGAATCAAATCCACCCACACCGGTCCTTATGTTACCAGAGCTCCCTCTGCTCGGTGATGAGTAACCGTCGAGAATTAATTAACCGTACTTACCGTCTTAACCGTCTATACCAAGCATTTGACCTGACTGCAACATCAGTTGCCCTGTCATGTTTCCATGCCCCGTATCCACGTTCCAGGGATAGGGTAGATGACAGCCAGTTTTATGGGTGAACGCCGTGTGGTCTGCTCTGTTCACCCGTAGTCTCGAGAAATGTTAGAATCCTTTTCATTTTGGAAATTTGGTGCGCTTTATTTTAAAAGTAGGGTTTAGCTTTGTATATAAGAACTTGCATCACATGCCGGACTCTCAGTCTATTTTATTAACACATAAGATATTTATTGTGTTGTTGATTAAAATAAGGTAGCTCGGTGCGGGGCCCCACTAGTTCTCGGGGCCCAGGCCATACGCCCGGCTGACCGACCGTAGGAACGCTTCTGGGCTGAATTGAATAAAGACTATATAAACTGTTCAATACTTTAATACTTTAATATGTATTAATTTAGTAGAAGTATAGCAAAATACATAAAAGTAAAATGCACAATCTTAATTGCCTATGATCGACTTTGAAAGTGGGCACCCGGTATATGTTTCTGCATACTTTTTCTCACTTTTTACCATGATTATAAGGTGATTGTAATAGATATAATAATTGTGGTAGTAAACAGTTTCCATATAAAGTACAACTTTTCTCATCGAAACTTGCAAGAGAAGTACTGAGTATTTGCACAAACTGCTATCTAGAAATATACTATGTGGAATTGTAATGAATGCTAATAAAAAATATGGTATATTTCTTAAGTTGCTGTAGTGGAGATACTGCTTTCTTGCTAAGCACGGCAGAGTAGTGCAAATGTGCCGAGTGTCAAGCCGACAAAAGTGTCGATTTAAATCAAACATTCCGAGTCTATTTTTTTAATGTACGTAATACTTTGCTTTTGCATGAAATCTCTAATTTGCTAAAAACTTTATTTGAAAATGCTTACTTTTGTTCTTAACAAACTTGTAATATTGTTGAAAACGCGCATATCTGCAATAAGTTATGTAATTTTGGTCTGCACAAGCTCGAGAATTACACTCCAGATCTTATTAAAAAACCAGACTATCTAACACATTGCTAAAAATGTATTTTAATAAATAATTGTTCTAGTTAGAAGATAATTTTTACATTTTCTAATTCAGTTATTTTATATAGTACTATTAGACCAAACTATTTCTTCTATCCAAGAAACGTAATTGAAGACTCTTGTATAAACACCTGGATTAGAACTAGTACCACAACCTCTACCAAATGATGTTATTCCAATTATGTGATACAACATTGGATGATTTTGATCTATAATCTGTAAGGGTCCACCAGAATCTCCCTGTCAATTTTCCAAGTTATTATAATTTATAGTACATAAAATTGAAAGATTTCTAGATTGTAAAAACGTTACCTGACAAGTATCCTTTTCTTCATTAGTATCTCCAGCACACATCTGTAACGTTTCTATTATTCCATTTGGTAGTTGTCTGTTGGATATTGATGCATAAGCTTGCCTACATAAAGTACTAGAAAATAAATTAAGAGATACTTTTAGGAGATAATCACTTTGAGGCCCTAAAGCTTGCGTTCGACCCCAACCAGTTGCAATCAAATTACTGTTTGGTATAAATGAATTTGTTGGTAAACATGCTGGACGAACATGTGCTGTGATTCTTATAAAGCCATCTAACTGTACGAGCGCAATATCGTTGTACAAGGCAGGTTGTATATAGTTTGGATGCCTATGTATTTGTGCAACACCAAATTCTTGAACATGTTCAGTCTCTGTAACACTCTGTAAGTTCAAACTACCAAGTCGAATACGTTTTAATTGGCCCCTGTAAAAATAAATTTACTGAAAAAATAGTTTTATTAATTTAATAATGCAATATATTGCATATGAAATTACAGAAAATTGCTAAGCTACGTACATTTCAGAGGTTGATACACAATGAGCTGCAGTTAAGACAAATTTATCGCTTATGAGACTACCTCCACATTGCCAATAGATATTATTTTCATCTCCAAACCCTAATGCTGCCTATTAAAAATTAAACAAAATTTAATAGTTATAGTGCTCTCAACTTCTATAGCAGCTTTACCATATGAGGAAATTCTCCAGCTGTTGCTTTTTCACCGCCGATTATAAAACTAGTAAATTTTGGAAAATCACCCATTTTGTTTAAAAAGTCTAATATTCTGCTTTGTAGATTGATATTGTAATATTGTAAACATTCTAGAATATACAAAATAAAAAACTTATACTGTAGCTGTTTTTATTTTACGAACGTTTATGGCAATCCAGTTCAGGCGTAACAATCTTTTCTAAGACGGGGCAACATACTGTAGAATTATCACTTTCACATCCTTCACGTTGAATTTCTTGGTGTATTTCCAGGTAGCACTTCTTAATATTCACACATTGACCTTTACTTCCGTTAAGTAATTTACAATAATTATTACCTTCAACAAAGGAATTGAATTATTGGAAGGAAGCATTAATTTAATTATACAAGTTTATCTTTACAGTTTATAGAATTCTGTTCCTAGTCAGATTGCATATCTATGAGTAAAACCATCAAATATGATTTCATTCATTAACATTGCTAATTAAATTACAATTTTTAGAATTAAAAGTCTAATTTGTGATTAAACTTATTCTAGGATTTTAAAATGTGTTAATTATTTTATTAAATATACAATGCAGCGTACCCGGAAAGGTAATATCATACAGAACTTGTTTTATCGTATTATTCTGAAATCGATTAATGCATTTAACTGTTTGCTGGATTGGACTTTAGAACCTGAGAAACTTTAATTTCGTAACTTTCTCGTAACAGGGCTCGTAGAATGAGCCCTGTCTCACTGAAGTTCGCAGATTCTATTTTTGTTATTTAAAGAACGCCCCGCAATTTTTTTGATATATGCATGAGCTGTCTCTTGTTGTTAGAGTGAAGTACTGTCTTTGCACTTATTCCATGTTAAATTTCATGAAATTCTATCGAATGGTTTTCTCGCGCCGCCTCTTCAATTCTGATCAATCTGCGAACGAAATGAAGCGGTAAGAGGGATCCCTGCCTCAGTAAAGGTACGTTTAGATCTGACACTTATTGCTTGATATATATGTCAGACACTAATTGTAGTTAATGTAAACGGTGGAGAATTTCTGTCGGACATATATGTTTCATATGTCGGCAATTTATATCGACACATGTATATGGTTAGATGTAAACGCTAATTGTTTTTGAGTTCCAACTTGCATGAAATAAATTGCATTAGTTGAGTATTCGTCTACTTTTATAAAAGTGTCTGGAAGATATTTCGTTTTATTAACCTATTTAAAACCACTATTATAAAGAAAAACTACAAATTAATTTTTTTGTGTTTTGATATTTTTATTAACATTAACTGAAACTGTTTAATAATACAAAAAAAAAATTAAATAATATATCAGAACATAAAAAAATTTAACGTTGCGTAAACGCAACGCTCTAATTTATAATCACGTTTTTTCGAAACTATATAAGTTTTTGACTTTTTATATCAACAGTAAAATTTTTTGATCTTTCCAGAGACATTCCAGATAAAAATTAAAAATTTTATTTGTAAGAGTAATTTTTTTAACGACATTTCTGTTACCCATGTAATAGTATTCAAAATTCAATAAATTCAGGCTGTAATTTTGATAAAATAAGGATTGAATTTAAATAGAAAAGAATATGCTACATTTAGTGTCACACTATATAAAATCACACAGAAGTTATAAAAACAGACATGAATTAGACACAACATACTTAAAAAAAATTTCATTTGGAGTGTTGCGTTAACATTACAAACGTTCATATACGAAACATTAGAAAGAAATAGACGGAGTTTATTGTATTTTTATAAAATTGCAAATGTAGCAAAAAGAAAACGCTTATTATTATTAGAAAAAAAATTAAATCAATTGGATAGTAAAAGAGTTGTAGAAAGAAATGTATACGACATAAGTATAATAAATTTAGTATATACAGATGTAAACGGTTCATATATTTATTGCAAACTTTCAGAACATCGAGCATTTCATACACATATTGGTGATATAAATCTCAAGTAATTTCTATCTGAATGTAAACGATCAGAGCGATTTATGTCCCGACACTTGACACATATGTCGGACAAAAGTGTCAGATGTAAACGTACCTTTAAATCTTATAGAACGAACCATGAAGTAGCTGCAGAAGCAATACCTTATTTTAACAATAAATAACACTCACCTTGAAGACTAAAAAGATTTTGGGAAAAAGAATGTGGGGTGTACTTTGTTTTAAAATATAATATATAAATACACAACGAAATATAACAATAAAACAACATAACTTATAATACGAGGGTGGTCCCAGAAGTACCCGACCCAACAAAGAAAACACAAAAATTTTGAAAAAAAATTTATTTCTTTCAACGTAATCTCCTTTAATCTCTATACACTTTTCCCAGTGGCGTTCAAAAAGTTCGATGCCCTTTTTATAATAAGAACTGTCTTGCTCCTCAAAATAGCCATTAACTGCTGACATCACTTCTTCATCGTTGGAAAATCTTTGACCACTGAGCCATTTGTTTAAGTTTGGGAACAGAAAATAATCCGAGAGGGCTGGATTTGTGAGCTGGCGCGTTGTCGTGATGAAACAACACTTTCTTTTTAGCCAAATGCGGCCGTTTTTGCTTGATTTCTTCGCTCAAACGTTGCAATAAGTTTGCATAATATTGGCCGTTGATAGTTTTTCCTTTTTCGAGATAGTCAATAAAAATCATTCCACGCGCATCCCAAAAAACCGACGCCATAACCTTGCCTGCAGATGAAACCGTCTTCGCCTTCTTTGGAGCCGGTTCTCCCTTTGAGTCCATTGTTTCGATTGTTCTTTTGAACTGTGAAACTTCGCTAAACACTCAATTGAAACATTTTCACGACACTGTTTTTGCTCGAGTGTGAGCAAACGCGACACCCATCTTGCACACAACTTTCTCATGTCCAAATTTTCCAATAATATGCGATGTACCGCACTTTTTGAAATGCCCGTAATGTCTGCTAGCTCGCGCACTTTCAGTCGACGATCATCAAGTACCGCTTTGTGGATTTTCTTCACCATTTCTGGAGTCCTCACCTCATTTGGTCGACCACTGCGATGCTCGTCTTGGCAGCTCGTACGGCCTCGTTTAAACTCAGCTACCCAAAATTTAACTGTTGTAAACGAAGGAGCAGACTCACCCAGAGTAGAATCCAGTTCAGCTTTTATATTGGTTGGGCTGAGGCCTTTCAAATAAAAGTATTGTATCACATAACGATGACCAATTTTCTCCATTTTCACAAATTCACTGACAACGTTCACTATTAATGGCTGCCAAACAAATACTGAACAACGTGGCGCTTTCAAACTTGAAACATATGCTTTATAGACTGCGTACTTTCCAATACATTGATATTTTCTACGGCCTACTAGATTCATATAAGCTTCGCTTATATACGGACGTCTCATTTCAGTTTTTTCATTGTTGCAATTAGAATCCAAAAATTACAGATCGGTACGTTAAGTGGCGCCCACTGCCGATAATTTTGCCACGAAGATGGTTTGTATTCAGACTGCAGTCGTTAATTTTAAGGTTATAGTTCATACCAATAATTGTCATGTGCTATTGTGCAATATTAATTTATTGACAATTGTACATACTATTTAAATATAATGTACATAAATAAGACACAAATATGTTGCAGTAGGAATTTAGAAAGCAAAATATCCTATATATAAGAAAATTTTATTTTTTTTAGTAAGTTTTACTAGATTTTATATAACATTACTAATTGACTGATTTTTTTAGACTAGAAACTCCTTAATAACTACATAATAGCCACAATATAAGTACAGTGTAATATTTCACAAATTACGAATGCTCTTTTGGGATTTCTAGCATTTGAATTACCACAGCAGATGATGTAGACACCTAATGTTAATGCACGACCTATGAACTGAAACTACGATTAGAAGTATAACCATGGAATGAAGAAATCTCACTGTGAAAGGCATTACTGAAAATAAATATTTTTAGACATAAGAGCTGATGAAATCTACTTGAATCTAAAGCCACTCGTTTCAGTGAAAAGAGACTGACAAGATTTGTCTCCTAAGACGTTAGCTTTATATAGAATTTTTGATATCGCATATCATAAACCAAAAGCGATGACAGAGAATTTTAAAATTTTGAAGGGTAGGTATAGGATAGGTAACGATAAGTAAATAACGATTTTATTATAATGTCTTAACAGGTTTTGTAGTAAAGCTGAGAAAGTGTTCCAGAAAGAAGACGGAGTAGAGAACTTTTCTGAACTAACTACCTATTGATAATAATAACATGACAATCGTTGTAAAATCAAGTCAATAGTATAAAAAATACGTGTACTTGTGAAGTGGTTGTTGAAGTACCTATGTTTTTTAGTTTTAATGTAGTCATTTTCTTAATGCATAATTTAACAACATCTGATCGTTGTTAAGAAGTTTCTTGTTACTACCTACTGTCAATGTTTGAGTAAATACATATATTCTGAGAGTGAAGTACTTCCTTAAAGTGTGATCTCTTCAATCGGAGGTAGTTTAACACAACTGACATAAAGTATAACCTAAAAATTAGCGACTGAGCTGACTTTAAATATCTTTGTTGTAAAATTACCACCAGTGCGCCATTTAACGTACGAATATGTAATAATTTTCAACAATGAAAAAACTGAAAATGAAACGGCCGTATATAAGCGAAGCTTATATAAATCTAGTAGGCCGTGATATTTTCAAACAACTACCGCCACCTCTTGGTCAGGTCGGGTACTTCTGGGACCACCCTCGTATAGGAGATCCATACTTTACTCTAGCAACAAGAAAGGGCTACTTCAAAAAACCAAAAAAATCCATGGTGAAAATTGCGGAGCGCCGTTTTAACAGAAATAGAAGTATGCGAACTTCAATGAGATGGGACTCGTATAATAAATTACCAATATTTTGAGTACATACAGAATAATAAATAAAGTATATAAATACTAATGTGAAGGTTTCCTGTACATCTACAGACAACCAATAGCAACTAACAAAAACAGTCTTATGTCAAGTTGATTCACCTGCGTTAGCTTATGACCACGGCTCCCCTTAGGGTATTACAAATTCAGTTAACGCGTTAGTCAGATTTGTAATGTATACTCTGCATGTTCAACGTGCAAAAGATTAGTTCCATATCAACATCATATGCAAGGTACAGATATTCCAAGTTTTGTTTAACGTGGCGCACCTGCGTTAGCTTATGACCACTGCTTCCCTTAGGGGATTACGAATTGAGTTACGCTTAATTAGCGCGCCAGTTACATTTGTAAAAGCTACCAGTACTCACTGGCGGAAGCGAGGTCGCCTATCCACCCTCTATTAGCTCTCCAGGTTAGTGCCGGAGCTATTAACGTGCTCACCCATCGGTGTCTGTTTCCGAAGAAGTGCCATCACCCCTAGTCCAGCATGCGGACTTTCACTGCCTGGACGAGGCTCAAGTGTGGCTGAGACTTGAAAACTGGGTCTCCCTAGGATATCCCAGAATTTATCCATCCCGGCCTACCATATTAGTTTAGTGAGACCCGACAGAGCCCCGTCCGACTCTACCTAAAAGTAGAGACCCGGCCAATATCACGTAGGAGGTGGTGTTGTCTTAGATGTGAAAGGCTCTATATTCGCATTAACACTGCTTATAAAGGATCCCGTGGAGTAGCCTTCTTGTGATCGGCCATACATATAGATCTCCCGAAGTGACTTAAATTACTGTTCCATCGCAAGGTTGTTCTTGCGGCATCCAATCCTTAATACAATGCCACTACAGATGCTGATACAGTCTCCACTTAGACAGCGAACTGGGCGTCGCTGCCGGGATAAAATTTACTAGTTTCACTTGAGTCCCGTCTAGCCACGTTATGAGCCCGCCACCAAACTAAGGGACGGACCCTGAGACCAGTCCAGTCATAGTGTAGCGATACCAAACGTCCGCCTGTATGAAAGATACAGCGCGAACAAGCAAACAAGTTAATCCAAAGATACAAAATAAAAAAAGAAATACTTCCTATATTCCTATAAAATATGTATTAAAAGCAAAAAGTGGCCAAATGTCCCCAGTCTCCCATACGTCTTTCAAGACAAAAACTAATCTGTTTAAAATCGAAGAAGGTAAAATGGAAAAGTTCTATTTAAACTCAAAGTATGGTTAACACAAAGAATATATTTGAGAATTCGTGGTTGTTACAAGTAAATGAAGAGTTAATAGACATAATACTAATTAAAGAACTCTTGTAAATAACATTATTTGCCTTATAAATAAAATCATTTAGCTTACCTTCTTTAAGGACAAATGCAGATATTGCAGACATAAGGCACAAATAGGGCAAAATACAAAAACGTGTTAATGCCATGAATAAATGTTACTCCACTCGTAAAGGCCTATAACACTCTCAGGTTAAGAAACTAATATGATTTGATTCGAATATGTACAAACAAAAATTATTATGTTTTTGTAACTTTTAGCTATAATAATGTAGTTGAACTAATGTAATTTTACAGAGTTCAATGGCAGCTTTGAAAGATACGATTAAAAATATGTCATTGCACCATACCACATTATTTATATTTTAAGAGAATGAGTAATATAAATACATATATCTTTAAAACACATTTTAGTTTAAAAAACTCATGTATTTTGTATCGTGATAATAGTATAATATAAAATCAAATGCTACATAGTAAAAAATCAGCCCCGTGAACAATTGTTAGAGTACAGGGTAAAGATTTTAGATATTAAAATTTAGATTAGAGAAACTTTTTTCACTATATTTTTATAACAATAGTATATACGCTATTTTTTGCACGTCCTAAAGGACTTAATCGCAAAATTTCACGAAATTTCCGAAAATTTCAGTACATGTCATTCGGACAATTGAACTCTACAAACGCCAAAATCACGTAGTTTCAGGATAATAAATCCTGACATGTACCGTGATTACTTTTTTAAAAACAAAATTAAGCAATAATCACATAATCTAGAAACCACAATAGATTTGTAAACAACCGGTGACCATTATTCAAAATTGTGGTTTTACGAATTGTATGCTGTTCGTGTTTAAAAAAGTTTGATATTATCTTCTGGAAAATGAATGAAAATATATGTGAAAACAATTCAAAAATAGACGAAATGGCGGCGAAGGTGATAGTAGATTTGTTACCCCCAAAATCAAAATAACTATATGAAAAATCTTATAAGAATTTCATGAATGGTGTTTCAACAAAAACCTTAAAAATTACACAGAAAATGTATTTCTCGTTTATTTTGCCGAAAAGACTAAAATATTCAAGGCATCCACGTTATGGTCGCATTACTCGATGATTAAAGCTACAATGGTGGTGAAGAATAACATAGATATGAGGAGATTTTCGAAGTTAATTGCGTTTTTGAAACGGCAGAACGTTGGATATCAACCAAAAAAGTCGAAGATCCTTACAAAAGAAGAAATCGATCAATTCCTGGGCCAAGTCCCTGATGAACTCTATTTACAGTATCTGGCCATATTAATAGGGACATCGAATAATGTTAATGTTAAAAGTTATGTATTGTCAATACCAGCAGCGTGCCGTGCATACGAGACAGTGGAAGCAGTCCCGATATGATGTATGCGCTATCACGCTCGTACATATTGTGTATGAGCGTAATAGCGCACACGTCGTATCGGGACTGTTTCCACTGTTTCGTATGCACTACTGCACGCTGCTGGTCAATACCAAGAATAACAGATTTTGGGAAATGTTTTACTTGTGATTATTAACGCTTGTTGTATTAACAAATAATTCAATAAAATAATTCTAAATAATAAACTGGTATAAATGGCGAATTTGCTGAATATGCTGATAACTAAAGGATGCAATTCTTAGCGGGTACTGAAGAAATTAATAAAGAAGGTACTTTACTATTTCTGTAGAAAATAATCGTAGAAACGTTTCCAAGAAACTCTTTTCCACAGAAATAGTAAAATATCTACTTATAATTTTGGTCAGTATCCTCTAAGACATTACCCTCTTCAGTTATTGGCATGTTCAGCAAATTCGCCATTTATACCAGTTTATTACTTAAAATTATTTTATTGAATTGTTTGTTAATACAAGAAGGGTTAATAAAACATACGTGAAACATTTCTTAAATTTTTTTCCTGGTGTTAACAATATCAAACTTTTAACATCCAAATTATTGGATGTCCCTAATAATATGGCCAGACACTGTAATGGCAAAAGTACACTGGCTTGCAAAAAATTCGCGTACTCCTATTTTTGATTGTATTAAGTCGGTCTTAATTTTTAAGTTGTCAGTGTCAATCAGTTAAAATTATTTTGTTTTATTTTCCTAATGACAGATTTATCCGTCTAAAATGTAATGTCAAAAGTCAGAAAGGTCACGTTTACATAGCAAAAACCACATAAACACTCGGTTACTTGATTTTTAAAGTGTATGCGATTTTTTTGCAAGCCAGTGTAAGTCTCTTCATAATTTATTTCAGTTAATGCAGAAATTTGTGTCTATAGTTTTTATGAATTTCAGGTTGCACTGATTATGGGTATAGCTGGGGCCTTGAGATCTGATTACTTGCAGATTCTGGTGTCGATATTAGTGTTTTAAAACGTTACGGCGGGTGGAAATCCGCAACCGTCACCGAGGGGTATGTGGAAAATTGGTTGGCTAATAAAAAGATAATAGCTGAGAAAATCCTTATGGGAAAAAAAACACCAATCAACTTCCAGTTCAATAATAGATCAAGCGTCAACTTCCAATTCTATCAGAAATCCGCTAGATTCAACAAACTCCAATGGCGTCAAATTAAACTAACTATTTAACATAAGTGGGTGCAACGATTGCCAAATTAGTGTTAATATTAATATTTTTTATTATTATTATTATTATTACACTACAATCTGTCTTTAGACATTCAGTAGTTGATATGACATATATGGTTAATAACATAAGGAACATGGATGTGCATCCACTGATGACACTCCGCTATTAATCTTAAACTAGTTTATCCTATACACTATTGGAACTGTTAATATTAATATGAAATAAATATAATTATGTATTCATGTTCATTTGGTTTTGTCGAAGTCAACATTTTGTTGTGTATTTTTTACAGTTTTCAATAAAAAATTAATTCAATCCTGTTTTTTTTTGTTGTTGTCATGGAAACACTTTTACTCCCTCAGGGAGTAAAAGTGCTACTTTACTCCCTCGTTTGGGGGACTAAAGTAGAGCCTTATATATAGGACGTGCAAAAAAATAATTATTCACTAATGAAATCTATTTATTTTCTATATTATTAATTAACTCTGTATATATTGAATATTTTCAATCTAATAGTATTCTATTTCAAAAATATAAAAAGATTCACTCTAATTTTAATGGTTTAAGAGAAAAGCAACCGTTAAAAAGTTATCTAAATTGGTAAAATTTTTCGTTAGTGTTAATGTTACTCTTGTGCAATATAACGGCCTGTTATATTGATTTTCAGTGCAATTTAACAAACTTTATTTTTCGGCCCATTTAAATGTCCATAGGATCTTTTAAGGGCCATCTTTTAAGTCAGAACCTTTCTTGAATTTCCCAGCTTTAGCATTTTTACATCCTCGGGTGTCCAGCAAGATTTCAACCTTCTAGGGTGCCGGAAAAAATTAAACTAATAAAACATTTCTTAATCATTGAGAAGAAGTGAGTACCATACGTGGTTTTAATTTTGTCTCAGTACATCTTTCATTTATTTCGACGAGTTAGTTGCTGGGTATATAAGTTTGTTTATGATATTGTTAAAAAACATTCTCCTTCGACATGTAAATGTATTGGGTAGTTTTTATTTGTAACTTATCTAAATTATTCGACGCTCATAAAGTTTTGCAATAAAAACAATAAAAAATTAAGGATCTGCGTAGGAATACCAGTAATTACTTTCATCACCCACAAATACTTCTTATTGGTTTGTTTTAAACAGGCAACGCTAGGAATTTGCTAGTTAAAAGCTGTTGGAGAAAAAATAATATGTTTAATTCATACAAAACATGCGTTTCGGGACTCATAAGATTGCCAGACCGCGCTAATCCATCGTCCGGCAACTTTCTTATTTGTCCCAAAAACATGCATTATCTGTACTAATTAAATAAATAACTATGTTATTTCATAATTGTCAAGAATGGCATAGCTATTAACATACCTAGGAATGTTATGACTATCATAACTGCCGCAGATGTCAGAGCGAGGATTTTAAGATAACTAAGGCCTGTTATGATTGATAACATCCGTGGTTTGTTCAATAGTTTCTCGGTTTCAGAAAATGAATACGTTATTATTAAATATTATTTTTAAAAGTTCTCTTATCAGGCGATCAATTATATATGGGTTGATTTGACGACATGGTTATTTTACCTTATTCATTTTGTTGTCTGTAGTTGTTGACATATCAATTGATAATATTACCGTACGTTTATGTTTAGATGAGTCTAGCAATAATAGTCTAATTATAATGTAACGAATAGTAAACCCACATATGACGTCATCAAACATTCTAGATGTATGAGTCATGAACTGTATGACTCATCAATCAACACGTGCAAGTATGACTCATCGACCCGCCTCATCGACGTGACTTAACAACAGCTGCAAGTATGACTCATCAACACGTCATCGAACATTCTGGATGTATGAGTCATCGTATGAAAGATATAAATTGAGTCGCGAGTAGGAGGAGTTAGTGTTTAACCGGTGTCGTGTTGAAATGTACTCTGAATAATTAGTTAATAATTATTGTAATACATAAACAGTTTTATATAAATAGTCCTCATATAAATTTGTAAATACCTAGCATTTATTTAAATGCTTTAGTTTGTTAAATAGTTTATAGTTATAGTGTTTTTAATTAAGTGCATTGTAAATAATCTTCAATTAATAGACGAATTTAAACAGCATTTAGGTTATTATTTTAAAAAGAACGTTACAGTGGTGTTACAGGTGTGAGGTTTTAAAATAAATAAAATCGCGTAATAATTAAATAAAGTGCTGTGAGAATAAATTTTTAGTGTTAAAAATAATTTCAACAAACAATTAAAATGGTGATGAAATTGTTAAAAGATCTCTTAGTGATAGATTTAAAACGGGGATTAGACGAGAGAGACTTAGATAGTAATGGAAAGAAAGAAGTTTTGATAAATCGGCTAAGAGAATGGCTTTTAGAACAGAAGGAAGATCCTGAAAATTACCGCTTTGAAATACCTGGACCCGCAATTGATACTAATGTGTTGTTAAGTAAAATTAAAGAAGAATTACTTGAAAATACTAAAGCACTGGAAGAAAAAGTTTTGGAAAATTCTAGAAAGTCCGAAGAAAATGTTAGAATGCTAAAGGAAGAATTGCTGGAAAAGTCCGATGAAAATTCTAGAATGCTTAAAGAAGAATGATTGGAAAAGCACGAAGAGAATTCTAGAAGGTTTGCAGAATTATTCGAAAAGTCCGAAGAAAGTTCCAGAAGGTTTAAAGAAGAATTGCAGGGCAATATCAAAGCGTTAGAAGATAAAGCTTTCGAAGAATTGTTGGAAAATTCCACAGCGTTAGGACTATTAGAAATTAAATTGGAGAAACAGGATAGGGTAATAAAGATGGTAGAAGAGAAAATAGCCCAAATGCAATTACCACCAACAGACGACCTAAGAAAGACGACATAACCGAAATGCTGGAAGATAGAATGAGTCAACTACGGTTTCCTTCAACATCTGAGTGGCCGTTTAATGAAGTAAAAAAACAATTTCAAGAAAAAAAGGGTCCTGCCGTAGGGATAAAAGTAAAACCGCCTACGTTCGATGGAAAGATAACTTGGTCCACCTACTACAAACAATTTGAGGAGGCCGCTGGGGCCAACAGATGGACAGGCAAGGAAAAGGCCTTTTCATTAACTGTGGCTTTGCGTCGAGATGCGTTGAACGTCCTGCAAACAATCCCAGCAGGACAGGAAAATGATTACCAATTGTTAGTGTCTAGATTGGAGATGAGATATGGAGACGCGCATCTTCAACAAGTGTATCACGCGCAAGTGAAGAATCGGGTCCAGAAGATTGGAGAAAGCCTGCAGGAGTTTGAAGCCGATGTTGCGCGGCATGAATCGAACAATGGGCAAATATTTGGCGAAGGTCGTCTTCGATCATCAACGAGACTGGGATCAATACCTGCATCTGTTCCTGATGGCTTATCGTGCATCGGTCCACGAAACAACCGGTCAGTCACCAGCGTCTGTGATGTTTGGACGTGAGTTACGGTTACCGTGTGATCTGGAATTTGGATCCCCACCTATAGAGCAGGAGGTAGCCGGGAATGATTATGTGGTTAACGTAAAGAAGAAGTTGGAGGATATTCACGACCGAACCCGAAATAATAGTCGAATCGCGAGTGACCGGATGAAGACTACGTACGATGTGAGAGCCCAAGAAGGAGGGTTTCAACCTGGAGAGCTTGTCTGGTAATACAATCCGCAGATACGTCGTGGCTATTTTCCAAAGTTACAGCGGAATTGGGAGGGCCCATACCAGGTGAAGAAACGAATAAATGACTTGATTTATCGCATCCAGAAATGGCCAAGAGGGCAACCAAAGGTGGTACACTCCAATCGTCTGGCGCACTATGAGGGAAACAATAACGTAGTCCCGGATCGAGAAGATGATGCTCTGGTGGCGGTCAATACCGTAAGGCCTGAAGATGATCAGCCAACCTTTAGAGAATTTATGGCTGCGTTTTCCGGAACTAGAAAAGCCCGATTCGGAGTCACGACCGAGATGCAACAAGACCTCTTCCGGGCCCCTGGTGATTATTCCATTGCCCACTGTGTCTCCGAGGATCTCCGAATGTCCAGGGGGATCGCAGTAGTGTTTAGGAATAAATTTGGACGGCTGGGTGAACTTCGAGATCAGAATCCCTTTGTTGGCAAAGCCTTACACTTGCCTGATCCAGACCGCTCCATTTACTACTTGGTAACCAAGCAGTTTTACTACCAGAAACCGAGTTACGCCGACTTGTGAAGGGCATTATGGGATTTGAGGACCGAGTTGCTTGCCAGGGATATTAACAAATTGGCAGTTCCCAAACTCGGCTGTGGGCGGGACCAGTTGGATTGGAGAATCGTTCGGAACCTGCTGGAAGTTATTTTTAGAGATACGGATGTGAAGATCTTAGTCTGTAGCTTCGATGCTCAGCCCGCATCAAGGCCAACAAAGAGTGTAGACTGTTATTTTTACCGTAATGGAACATGTAGTCGAGGTGAAGACTGTCGATACCGTCACGACCCTTTCTATAGAAACCAGAGAATAAAACCTGTTCTGGGACAGAACAGACTTGAAGAGGGGGGCAGTGTAACGAATAGTAAACCCACATATGACGTCATCAAACATTCTAGATGTATGAGTCATCAACTGTATGACTCATCAATAACACCTGTGAGTATTACTCATCGACACGCCTCATCGACGTGACTTAACAACAGCTGCAAGTATGACTCATCAACACGTCATCGAACATTCTGGATGTATGAGTCATCGTATGAAAGATATAAATTGAGATCGCGAGTAGAAGGAGGAGTTAGTGTTTAACCGGCGTCGTGTTGAAATGTACTCTGAATAATTAGTTAATAATTATTGTAATACATAAATAGTTTTATATAAATATTTATTAATGGAGATAGCGTCAAATTTTTTCCGCTAAATTAACACTTTTCATATGTAGACATTATTTTCTTTAAAGAAATGTTCCGAATTTTAACAATGAAAGTGCAATAACAAAAAACCCGTTTTTTGTTGAAATCGCTTATCATCAAAAATAGTTTTTTTGTTTCCGCATTTTTATTATTAAAATTAGGAACATTTTTTTAAAAACAATAATGTCTACGCATAAAAAGTGTTGATTTAGCGAAACAATTTTGACGCTATCTCTATATTAATAAACAAGAACGCATTGTTCGCTTTTTGTTCACATAAATCTTAAATAAAACGCTTTTTTGTCTGAAAAACAATAGTATAAGAACCGCAAGGTTTCTTTCTAACCCCTACAAAAATCTCATAGATATATGACATATACTTTCTGAGAAAAAAATTAGTGAACTTACTTCAATGAAATTGTCCCTAAAAATGGGTACCTTTTATTGCGTATCGTCCGATAACAACAAAAGTATACCAGTTAGAAATATAATATTCTACTGTTGTATGTAGAAATGAATTTACTACTTGCTCGTTTTTAATATATTTAATTTGGTTCATTAGTTCCCGAGCAATATGCTTTCAAAGTCAGAGGACTCTAGAAAAAAAAGGATAGTAGTTCATTGTTATTGAAAATTAATTATGCCGTTTATTGTTACTAGAGAAATGCCTGACAGCAGTTATCTCCCGAGATTTGATACCGGTTGCAGGGGACCGCTCTGTTTTTATGTTTAACCTATAGCAGTGGAAATCTACATTCCAAGGGACTGCAGACAATAAGGTTAGTACGCTTTAAAGTATAGTTAGTACTTTAAAATTTAATTATCTACAACGTAAAAACGTGATTTTAAATAATTTTTGGGCAATAACCTTTTAAATAAACATTTCTGGACCTGGTCTCTGCAAGGGAGGGCTCTCGAAATGTTGCCATAAGAAATGTAGTATTATAGACTGAACTTCAAGAACTAATAATTACTATTTATTACAGTAACAGAATTACATTGTTCTTTTCAGTCAGCTGCTACGACTGATCTTCAGAACGTAGATATTGGAGACTTGCCATCACCAGTTGGTCAGTTCACCAGCACTACTCAAAGTCAATCTGAGGCCGCCTATAGTTCTAATCCATCCTTCAGCCAGGATAGTATTTTTTTGGATCCTGCCACAGATACATACAGCATTCCTACACCATCTCCCAGGTCGAAGGGAATAATGAAAGTGTGAGTATGAATAGTTGTGATATTTCAGTAATTTAACATATTGCTTAGGGTAAAGTGTTTCACTGCTGCCTCCAGTTGGTTCAACTGTTTCATGATCACTGTATAACGATCTAAACCTCTTTAAACAGAAATACATATCTTAGAAAATTCCATACCAGTATTTTTTGACCACTAGGATAGTCTTATTTTGATTGACAGTAGGTAATTACACTGGAAAGTTCTTGACAATTTATTTTCATATTTGATTTTTTTGAATTTGAAGTTTGGTGTGAAATCTTCGTACCGAATCTCACACGCGCTTGAATTAGTAACCAGAAATTCTGTCTCGATCAGGAATGTTTAAAGAAAATTATTCTTCATCTGTGACTCGGGGCACTTTTCAAAATATTCCTGACCTCGAGATTGTAAGAGACACCTGTAGGTGGTGAGCTCGAAGAGATAAAGGTAAACCACGCCCCTAACGGTTTTTGTCGTTTTTCTCGAAAACTATTAGGTTTATCGAGATGAAGAAGGTAAAATAAAGCTTATTTAAATCCCTTTGCCAAAACCCATCAGGCGAGATTATCGATATTCTTGGTGCCAGTTGGCTGAAAAATTCGTTTTGGCAAGTTAATTCTTAGGAGAGTACACTGTACTAGTCAATTTTTTAATTCAACCTATTATGTAAAGGTGTTTCGTTTGTTTTGAAATCCTAATCTCCTTTATTTATAAGAACAGTAAAGTTTTCTGGAATGATTTTTGCTGTAAAACTGAAATATACAATTTAAAACGAAACTGTTGCCTTACTGTGGCGCCCGTACAATACGAGCCAATCAGGAATTAAATCGTGTATTTCAATTTCACATCAAAAATCATTCAAGAGAAAAATTTGCTCGATACCAAGGTCTTATAAATAAAGAAAATTCGGATTTCAAAATAGGGAAACACCCTGTACGTATTGGGTTGGATACAAAAATTAACTGGTACAGTGTACTCTTCTAAGAATTAACTTGCTAATACGAATTTTTCAGCCGACTGCCACCAAGAATATCGATAACCTCGCCTGATGGGTTTTGACGAAGAGATGCTAAGGTAAAAGATGACTGGACCACGATCGCGTCCGGATCGCAACAAATTTTTCTTAGCTACTTCATGACGAATATTAGACCAAAAAAGTTACGCCCGAATGTTCCTTGAGCAAATTTACTGGTGCAAATTGCTGATCCATGTATGACATACCTTCTTTCTTCGAATACACAAAACAAAGGCGAGGTACGAAAAAGCATTTTTGGTAGGGATTTAAATAAGCATTATGTTACCTAATCTCCATCTCAATAAACCTAATAGTTTTGAGAAAAAAGACAAAAACCGTTAGGGGATCTGGTTTACCCTCATTATCTCTTCGAGCTCACCACCTACAGGTGTTGACTTTGAGGGGGTGATTTAACAATCCACAAGGAAGCCCTATTCAAAAATCCACGGACTTAACTCGACTTTCCGCTATTTTTTGTAAGACTGTACTATAGTGATTTGACTATTATTTTTTACTTCAATATTTTTGACATACTTATCATTTCTGAAATTTAAATAATGTTCTCTTTTCATTGCAGGAAGTGTATGCTGTAACACTCCAATTAGCCCCACAGGGTAGAACCTTATTAGATCTTTACTTCGAGAAAGGTATCCTAGATCAGACAGCCAGAAAGAGGTTACGCCACCTTATAGTTGAAAAAAGTCGCGTCTTTAGATTTACATTTTTATTGTAATTTTTAATTTGTACTTATAATTGTCACATGTTATCATAATTATAATTATTTGGATAATTATTTCCGGATGTTGACTATAATGAATACAATATAATTAATCGTTCTAATGTAAGTTTTTTAAGTAAATATCGTTTTATTTTATTTGTCTTGCCTTCATTTTTGAACAATAACAGTTTTTTTATTGAATTTGTTTCTTTTCGACTTTTTTGTGTAAGTATGATATTGGTGATTTGGACTCACTATTATTGCTAGTTGGCCATATTTGCTCTTCAGAATTACTAGATTTCCATCAGTTTCTGAAAATATTTTCAGCTATCTCTGTGAGAAAACCTTATATAGCAGATGAAGGTAATACACATTGAAATGAGGCATAAAAATTGAAAACATTCATATTTTCAATGTGCATTTTCCTCCCATATCATTACAGGGTTTCTCCTAGAATTAGCTTACAATAAGACTTAAAATTAGGGAGTGGGGGAAATTTGGAGATTATGAAGAGAAAATTAGGCAAACTACCAAAAATAGTGAGTTTAAATCACCAATGTCATCTGGTAGAAACAACCAGAAAATATAGTAATGTGAACTTGAATCGATGGGTAAAATCAACTAAGCAGAATGGTATTTTAGTTATATGCAATGGTCATGACTGCTATCATATGTAGCTGATTCCACCTTAGAAAGATGCTGAATTAACTTGACATATAGGTATTTTTACTATCCAATATTATTACATCAGCCAGAAAAGCCAAGCTAATGCAACTACATCGTGAGTTACTTTTACTAGTCTACTAGGTTGATTTAACTATATGAGCTTCATTTCTAACTGTTTCATTTCGTATATCTAACTATACTATTAAGACTATTTTAACTATATGCAAGGCTGAAACAACCTAACACGGTATGGTAAATTTAACTATTTACCGGTTGCTTCTACCATATGAGAGTGTGATTGATTTAACCTTATTGGGTAAATTTAACCAAACACATTTTACTAAAATCGTATAGTTCGTGTTACCCATAAGTATTGTTGTCACTTTTTGTACCTTATTTTCGGGTTGCTGCAACTCATTTTTGGTTAATTTAACCTGAATATTTTTTTCAGTGCAGCCCACACTTTTTTTTGCCATTTTTGTCTTCTTCGGAAACATTGTCCAAAATAGCTCTTGGTCTATGACACGCCTTAGGAGCATCAAAATAATTAGAATGTTGCTTGTGCTCACGAAGTATGTCGTAAACACTGGCCACACCAATTCATAAAATTATAGTAAATAAGCAGTGGCATTGGAAGGTAAATTAAAACATGACCTATCAATCTAGCAACATTTTCCACTTTTTCGTGTTTTTTCCATTGAGGATGCTGCTCTTCACACACTTTAAAAGCGTTCATAATTATTTGTTTCACCTCTACAGAAAAGTGCTTTTTTGGCGTTTTTTTGGTGGTGACAACTGAATATTGTTGACGTTTTCATCATCCATTTTTAATAATTTTGCAGTAAGGAAAATTCTACAAATTAACCAACTCATTATTATTATTAACTTTTCATATAATTCTAACTTACTTATTGACAACCGTTCGTGTATTGAATGGTGCGAGTCTTAATAAAGACTTGTAATGTACCTAATATGTAACACAGTTGGAAAAACTGACGGAACTTTCAAAACAACTGACGTAAACGCATGCGTAACAAGCTGGCGTTTGCCGTTTGTGTTTGTATGTGTAAATGAGACTTCTATCGAGTACCGCCCCATTTATTTCAACCAATGAATATTCAAGTTTCAAGTTGCATCTGAATGTCTCTGGTTTTTCATTACTATATCTGTTGGGTAAACGCAGTATAGGCAATTATGATAAGGATTTCCTTATCCCACTTAGTGTGATAATAAACTTCATTATATAACTCAAATGAATGACATAATGAGTTCTTATCCAAGGAGACGTAGATAATAGTTACTTACATTACAAGTGGGATAGAAGCATTATTACAGCACTCAAGTGTGGGAATCGCAGATGACGAGGGCGTTAGCCCGAGTCTCATCTTTAACCACACGTGTGCTGTAATATGCTCTATCCCATGAGTTGATGTACAAAACTTTATCTACGACTGCAATAAATTTAAAAAAATATTTTGCTCCAATAATTTTCATTCAAAATCAAAATGCTAAGATAGAAAACATTTGCTCATTACCAGGACAACCAATTTTGTTGTGTCAAAAACGATGTAATTTTTCAGTTTGTTATTCCGTGGTGTGAATATTATCAGTTTAACCAAAAAAAAAAAGAATATGAGTGATTCCGAAGACTTGCACTCAGACATTGAAAACGCTGCAACTAGTGCAGCTTCATTGTTACTGCCAGAAAAGTCGAAACGAAAATACGAAATATGAACGCTTTATTCGGTGGTGCAACCAAAAGGGTGTGAAAAACGATACAAACGAGAAAGTATTATTAGCGTATTTTGAAGAACTATCGAAGATGTATAAGTCATCAAGTCTTTGGGCCTACTATTCTATGTTACGAGCAACGATATCTGCGAAAAGAATGTCGACATTAGCAAGCATAATCAGTTGATTGCGTTTTTGAAACGAAAGGCAGATGGGTATAAGCCGAAAAAATCGAAAGTGATTTCCAAAGAAGAGATTGCAAGGTTCTTAAAGGAAGCTGATGATGAAACCTTTTTGCTGAGTAAAGTAAGAATGTTCAAAATATCTTGAGAACCGCTTTATAAAGTTAAATGCACTTATTTTCAGGTTGCCCTTATTATTGGGATTGCTGGAGCCTGTAGGAAAGAGGAACTTACCTATCTGCTTCTTGAAAATGTCAAGGATGAAGGGCAGGTTTTTCATGTACAAATTCCTTACACGAAAACCAAAGTCTCGCGAGAATTTTTTGTTACGTCCGGTAACGACGAAGGGACAAATATGGTCGAAATAATTCGCAAATATTTGAAATTACGTCCCCGCCCCGTTGACCACGGTCGATTTTTCATTGGATATAGGAAAGGAATCTGTATAAAACAGCCTGTAGGTATAAACACTTTTGGAGGTATTCCAAAAAAGATCGCGTTGTTCTTAAAATTATCAAATCCGTAAGAATACACTGCTTCCGACGATCATCAGCTTCTTTATTAGCGAACAATGGCGCAAATCTCTTGACGGTCAAAAGATATGGAGGATGGAAGTCGAACACGGTTGCCGAGGGATACATCGATTCTTCATTAGAAAATAAAAAGCAGGTAGCAGTTAAGATCCTAGGAGAACAGCAGCTTTCAAGGAGTAATGACTGCAACGTTGAATCTTTAGAGATAACACAAGATGCAGTAGAGGCAGATGCGGGTGGTATTGTGCTAAGAAAATGCAAAAATTTTGTTATTAATGTTTATAATAAGTAGTTGTTCGTTGGTATTGTTGTTTGTTTACATTATATTTGTGTATTTCTTATAAATAAAAAAGCGTTACGTAATGAAAGCGTTACGTAATGATTTTGTGGTTCGGTATATATTGGACAAACACTTCGAAATTTTGACATAAAATATAAAGAACACGTACGTCATTACAAAAATAAACATCCTGAAAAATCGAATTACGCCAAACACCTTTTAGAACAAAATCACACAATGACTCCTCAAAATAATATTAAATTCCTACATTTTTGTAATAACAAACGCAAATTAGACATTTTAGAAGCCTTTGAGATATACAAACACAAACTCAGGGTACCTTTAATGAATGAACAACTTGAGCTCAGTAATTCTCCGTTACTGGAAGTATTAGATATTTAATTCTGATTATTATTATTATTTTATCTAGTTACCTATTTTTGTATCTACCTTAGCGACGTGTTTGTTTATAATTATATTACCTTTGATAATGACAGCATAGCTGTCGAAACAATATTGTCAGGTTGTATTTTAATAAAACTGTGAAACTTTTAATAATCTTTATTTATTTCATGATTATGGAGTTCCACAAAGTAAGGCTGGAAACAATAAACAATATTATACAAGCATTGCATTTTTACTTAACCTAGTTATTGCTAAACGGAATTTGATGAGCTTTACGCAATTGAATTTATTGAACTTTATTACCTAAATATTTTAATCTTTCAAAAACACAATATAAATTTTGATAATTTCTATATTCCTTTACAGGCTCCTCTAAGAGGTACAAGCAGTTAAAGTATTGCACAAGATTTTGTTGTTTTTAAATTTTCAGACTTTTAGTAGTACTTAGATATTTGGATTGGATTAATAAAATTAAACCATACATAAACCTTTTCAACAGTCTTCGAAGTGTTAACTGCTTTAAATCACAAGAATTCTAAGCGTAAGGATTCAAGGAATCGTACTTTTTAAAAATATTACAACAATACAGCGTATTGTTTCAACATGGATACTCGGTTTTAAAATCTCTCTTAACTGACGCCTACACTAGTCGTTTAGTTAATCATTATGCAATCAATACCAAGTCGACCGGGATCAAATAGCATTGAAGAACCTACATTGTTGCTAATTTTAAAAATCTAAAACTGTTTATATCTGTGATAAACCCCTTTTTTTATGTTTGTACTATTGCTTGGAGATGTTGGTTTAAATAATACACCCGCTGTAGCCCATAATTATTATTATTTTTATTTCTTACTTTTATATATTAGAAAACTGATGTCTAAAACTAAAGTCTGTAGTCGCTTTTTCTTTATTACATCAAAGGGTTTTATATCAAAGGTTTTATTATATCACAGGTTTTTTTACACTAATAAGTACACTAAAGGTCTATGGTCGGTGAAAATAGTGATTTTTCTTCGAATAAATACAGCCTAGATCTTTTTAGCTGCTCAGATCATAGCCATTAGCTCTTTTCAATCATGCAGTAATTCTTCTCCGCTTTATTAAGACTTCGACTTAGGAGACAGGTTATAATATACCCGCTGTAGCCCATAATTGTTAGTTTTGTTTCTTACTCTTACATATTAGAAAACTGATACATTTTCACGCATCTGAACACTTCTAAAGTTTGTAGTCACTTTTTCTTTATTCTATGTAACACTTATTTTTCGCAGCTCTAAATTAATGAATCAAAACATGGACATACAGATGGACTGTAACCTTTAAAAATTCAACTACTAAATACTATAAAGTTCATAGATAAGATACTTACGTTATTTTATAATGCCACGGCTGGAGACATCTTAAAGACAAATTACGGCTCAGGAAGTAGATACCGATCTTCATAGCTTATTAATTATAAAGAAGAATAAGGTTTTATAGACATAAAAATAAATTTGGGCGCCATCTGATTGCATGTCCTTGAAGCTCAATATTCGCAAGCAGAAAAGAATAGTGACTTTATTGATTAGATGCAATTAATAATCATGTTTATTACATTAATATTAAGGTGATTAAAGTATTTTAAAAACTTTCGCAAGCGAATGGTCCAATATTATTATCACAATAGGGTTTAATTCAAATATTCATTTATTTAAAAATAAAGTAGTTACTTGTCTTTAATGAGAATATAGTAAAAGTTCTGAAGGTAATAAATACCCTTATAAGAATTCTTATTAAACAAAAATATAGATATAGATTTATATATAACATAATTATTTAGGGAAAATGGTACAAATAGTTTTTACATAAAACTTACTTTAGTCGAACAAGGATCCATTAGCCCTGATACTCTGGTAGAATTTTACAGTTCCTTAAACTTTCAAAAAACAACACTTTTACAATAATGCTCTAGTATCACTTAACACTAAATATAAGGTCTTCATAAATTATAGATGAAAAACAGAAGAAGAACTTTGAATTCTTGTAAAGATGCAGCAATAATTAATTGAACTTTCTTGATTGATGTTAGGAAAATTATTTCTGTAATAATCCGGTACTACTTCACGATACTAAAACTCCTAAACTGCAATAATCCCAATATTACACTTGTTAATTACAAGTTTTAGTTTATTTTAACTCATTTTTATTATTAGAAGATAATATTGTTTTAACGTAATGATTTAGTAGAGCTGGCCAAATTCTGCCAGTCTACTATTTACGATTAAAATGAAAATCCCGAGAATAAAGATTATTAACATAAAAATTCTTAACATTAAAATTATCACATCGTTGCTACAAAAGGTACCATTTTGGCACTTACTTCCCTCTGTCAGATCACCATTGATATATCTATCTAATATTCATTTTACCTTTATTCGTTAAAATTTGAAAACATTCACTTAAAGTACTTCACAATAAAAGTACAAAATAAATAAACAGTTCAAAATAAAAGTACAAAATGGACTATACATAACCCCTTACATACCTGCTTTGATATTATTTTGCCTACTTCTTGTCCCGTCTTTAGCAGAAGAAAAACAAATGCATGTAAAAGAGACAGCAAGCAAAATAGTTTAATATTTCCATCATCAGTTAATGTTACTGGATAGCATATCACCTAGCATAATCCTAAAATAAAAATCAAATTTATGTAAGCCGTACATCAGTTCAATAAAAGTTTTACACGTCATTTTCAAATTTTTAACAGATACAATTGTACAGGCATGACTAATTTATTTTTTATCTTAAAGGGAAACGCATTTTTCATTGTTCTAAACTTTTAGTTACGCTTACTATACCCGGGCCGCTGAACAGATATAGTTAAAAAAAATCAAGGCAGCACAGATTGTTCTGATTGGTTTTATGTGAAAGTTAAATTTACAATAGAACATTTTTAGAAATGAATTGTTAATTAATTATAAATAATGGCACTTCGAGAAATGCTAGTATAAATAATAACCATACATTTTAAAAAATTTCAGTTTTATTAATTTGATAAAATTGCCATTAAAAGTTCGTGAGTGCGATGTTTGTAAACGCATTTATTTTGTCTGTGAATTATTAATAAAACAATGAATTTACATACAAACATGCTTTAAGTATATACATCTTTGGCACAAAATGTTTTATACAAAATAGAAAGGCAGATTATAGAGCAATATAAATATAGAGCAGAAACTGCAACTACTGAACGAATACAGGATACAAATGAAAACTATAAAATATGTACACACGATGAATTACATAATAAATATTAATCAGAATCCGAGCTCGTTGATGAATCAGATTCATTTTCCAAATTGATAATCAATGGTTCGATCACAATATCCGCTGCTAAATCAGCTTCCCACATGCCCTGTTCTACCAGCATGGTATGTGATATCGCTTTCTTCCAATTTTCGGAAGAAACATTACAACTGCAGTAAGTAGTAGGTTTCGTACATCTTGGATTTTAAAGTTGGTATTATTTCTTGCTACTTCTTCTTTTATTTGGGCCCATATTAATTCTATAGGATTAAGTTCGCAGTGATATGGTGGCAATCGTAGAATTTTACGACCAACTGCTGTAGCTAATTCGTCAATAGCATATTTCTTTTTCGCCGGTGCGTGTTGTTGCACCAGCGTTAATAATTCAGCTCTAACCATATCGGCTTCATATGTAACAGAGTTCTTACTTAACCAAGCTTGAATCTCTGCCTTTTTTTGCTGAAGAAGAAGGAACTTTTTCTACTTTTCTGCTGTGATATGAGGCGTTATCCATAATTATCACTGCTCCTTCCTCCAAAGCCGGTAATATTGCTTGGAATCACTTTTCAAAGACTTCGGCGTTCATTTCGTCATGATGGTCGCCAGTCTTCTTGGATTCAAACAAAAGTAGGCCATTTTCTACAAATCCTTCCTCTGACCCAATGTGCAACACAATAAGACGTTTTCCTTTGCCAGATGGATTCTTCAGTCCTGTAGATAACCGTTGTAGGAAAGCTTGCTTTGCTGTAGTTATGGTTGTGTCTTGCCTAATTCTTTGCACTGTATAACCTGCATTTACCCACGTTTCATCTAAGTAATAAATTTGTTTCCCTTCTGCCCTCAATTTCCGCACTTCCCGGAGATAATGTCGTCGCCAACCCACAATTTCATCTTTTCCCTTTAACATTCCATTTCTTTTTCTTTTGCTATACCTTAAACAATAATAAATTTAGATAATGACTTAACATTACTTATTGTATATTTACCAAAATCCAATTTCCTTCAGCAATGCCCTCAAACTAGTTTTTTTGAAATTTGGCAGTTCTTCGTTATCATTAATAGCAAGTATTATTTTTGCTATTGTTGGTGGTTCGTTTCGTAGATAAAATTGGTGAATTATTCGTCTGACTCCCACTTTTTATGCCCTCATCAATGTTGTCCAAAATGGGTTTACTTCGATGATATGACTTTGGCGGCTTGAATTTATGGTCAGCCTTATATATTCTCGAAGAACGTTATAAACACTTGCAACACCCACGCCTGTCATAAAATGAATATTTACAACATTGATATTGAAGAAATAACACAATACGTAATAAGCAAAATAAAATTACAATTGCCTACGCTTTTGCAGTAAATTCGACGTTTTCAATTTTCGAATTAGTTGGATATTTTTCTTGACACGCTTTAAAGATGTTTAGGATGGATGCTTTATCAGACACCGAAAAATGCATTGGGGCCGTTTTTTTGGAGGAGAAAGGGCCATATCTCTTGGATTTTAAAACAACAACAGTAAAGAACGAAATAATGACAAAACACAAAAAAATGAAAACGGGAACACTCAAAACAGAAAAGAACGGAAAACTAAACAAACAAACAAATACAGAATATCGAAAATGAATGAACGAAAATTTTAGTTATAAGTACAAGCGTCACGCACAACTAACAAGTGATTGCTGGATATTTGACAGTAAACGAATTGATATATTTTTGATACAATTAAACATGCCTTTGAATTTGAGCGGTATATTTGAATGCTACCAATAGAAAGGTTTTGTTACAAAGAGGGGGTAATTGTAGGCGTTTTTTATTACTATATCTGTTCGGCGGCCCAAGTATAGCAATAGCGAAATCTACCATTTTTGTGTTATTCGACTAGACTTATCTTACGAGGTATATTTGTAATTGTCTTTTTTAGCCCCTCGTTTGTGCTGTCTAGTTTACCCCACTTGACCCTATCTCGCTTATTATACGAGATAGACGAAAGGTTAAATTAGAAAGGTTTTGGAGAATTTCAAACTGATTTCAGATATCGTCTGATATTTAACCCACTTAAGACTCTATGTTAAGCCAGTGTTGAGGCGTTGAGGGCTAGTTCATAAAATACGGCTACGAATGTGGCTATTTAGGAAGAAGAGATCTATGCAGATGCAAGTCGACAGTTACGAATTGTAGTAGTATAAGATTTAAGGCCAAGATTCGCTATAGCCTGATATATTTTGCAACGAAGATCAAATAGTTAGAAGTGAGACACACATAGCTGACTAATAAATGCTGTATGTATTTGCAGATCTAACTTGCAAGCAAAATTTAATTGCTTCTAACGTGAATGAGTCACAACAAAGTTGAGACTGAAATATGATATACACTGTTACAATGGAATGTTCATTTGCTTTAATAATTCTGTGTATAAATAGTAATAATAATGCGTATCTATAGGATATTCGTGATAATGCACCTAATATTTAATTAAAAGAAAAGTAAAATATAATATTATCAAGTATCAGCGATATTGTTCATTTTCTTAATGTAATTAGTAATTATGATGTTATCGTCGTTTGCGATCATGGTTGAATTACTAAAACAAAATTTATTTGGTAGGTAATTTCTTAAATAATTTGATATGATTTAACAAAATTTTCTTGCTACATATATTATCACTAGTTGGTGTTCTAAGTGAGCGTTGAAAAACTGCACTTTACCGAAAGTAGGGGAGAGCCGCCCAAATTGAACCTTTTTTAGAAAAAGTTGGTATTTCAGGTCATTGTCGGTTATTTAAATTAAAATTCACACTAAGGCATACTTTATAATGTTTATCATATATTCAATTAAAAAATATACTGAAAAAAACATAAATTCTCTATTAAAATAATAAATTAGAAAAATGTGGAATCAGTTCGATTTAGGTAACCAGTCGCCTAAATTGAACCAAGAGTTCCCTAATTTTAACGACTAGCAGATATTCAAATAAACATCGTTCTAAATAATAAAACCAAAAAAAACTTAATTATTTACTATGACACTGGGTAATATTATACTAGAAATCACAATAAACCTGTTAAGTCTAACGACTGGAAGATGGAAATCCTCATCTTCTACCCCAGCACATTCTTCGTAGGCCCAATATGCACTACTTAGGCACCGTGCATTCATTTTCAAGTGAATTCAGGTAGTTATATCCTTACAATAAAGACATGAAGCATCTTCTGCACACGACTTTGCCAAACCATCAGAAGAACTGTTTGCCATTTGTCTTTTCAATGAACCTAACCAGTTCAATTTAGGCAACTCATTCGTTTTATTCAATTTAACCTGAATCTTTTTTTTTTCAAATTATAATCAGCGCCGAAATTGCGCGAGACTGTTTAAAATAGTATAACAAAATAATGGTATATACTGCCTTCCAGACATTTCCGAAATTTTCTGCACCAGTCTTTACGAAACATATGGAGAAAATTACATAAATGAAGGCATAAACATACAATTTGCAATTACATCGATAATCGCGGGAACACTGTAGTCATATTGAAACTACAGCATTCTATAGTCCTCCTGTTACTATTTTCGACGATAGATGGCATTGCAATATAGTCTTTAATAGAGTCACTCTATATTACTTATAAGAGTTGGGCCAACGCGGGAATTGACGCTGATTGGTTGGATCCATTTGCACTAATGCCAATTTAAAAACACGAAGTTTGATAAAATTATGTAATAATACGACAGGTCTTTTCACTTCCTCATAAATTTATGTGGAAGTTACTTACTATGGCTACAACTGTTTCTGCAATTGTATCCATAGGATAAATTGTATCCATAACAATTAACTGACAAATAAAGTTACAAGGTGGAAAAGATCGCCCTTAATTTGACAAATAATATGATGTTTAGTAAGAATTTTTATGTATTTCTCTTCAAGTTTTTAAGAAATATAAATTGCAATTGAAGGGTTGATGTCAAACACGGCATTTGTCAAAAAACTGTAACCTTTAGGAGAACCAAAAACTAATGTAAGGCCACAGTTTTTATTATTTGGAATTATGTGCAGTTTATGAAACATTCTTACACAATCCAAAAATCTGTGGTTTTTGACGAAAATTTGGCAAAACAGATTTGTTATTTTTTTATTAAACATAAGATACATTTTAATTAAATCGGTCTGGCAGATTTAAAAAAAATTAAAATAGGTATGTATATACTTTTTTAAACAAAAGATTCATATCTCTAGCATGAAAGAAAAAATATATGTAAGCACTGCTGTTGTCGTCCTCGACAATGTCACCTAGGTCTTCATTAGTGCCCAGAATATCATAGAAACCACGGTGTTCTCGATTAGATAATACTGCACAAAGGGCTTGAAGATCTTTTAGTTTTGCATGATTGATCTCGATAGGTACACGTTGTAATTCACTAGTAATATGGTCTTGCTTCTAATTATACATTGTCTCTACGTTCCAGAACAGCTATCTCTTATTCTATAAATTTATTTATTTAACTCAAAAATGTTATTGCCTGAATGTATGCCATACATTTGCGAAGACTTTAGTGGAATAGGTGGTCGACTATTCTTTACAAAAAACTTATCAGTCGACAGTTTGAAGTTAAAAATATCTTTCTTGGTCGCCCCATTTGATAAAATATGCAAAATATGTTACTGAGTAATAACTCTGAAATAAAACGATTTAAAAAAGCAAAATATTTTCACTACTTTTCCAGTGTTTTTGTTACGGAAATAATTCAAATGGAAATTGACTTACTAGAGCACAAGAGACATTAACAGTTTTTTTGTAGCTGAGAGTAGTTTCTTCTTTTCTCAATTTTGCAAATAATATGAATATATATATATATTACTCTATTTAGGAATTTTATTATATTAATCAATTCAAATAAACTATGGTAAATTATAATGAAATAAATGTCAGGTTATGAAACATTTGACATTTGCCAGGCAAACATAACCAATTATTTTTGCAATGTATATTTTTGGATCCAAAATGGCGGATTGACATTCGCGTTGGCTCAACTCTTATAGGTAATATAGAGTGACTCTAGTCTTTAAAAAGATAATTGACTGGTTCAATTTAGGAGGCGGTCCAATTGGGGCGACCCTCCCCTATATTGTCTATTAAAAGAAATACTTCTAGGGAATCCTTCGTTTTCGGCATTTTGTAAAAGGCACAATACCTTCTGTTCACATAAACCGACTATAGTCCAGACCCTGTAAGTTCCAATGCACGTCACATCCTACGTCATAACCTCAAATGACGTCATTAAATTAGTATGTTTACATTCTTTGCATGAGTGGAATGACTATTTATGTATATGCAACCAATTTAGCACATGTATACAGGATGTTATGGCACTTGGGTCATTAATTGAAATGGCAAATAGTGCAAAGAAAAATAAGCAATTTTCATTATACAAGTAAGGGAGAAAAATGAATAATAAACGCGAAAAAGGCTTTTCGTTTAATTTACAAAAACTTATTAGGTGTCACTGGAATTAGGATAGGTTAAGATTAAATAAGCATTTTTTCCAAGAATTACCTATTTGTCTGTTTTGCTGAAGTACGTACCTTACCATGAACTAAAAAACACCAGATGTGTTTAATTTAAACAAAATGTTTAAGTTTGTAAAACGATAAAATAAAGCGATTAAAACAAAATAAAAGGATTTATGAACAGACGCCATGTTTATGCCTAAAGTAACTGAACTAAGCATATAGCATATTGTGAAAATACTTACATTCAGTAACAAGGAAAAGTTTAAATAACACAACTACATAGTTTTACTTAATTTCTAAAAAGACAAATAAATAAGATACAGTATAATAATAAACAAACAATATACAAAAATATACATTTATTCTAAAATAAATATTCAAAAATATATTTATTTTAATCGTCTTCACCATCATCGCCGTAGCAGCTGCTGTCATCGTCCGAATCGCCGACATGTATTATAAGGGGTTGAGTATCCTCAATAACAAATCGAACTTCCTTCTCTCATTGCTTGTTTATTGTTTGTTCGTCTTTGTCAATACATTTCTTCCATATTTCTGGTGCGATTGTATTTAAAGCTTCTTTCCACATATCCAAGGCATTTTGGCCAGTGAAGGCTCTTCTAAATTCTTTAGCAGTTGGTGCTCAAACCACTTCAAGAAGTTATCTTTGTTCATTTCACCACAATAATCGACATTTGTAGCTTTTGAGGCAAATATTAGTGATGCTTCATTTATAAAAATATAGCATGTGCGGCTGCGAGTGGCGACCTTAAACTGGAGAACAGTCAAATTATTTATACGAACGTTTCTGATGCATCTCATAAACAACATACGGATAGCTACTTGGTCAAAATTGTCTCTGTTTCTAACAGGCTTCGTGCGTATTCTTTTCCGTTTAGGACTTCTCACAAGCTGATTGTTTCTTGATGCTTCAGAAATACCACTTATTGTGCAAATGTTGATGTTAAGCGCATTTGCAGCTCTCTGTAAACAACCATTTAAATTATAACTGATGCATGATACACATATCCATTGTATAACATTCTTAAACGTACCTACCTCTCTTACTGCAGTGAGTGGTAAGATTGTAGCACCATTATTACGTTTTTTCTCAAAATAATTAACTAAGGATAATATTAGCTTCTTTGACTGTCTCAAAAGCGGGGGTGTTATCCTAACCTCACTTTAATATTCCTGCAAATCGAAGAAATTACGCAAGATAATGAATTATTTAGTTTTGAAAAACTGTTTTTAATAGTTACGCAACATTAAGAGAGACAGGTACAAGACACGTGTACAAAATATATCGTGAAGCACAGTCGCAAAAATATAACCATCAACCTCAACCTTATGACCACAACCAGCAAACGCCAAAACACAAATTAAAACAATGAAAATAAAAATCGATTGTAGATAGATATGTAAACGAGCAAACGAGAAACAGCAGTATTGCCAACAGTCGAAAGACAAATATGAAAGTTATACGCAGTTAATTCTTTTACAGTTTTTATTTCGACTATACAAATTCAAAATATAATAGATGGGAATAAATAACATGATTTTACTGGATTACAGTAAAATTTACATGTGCAAAATAATAACTCAAAAAACCTTTAAAAACAAGCACTCGTATATTTATTTTTGTCAAGTTTACAACAAAAAACCGCCCTTAAAGAATTTGAAAAAATTATTGATGACGTGCATCGGAACTTACAGGGTCTGGAGTATATTATTGTAGACTTCTTGCAAACCCTATCGTAAATTTGTAAATTATCCCAAAGCCTGCTTTATTATACTATAGCGGTACTTGCGGTACGGGTCTAATAAAAATGACAAAGTCTCGGCAAAGATAACTACTTTATAATAATAGCGTTTAAAGATGCATTACATCAGAACTAGTCAAAAAGCAGCCTCTCCAGCCACTTTTAACTCAACCTTTAAAACAGAACATCGGAATGTAATTTTGTAATCGCAGTTTTACGAATCCGTTTGAAAAATTTGTTGAGCTTGGTTGTTGCATTTTTATGTACAGTTGGTTTCAAAATAATCGAGTACAGCCTTTTTAAGTGGTATAAATCATGTTGTCACAATGACAAATAAAATGTCAAAGTTAGTTGTCAACTTATGTCACAAAACATAACCTAAATAAATAAAGATCATTTTATTGTGTATTCGATTTTTTTGAAACCAACTGTACCACAGACAACGAAATTTTTACATAAGTTTACAAATGTTTACCGTACTGCTATAGTTTTCGTGTTAGTACATAAGTACGCTTACATAAGTAAGCGTAGCAAGTATTAATATAGCATAGTGTAATTATCGTGTAGTGTATTCTAGTGTAACGTAGTGAAGTGTAACAAGTACTTATATACCATACTAGCAAATACCCGGCGCGCTCTGCTGCACTTTATTGAAATTACATGTTTTTACTTTCCGCTCGCGGCAGCAGCTAGCTTGCTGTGCGAGATCTATATATATTTTCTTGTCACATCAATCTCAGTACCCATTTTTAACTTCCATATATGGGTTTTTCGCTGTTATTTCGGACCACGATGGCCGATCAGAGTCCAATTTGGTCTTATTTTCTATTCTGGGCCAAAACCTTTCCAATGATACCAATTTCGGTCCAGTGGTTGCGGAGAAAATCGCATACATACATACATATATACAGACAGACAAACAGACAATCTTTCCCTTTTATATATATAGATTGTACGTACAATTTATTTATGTAAGATTATGCCACGATTAACGGTATCAGCTAGAAGAAAGAGCATACGTCGAAGAATGCAAAACGTTTCTGGTTTTACAAGGTCTTCCCAAAAAGTACAATCAGCAGAATTTGTTTCTGTTGATTAACCTTTAATTTCATTAGATCAAACTTCATCTTCATAAGATCAACCTTCAACTTCAACAGGTCAACCTTCAACTTCATTTGATCAACTTTCAGCTCCAGCACATCAACTTTGTACTTCCACAAATAGTAGCCACAGCCCAGAAGAAATTCCACCTACTTATACTACTGACGTTGAAAATGAGGTGTTCAATGTTAAAAAAGAGCACGAAGATGTCAGTGGAAGGAGAATTGTGGAAATTCCTAATTTTTTAATGCAATTATACATTTTCCTCATGTTGGATTGTTTTCGCGTAGAAAGGAACATCTGAAAATGGTTTCTGAGCAAAGAATTGACCTGCAAAGTAAAATTGTTGTTCAATGTGAGATGTGCGGAGTTAACATTGTTATATCAACTGACTGTAATGATCAGGCAATGGATATTTAAACAAGGCAGCAGTTCTAAAAAGTATCGCAACCGGAATAGGATGTACTCACAATTGAAAAAAATGTAGGCTAATTGTGATATTCCTTGCATGGGCCCAAATCTTTATGCAAAAGCAGAACAACTTCTTGCTACTTATATTGAAGAAACTGCATGGGAATATATGGAAAAAGCTGTTTTAGAAGAATCCCGTTTAGCAATTGAAGAAGACCGAGTTGATTCAGACGGCATTACATTCATTACTGTTATTGCAGATGGATCCTGGAGTAAAAGATAATACAGAACCAACTATAATGCAGCTGTCGGAGTTGGCGTTATTGTTGGTAAAAAAAACGAAAAAAAGGTGTTATTCTTAGGGATTACAAATAAATACTGTTGTATGTGTAACCATGGTAAATCAAAACATTCTGAAGCTCCCCCGCATAAATGTCTTAAGAATTGGAAGTTCGTCCGTATGGTAAAAAATCCAAGAATGTTTAACGTGGAGCACCTGTCGTTAGACTTAATCCCGACGTTCCTTCCAGAAGGAAGCAATTGAGTATGGACAGAAAGTAATTAAAAAAATCGAATGTCGTAACCATCTTCTACGAAATTTTTGTAGTAAATTAAGAGAACTGACCCAAAAAATAATAAGCAGCACAATGATAATTGTTTTTTTGTTGTATAATATGAATAAGCTGAACAACTCTATCAAACGAATGAAGTCGGGTATACAAGGTGTCGTTCTTTTTTATATTACAAATGCAACTTTAACTCATTGTGAGAGAGTACAACAGCTGAGAAATGACATTTTGAACTGTTCTCATCATGTTTTTGGGGATCACAATTATTGCGCCACTTACTTTTGCAAGGACCCAAACGTGAAAATGAAAACAATTGGATTATTGACTTCAAAGACTCGGGATAATATCAAGACATAATGGTTGTTACTGACAGAGTAGCGTTTAATTCTGAAAGTTTTGCCATGAAATATGGACAATAACGCTGTCGAATGTTAAACTCTATAGTTGCAAAATATACAGGAGGTAAACGAATTACCTTTACGGGAAATAGTTCCTATAAAACACGATGCGAAGCAGCTGCTTTAACTTTCAATCTTGAACCAGGCCATATTTCGAACGTAATCCATAAAAAGGTAGTTGGCAAAAGTCCTGGACAATTTACAAAAACTACGTGAAAGCTGCGAAAACCAAATAAAAGTGGGTTACATGTCGAAAGAGACCGTTTAAGTGAAAAATCACAAAGAAGGAAGACTTACAAGTCGGTACCAGCCGATAGCGAATATGGAAAAGTAGAGGAAGAAAACATGCAGGTTATCGGCAGAAGAAGATTCTTTAAAAGAAATTTTACAAGTAATGAAAAAATTAAAGACGAATTACATCTGATACAGTTAGAAACAACTGGTCAGAATAATAATCTACTTTGGCGTCAAGATAGATCATCGCGAATAACAGCTTCTAATTTTGGTAAGATTTGTAAAATGAAAAGCTTAACACATTGTTAAAAGAAACCATTAGAAATGAAGAGTTATGGAGAAGAACAAACCAAGCAGATATAAATATGGAGATAAGAAGGAGAAAGTATGGCTGGCTGGGGCTCACTCTGCGTAAAAATGGAAATGAAATTGGTAAGAAGATACTAAAATGGAATTCTAAACGAAACAGAAAAAGGGGGCATCCAAAAGGTACCTGGAGAAATATAGCAGAAAAGGAAACGATGACGATTTCGGAGCTGGCACAAATAGCAGTAGACAAGAAGAGTTGGAAGGACTATATTAAAACCCTGTGTCCCTTAAGGGAATAATGGGACCTATTATTATTATTATTTATTATAACACATTGTAAAAATATAGTCAAAAATCTGTTGTATAGCACTTTTAAAGGAAATCTCGCTACACGATGGGGACAAGATCATGAAACAGTAGCACTTAGAGAAGTTCAAGAGAAATCTAATATCCAAATTCGACAATGCAAATCAAATGCCCTGCATCAGCTGCAAGGATAAAAGTTATAAGTGTTGTTAAAGAAAAGAAAATTAAATTTTTGGAAAACCGGGCTGGTGAAATCTGTTTAAAAAGAACTCATAATTATTACTTTCAAATACAAGGACAGTTACATATTACGAACCGCAATTATTGTATATTCGTTGTATGGACACCTCAAGCAATGATAAGTGAAAAAAACTGATATACCTTTTATTTAGTAGGACGTGTAATTTCCGACAGAAATTTGATTTTTGTTAAAATTGCAACTTAGTATACCCTTTTTGCAATCAACGTTTCAGTTAAATTAAGAAATAAGATTCAATTAAATTAAATTAAGGAATAAAATAAAATACCATAAATAATAATAGACCGCGCATAATATGAACTTATTTTAACAGTGTAGCCTGCATGAGTAATTAACCATCGAAAACTATTGCCATTGCGCCTGATAGTTAGGCAATTGCATTAAGAAAAAACCCGTATCTTATCATCGTAAATGTAAGATATTTTAAAAAGTAGAAGACATTATACGATGGGGTTTTTACTAAATGAAAGAAAAAACTTAAATTGAAGTACCTACGACGAGATTTATTTAATTTTATGTTTATCAGGCCTGCTTTGATTAGTCGAAAATATACTAACTTTAGCAATTTTTTTCTAAAACAGATTACGTTTTGTAAAGATATTATGGAGTCGTAGGTACCTACAGAAAACCTATCTTAACAAATTGCTTTTTGTCCCGTGTCACTATTTACATAAATAAAAAAGTTATTTTGCAGATACGAATACATTACTTTTCTACTAGCGAATCTTCCCCTTAAGCTTTTAGTAAATTAGTAAATTATATTAAGTAAAATATTAAGGCTGTTATGGTTATGTATGTACTTAAGTTCTTGTTTTATAAGTGTATACTGGATCATTTTTTATGATTTTTTATATTATTTTATATTTTTAGGTCTAAAACCATTTCTGAATTTGGTCGGAATATCGTTCTTTGATGATCCTGCGAATAGGAATTCTAAGCCGTTGTTGCCAAATTCGGTGCCTTCTAAGGCCATACGTGTTCTTCAATCCATTTAATATAGTATACAATTTTTGTATATACACCTGGTATGGTTGTTGAGCCACACGTCTTTCCAAAAGATGTAATTCCTACTATTTGATAACTGCAATTATTTCTTAATATTTGAAGAGGACTACCGGAGTCACCCTGTAATATTAACAACGCATTAAATAAATTTTAATAGATGAACCTAAGCAATAGTAATAATTCTTAATAGATTAGTCTTAGTAGTAGTAGGGCAGCAGAACTATTTTTGTAAACGGTCATTTACTTTTAACTTTTGAAACTGATACAACGTGTTAAAAAGTTAATTAAAATGGATTTTTCTGCATTAAACGCAAGTGAACTTGTATTATTATTGCAAGCGGGAATTATCTCAAATCAAGAAGACATCATCCACGCGCACGATCTGATTGCAGAGAAAATAATCTTTAGCAATGAAAATATTGATATGGTCTTCTTCAAAAAAATTAAACGATGTTGTAAATAGTTTAAGGGTGAGTTTTTTGTTAGTGTAATTAGAATTTCAATTAAATATATTTTTATTGTATTTTAGAACTCTGCTACCGAATCAGTCCAGCAAACATGTCAGCTAACCCAACCAAACGGCAATATTGTTCAGGTAAGTGAATAACAATCTTGAAATATGTAAAATTATTAACGATATACTTTTAGAATTCAGTAGCAAGTAGAGCTGGTGAAGACATACCATCCCGGAATCAACAATCTACATCAAATATTGTAAGTTGAAATATAAATTTAAGGAACGTCGTAGTAAAACTAATGTTTTTTTTTAATTTTAGAGTTTTGCACCACCTCCATCATACGACGATGATGTTAGACCCTCAAAATCAAGAGACATGCCAACGAATATTGTAAGTTTTTAAAAAAATTTTAATTTACATGTGTGCATAATTTTAATCTATATGTTTTTTTAGCCTGCTAGGTTTTCAAGAGCCGAAGTGTTGGATCACCGACTATACGGACCACAAAATGGTTATGGAAATGACTTTCGGTATATTAATGCAGTCAGCGAGGGCGTTAAACGAATTAAGAAATTTAACACGGAAGCTAGAACCATCCACTTCAATTTTAAAGAAGTGGGTGAAGAGGTCAACCCCATCTTTTGGCTACGTGTAAGTATTTTCAACTAATTCACTTTTTTTTTTAAATATACGTTACCTCTTTTGTTTTAGTACGCCTTCACTGAACTAATTACACACACCACAAATAATGCCAACCCCCACGAACGTATAGGGATGGTCGTAACGAATGTACCAATTTCCCCGGTAAACCTATCGGGTTTTCGTACCGTAGGATAGATCAACTCAACGTTGATGTCTTGATGACCACCATAGAGAAAATTTTACAAAGTAACACCGAGTTCTTCTCCAACGATCAGATGCGATTAAGAGTCGATCGTATCGTGATACCAACAGGTTACGGTCTACCCCGCCTCCGATTAACGGGTGTTACCTTTGAACAGTATTGTAGACGTAAATATGGGATCTTTCAAGTCATCAACGATGATAATGTATGTTTGGCGAGGGCGATAATTCTTGCAATATAATGGAGACATGGGGAGGATTTAAAGAATGATGTTAGAGATAGGAAAACGATGGAGTTATGTACCCTAGCGGGTGTCGATTTATCGAATGGAGGTACTAGGGAACATATAGATTTATTGCAAACCCATCTAACAGGATATACTATTGTTGTGTATTACAGCAGATCAGGTAATTCTGTTTATTATGAAGCTCCTAGGTCGCATGACCGCGTAGTTTTGAATTTGATTATGGAGAACGCCCATTATAACGTGATAACCAGTTTTACATCAGCTTTTACTTGTAGTTATTATTGTGAACTGTGTCGTAAACGCTTTAATGATAAAAAAAATCATACAAAATGTAAATACACATGCCCTTGCTGTCATGCTAATCCACCATGCGATATTAGACAAAATTTATTACATTGTAATGAATGCAATAGGGATTTCCGCGGGAATGTTTGTTATGTAGAGCACACGAAGTCATTGTGTAAAGTTTTACGCCGGTGTCAAACTTGTTGGTGTACTAGATGGGTAAATAATAAAAATAAACATAAATGCGGATTTAAACGTTGCACAGTTTGTCGTGAAGAAAGACCTATCAGACATTCCTGTTATATGGCCAAGAATAACCCCGATAGCAAGAAATTAGGAAATAACTTTATTTTTGTATTTTACGACTTCGAATGCATGCAAAGTACTGTTTACGGAAATCATCTTAATACATATTTGCACGAACCAAACTTATGTGTTGCCCAGAATGTCTGCAAATCTTGTATCAATAATGACAATATTAACGAAGATTGCGATAAATGCGGGAAACGGCAACACGTTTTTAAGCAAGATCCCGTGAACAGTTTATTAAATTATATTTCTAAGTTAGCACCAAAGGGTGAAGATGTGGTAGCTTTGGCACATAGAAAGGATATGATGGGTCTTTAATTTTACAAACTGTGATGAAGGATCAACAACGTTGGTCACCAAATGTAATATTAAACGGATCAAAGTTAAAGTCGTTAAGATGTAACAACATAAAATTTTTAGATTCTTTAAATTTTATGCCGTTGCCTTTAAGCAAATTACCAAAAACTTTTAATTTTCCCGGTGGAAAAGGATATTTTCCACATTTATTCAGTACACCGGAAAATCAAAATTATGTAGGTCCCCTACCTGCTCCGGAATATTACATGGCGGATAACATGTTTTCCGAACCTCGTAACAAGTTTTATAAATGGTATAATTTAGAAACATCAAAAAACGTTGTGTTTAATTTTAAACAAGAAATTGTCAAATATTGTGTTGAAGATGTTAACATTCTACGTAAAGCTTGTACCGAGTTTTGGAAAATGTATACAAATAAAAACAGAGTTGATCCTTTCCGCGAAGCATACACAATAGCAGGATGTATTAGTTTAGTCTACAGGAGAAACTTTCTCAAGGAAAACACTATCGCTATTTTACCGAATGGTGGATATAGAATGGCAGATAAACAGTCTAATGTCTCAATTAAATGGCTTTTGTGGCTCGAGCATTATAACGGGATTAAAATCCAACACGCGGGAAACAGTAGAGAGGTTAAACTAATGGAAGGAATGCTGGTAGATGGTTTATGTGCTGAGACTAATACAGTTTACAACTTCCATGGATGCTATTGGCATGGATGTGAACAATGTTTTCCAGATCAAACGGTAGAATTAGCGAAGAACGTAGGTGATTCTATGTTTGTAAGACGCGAACGTACAGAAGCTATCGCATCCAGAATTCGTTCTAGAGGTTATAACCTGGTAGAGATTTGGGAATATCAATTTAAAAACTATTTAAAAACTAACCCGGAAGCATCGAATTTCGTACAAAATCAGGAAAATCTGAAGTCTACTCCTTTAAATCCGCGAGACTGTTTTGTCGGAGGTCGTACAAATGCGGTAAAATTACATCATAAGGTAACACAAGGTGAAAAGATGTTTGTTCGTTATACCCATATGTTAATAAATACGGAAAATATCCTGTAGGCCATCCTAAAATTCATATAAGAGATGAGGCTTGCAGAATGCTGTCTCTTCATAACGTTGAGGGTATAATTAAGTGTACAATACTTCCACCTAAGAATCTTTTCCATCCTGTGCTTCCTATGAAAATGCATGGTAAATTAATGTTCATCCTCTGTAAAACTTGCGGTGAAAGTCTGCAGCAAGATATCTGTATCCATACAGAGGATGAACGTAAATTTAGAGAAGGGGTATAAAGTGCTCGAACTACATGAGATATGGGAGTATGAGGTGAGTCAGTACAATAGGCAATCTAAATCAGGGGGGCTTTTCGCAGAGTACGTGGATAATTTTTTAAAGATAAAGCAGGAATGCAGCGATTTTCCTAGTTGGTGTGTTGATGGTCATTCAAAGGATCAGTACATTCAAAATTATTTGGAGAGAGAAGGGGTATTTTTAGAGAAAAACAATATTAGTGCTAACGCAGGAATGCGATATATCGCTAAATTAAACTTAAACTCTTTTTGGGGTAAATTTGGTCAACGAGAGAATTTTCCTCAAACTTCTATAATTCATGAACCAAACGATTTCTTTAAATTATTAACTGATCCTTCGATTGAAGTTCAATCTCTAACTACTATCGATGAAAACGTAATTCTCGTAAACTGGCAAAGATGCGAAGAAGGAGTAACGCCATTAAATACTGTTAATATTGTACTGGCAGCCTATACTACTGCAAATGCGAGATTGGTACTGTACAGTTACTTAGAGAAGTTAGGCAGACGATGTTTATATTACGACACAGATAGCGTGATTTTTACTGAAAAGGAAAACGAATGGTCATCCCCTACAGGTGATTATTTAGGCGACATGACTGACGAACTAACTGAATATGGCGAAGGCAGTTATATCATCGAATTTGTAAGTGGTGGTCCGAAAAATTACGCGTATAAAATATATTCTACTAAAAGGAAATGCGTAGTTGTAATATGTAAAGTTAAAGGATAACTTTAAATTATATCAATTCTCAGACAGTTAACTTTGACACGTTGAAATCAATGGTTTTAAATGAACTCGAACATACATATGTAAATACGGAAAGAAGAATTTCTCGTACCGCTACTTACGACGTGATATCAAAGCCGGGGCATAAAAAATACCAAATACAGTATACTAAACGACGACGAATACCAAACTATAAGACCCTTCCATACGGTTTCCGTTGATGTACGTTTTCTCGATCAATTTAAAAAAAAAGAAAACGCGATTTTCGAGTCCTAAGAGTTGCATGATATACAGTTTTACCTGTCTTGGTTAACACACAGTGTATGTTTTCCCTACTAAATTTAGCTTTAAATTTTTTTGTATTCTTTCAATATTTATATGACATTCGCATCATGTCAGTCATTTCCTTGCATGAATTATAGCTCTCGTCAAGTCATAGATTCTATAGCAAATTTTAGTTTTAAATATTTATAAGAGAGCTAATATTTTTCATTGTTTAATAGTTTATTGAAATTATTAATATAACTTTTTCTCATCCATGTACTAATTGTTTATAGCTTAAGTTTATCAAGAATACTTAAAATTTCCTGTAGTAAAATTTTTATTCAAATATTTATACGAATAATGTTCATAGTTTATAAGTTTATGGAAATTTATTACTTTCATCATTTATTAATTTCTAATAAAAAAATAGATGAAATATTTATATGTGTAAACATTTGAAGTTGAAATTTCTAAACTAGTTATTTAATTTCTTAATAGTTTATCAATGGTAAATGATCTTATTTTTAATAGTTTCCAATCAGTAGTTAATAGTATATTGATGTTTAAAATTATTTTAAATGTTGAAATATTGTATATGAGTAATCATTTTTCCGATTAATAGTTATTTATTTACTTAACAGTTTATTGATGAAGTTATTTTTAGACTAATGTGGTAACAGGGTGAAATATTTATGAAATAAGCGGGAAAAATTATAATGTATTGACATAAAACTTTTACTTTTTTTTAATTCACTACAACCAATAAAACAACGTTTTTATTCTATTTATGTATTTTTATTTTCATTATACAAGTAACAACTATATAAATTTATTTTTTGGAAATAACAATTATATAAACATTTTACAATGAAATCGTTTTCAAAAAGATTACTATTAAAAACACTTAAAAATTCTAAACCAGATACAGCATTAAGTCGGAAATACAAGTATATAAGACAGTAAATTCCGCAAACATTTGAAGTAAAGTCTTGCAATATTCTTGGATTATAGCTCCACCAGTTTGAGTTTCTTTCTAAAAATTTTAAGTGACTTCCTTCAGGGGGTCTTCCAAATGAATCGAAAAATTCACCATAACCGTTATCATTAATAAAAAATGCAACCCAGTGTTGTCCAGGTCTATACAAGGGGTCAGTATTTGCAATTATAGCGCACGGTTTTGAAATCTTTGTTGGAAGTTGATCAGCTGCATAAACATGTCTCACTGCATTCATGGGGGTCGGTATGTTCTTTCAGGCGGTGAAGAACTTAGTACGTGTCCATTATTATTATACCAATTTGACAAAATCAAAACGTTTTCAACCGCGCATACAGCCTCTTCAATGTTATGATTAAAACAAAGTCCAGCGACAACTTTCTGCTTTAAACTGTTTAAAGATGGACAACCAATATCTTCTAAATTGATAATATTTTTAGAAAGAAATCCCAAAACCTTCTTCTTCTCTTCCCCTTTTACGTAGAGTGTAGAAAATTCTTCTAGTAGTTTTGTTAATTGGTATTGAAACTCGTAAAGATTCAAATGTCCTAAGGCCCATCCAATTCCGTGGTGATAGTTCTCTAAATAAAAAACCTCCTTTCTTCTAGCTCTTGACAAAGTTTCTAATGGATATGGTGGTTTTATAAGCAGATGTGCTATTTTACTTCCATCTGCAGATCTAACTGCTACTTCCTTTGGTATAAAACTTTTATAATTATCCCTAAAACCTTGAAAATCCACAAAGGCGGTCATAATTGTTCAAGAGTGTAACTTCAACTGACGTTGTAACGCGACAACGAAACAGGTTAGCTAAAATCCACCACCACATTACGATGTTTATCGATTTCAATTACATTATCGAATTCTGCGTAGACCAAACAATTTATTGTTTCTATCAAAGATTCTTCGAATCCGATTTCAATACGTAGAGAGCCGTTTTTAACAAGATTCCAATGAGTGGTCATATTAGCTGATAGATCCGGTGTTAAATCAAATGCCCACAAACAATACCCGTAAGGATATTCAGAACGAGCAATATTGTTGCCTTCGTTTAGAAAATGAATTCCTGTACCAGAAGACAGAATATGATACGAGCGTGCGAATTTCCCTCTTGTAGTAAAATTTGGTTGTAATGGTTTAGAAGGTATTTGTTGACCATCCACATACAAAGACAAGTAGTTTATTTTATAATGCTGAAAATTGAAAGGATTTCTTTTGTAATCACCATTAAACGCTGAATTAGATACAAATCCTATAATACATCGTTTTGGTAGTTTAACCCGCATTTCAACACCGTTTACTAAAAATTTCAATCATTTTAACTTCTTGACTTTTCGATGTATAATACCGTCTTTTATCCAACCCATCATTTTCAGTTGCATGATTGTCCATCTTTCCTGCCGTGCCTTTATACCAGAGGGAAGATGATAGATGAGAATCTTTAGAGTCTATTCCATAATTTAATAAAGTTTCAATGCATGCTCTGTATGCATAAGTGTTATTTGGAGGTGAAACTAATTTTTGATTTAAATATACCTCCACTTGAGTGAATAAACTGTGTAACCAATTGTTTACTGGTCCTGGAGTGTCATTATCTCCCAACACTGCACCATCTTCTTTCACTATTTTTGCTGTGAGATATAACATAGTTTGACTTAAATCTAAATAATCGGATCCATTTCCAGGCACAACAAATTCTAACGGTGAATCGTCACTGATTGAAGATAAAGGCTTGTAAAATACGGCCTGACCATTTTCAATACTAGTTTGCGTAGATGGTAATGCAAATAAATCTAATTCCGATTTAATGCATTTACATGATTGAGCATGTAGAAAAGCCATTATTTATACGAATATATCGTTATAGATATTAGACGGCTTTACTTTCGGATTTGAAACCTTTTTCTTACTACTTCCGCGTCTAGACTAAGGTATTACCATCGAACGTGCTCTTTTATATCCCGATCCTGTCATTAGAGATTCAATTTTGTCATCAGCTTTTCGTTTCAGATTTCGACCTGCTTCCTGCATTCTGTTGCGTATTGCTTCAGATGGTGTCCGATTCGCGACCAGGTCTCCTAAGATGTTTGCCCCTGTTCTTAATGCTTCTTTTCCCACTACTTTTGCTCCGGTTTTGAAAAGTGGTATACTACTTCGAAATATACCTCCTAGAAAATTTCAATTCCATGTCCTCTCTAATACGGGGCACCTCTGTAGATCGCGCTGATGCCAGTTCCTGCTTGATTTGCGTAATATTGTTGATATGGACAATCCATTATTGAGCGACCTTTTTAAAGTGTAACTTTAAAGTGAACGTTCCAAACTCAAATGGCATCGAAGAACCTGTTTCTGTTCTTATATCTATTTCCATATTTTCAAATTCTTTCAGCATCACAGGTATATAATGTGTGGGAGAAAACACTATGCTTTTACGGCAACCGTAAATGTAACTGCCTGAATTAATGCTGACTATTCGCAATAAAGGTGATAAAACATCTCCAACTAATTGCGGCTCTACTATGTCGACATACACAAACATTTGCGATGGCAACCCGATTCATATATTTGCAGGATGTGAAGTATATGGATGTTTAGGTAAATTAATACCTGGTCTATATCCTAGTTGAAGTGCGAGTCTTTGAGAAATTCCTAGATACGCTAATTTTTCCTTTATATTGATAGATACTCGTTTAGTGATTTCATTATAATCGAAGTTTAGCAATTTAGTTAAAATTATGTGATCGTTAATTTTTGTGATTATATCTTCAATCTTCTCGTAATTTCCTGGAGGAATGGAAAATACATACCACCCATTTTTATCATTATACACCGTCTTCGATTCTTGTTTAAAATGTTCCGTTGCTTCTCGTAACAATTGTTCAATATAACTTTTATCGAAGTGTTCATAGGTAGTAGTCGGTAATAAATTAAATTTTCTGCATTAGATACTGATAGAAATGAACACGGATATTGTATTTCGGCTATTCCTACACCCCAATGTCCCTCCAACCTTATCCTTTTAGGTAATTGAGTAGTGAATTTTGATGTTGTGTTGTTGGGAAAATAATTCATAGAGCTGTTGCTTAGCAAGGTTAGGTAAAATTCTTTTTGATTCATATTTGTTTTACGTCTGAAGCCGTTACCCAAGAATTAAACTTGTCGCTAGACACTTGACTAGATAACGTTCGTTTTTTCCACGTCCTTTCTCATCGACGAACTTTTCTATTTTGAACAAAGTATTTGAATCAATAGTTACTGGTTGAAGTTCTTGCTCATAGAAAACTCCTTCTATCTCTTCGTTATTTAAATCTATAAGACGATACACTGCCGGTTTTCGATTAATAACTTTATGTACACAGTAAAAAATGGAGTGTTAACTTTTACACTCAAATAACACCCAGAGTGGTTCCTATTTATCCACACTGATGAGTGTAAATAACATTGGTCTTAAAAGTGGTAAACTATATAACAACTTTAACCTTCAATGCAGGTTAAAGTCATGGATTCTTTATACATATCTTACACGATACAGAAATGAAAAAGACACTAACGAGTGTAAAAATGACAAACCATATTGTTGAGAAAACATTTGTTGAGTGTAAAGTATGCACGAACTGAGTGTTAATTTCCCATTCTTTTAGTGTAAAAATTATTGCTTATAATGGTAAGGAACATTTTTTTAATGGAAAAGGAACCAATTATAGTGGTTACAATCATTTATTGGAGTGTACAAAAAGAAAAAAGTAAAAAAATAATGCACACAAATATTAGTTTTATTTTAAAACAAAATGCAAAATATAAATACATTCTAAATCTAAATAATCCAATGTAAATACATACTGTGATGATTTTCCTTCATTATTTGAAAATCATGAATTCTTAATTTTGTTACCCAATGTAAAAATGTTCAAAGTTGACTGTTTGTGTTTATCATTTGTAATTATGAGTTTCTGTAATTAAAGTTTTATTAAAATTATTTACACATTCTAATTTACATTACAAACCTTACCTGTAATTATAGAAACGACATATGTCACTAATCACAATGTCAGTTCTTACTAATCACACGTTTTATAAACACATGTGCGCCATCTTTTTAAGCTGAGTTCGGCCGTCCAAGTACCGACCTACTATACCGACATATATACTTCATCACATATATACTTATGTAGGTACTACATAGCAGGAACCAGAAACGGTTTTACATTTAAATGGTTCTTTGTAAACCAAAAATCTGAAAATAATTTTATCTATTATTTATCCACAATTCACGTAAACATTATTATTTACATTTATGCATAATGATGATTGAAATTACAAAGGATCAACATGGCTGCTAAAACTTTTACATAAAAAAAAGCTGAATAGACACAACCAGGACTGGAAATTATAGTTTTAAAATCTTACCTAATTGCACAATATCGTAGAAAGATGCATCCTCTTCTATTTTAGCATATTTACTTTTATTGGCTAGTTGAATCTTAAAAATCATTGTCACTTTCAAAGAGAACTAACTACATTCAAACACAAACAGTAAATAAAAGTCTCACGTCCAATCGTGATTATTCGCGTTGGAGGTGAATGTTCGGTGGATGACACTCGCGAGGGTTAAATCGGTTTTGTTGGCAATCACATTAACACTCTTTACTGCTGTTAACATGCTAAAATAGTGAAATACATTTTTTGAAGGATGACTCTTACACTAACGAGAATATCTTTATCAAATTCAAATGATTTGTACACCAAAAACATTATTTTTTAAATTAAGATAACACTCATAAGAAAATTGTTGCTGCGTGTTAATTTTGGTTGTTAATTTCATTCACATGAGTGTAGAAATTTACACTCAGATATTTCACCACACCAAATATGTTTTTCACCACTACTGCATTTTTTACTGTGTATTTTAAAAATCTCCTCACTCCAATTGTTTGTGTATCCTTTCTCGAATATGTTTTTGGTTTTGCTAATTCTCACGTGTTGGTGTACTTTTAGTTTAGGTTTTTTCTTCTCCCATACCCCCATTCTATATAGATTGTTCCAAATTTGAAGAATATTTTATCATTAACTTCGTTCGGTGACATTTTTATACTCGAATGATATCGGTTATTGTATGCTGTAATCAAATCACTTAATATATCAACATATCTATACGTGTTTGCGTAAGTAAAATAGCGGTACATATAAGTTTTCAGAGATCTGTTAAAACGTTCTACCACTGCAGCTTTTACGTCGGGGTTATTGGTCACATAAAAATTAACATCGTTTGCTTTAAAGAAATTCTGCACAGGTTCTGCTAAAAATTCTTTTCCTTTATCGGTTTGAAGATTTTCAGGGGTTCTTTCAGTTTGATCAAATATTTGTTTAAATGCATTTACAACTTCACTACCTGTTGTAGTTTTTAAAGGAACAGCCCAAGCCTTTTTACTAAAAACATCAATTACAGTAAGAATGTAGTTTATTTGATCATTATGTTTACTTAAACTTCTCATATCACATAAATCCGCTTGCCACAATTCCCCTATGTTATTTACAATGTATTTATTCCTAGGAAACTTTCTAGTAACAGGTTTATGTATAGTATAAGCATGTTGTTTCTGCAACCAATCTTGTGCTCGTACACGTGGTTGTTTTACGGTTTGTGTTAATAAATTAATTCTTGAAAATCCGGCAGGGTTTGACGGATCGTAGTAGACTGTAGAAAATCCATTTTACAAATGTAATTTTTCCCAATTCGATGATCTTCGCGATTTCTTCCTTTTCTCAGAGCTGGATCGAATGTTAGAATATCTGCTTTCAGAATCAGCTTGATAGTTTTCATCCAGATTATATTGATCTGGTGAATCATAGACAGATGTTCGTTTCACGGCACCTAAGTTAGTATTGCGCGGGGAAGCAAGTGTAACATGACGTCGTTTAGGGTTTCCAATCAATTCATGCGGGACATTAATTTCTTTAATATATTTAGCAAACTGCATCCATCCGTCAGGATTAGTATGTTTTCTTGGTCTTAGAACGTCGTGTAACAGATCTACGATATTTGAACCTTGTACTGTTTGTCCTTTAATAGTGACTTCGCCTTTATCATCCCATTTTAATCCGCCTGCACTTGTTAAATACTGGAAAAGATTTTCTGCTTTTCTTTTATATGTAATAGGTACAGTTGCCATAATACTGATTTGAGTCAGACTGGTTGGTAAAGTTTCCGTTTCTATAGGAATATTAATAGGTTGAAGATTTTTATCTGTGAAATGTAAATATCTTTGTAACACTTGATAATATTCTGTCCATTTATCGTGGTCAGTAAGTTTAGAGGTTAACACTTTTTGCATATCATTATCCAAATGTGATAAAGTTTTCGCTTCTGTAGTTTCGGATGTTGAAAATCTCTGCATCAGTTCAGGTGGCACTAACATCAATTTCTTTGAGTGATTCATAATTTATTTAAATAAACTGCCTATTAAACCGAATAGAATTGGGGCTAAGATTAAAGGAAGTATGGCACCGCCTTTTTGTATTAGTAGTTTTCGCTTCTGTTTTATTGATTCCCCTGGTTTTACGAGTTTACGTAAGATGTTTTCATGGCGAACTAATCTCGACTTCTGTTTTGGAGATAGAGGAACTCTACCTTTTAAAGTATTGTGTACGCATTCGCATACACAATGAATCTCTTTATCTCCCACCGATTTGAGAAGAGCTATTCGATGTTTTGAGTCTAGTTTAGAGAGTGCTCTTAAAATTTCTGAATGTTTTCTTACCGTATGAGACATTGTGATAAAATGATTAATTATTGTTCATGGGATCGTATTTATACCCTTTCTTTGGTACGTATACAAAACAACTTCCGTCTTCTGAAAATATAGATGTACGATATCTTAACATGTCAGGTGTAGATTGTTTTAAATCGAAAAGTAGATATCCATGAGGAGCGCTTGTAGCGTCTATATATGTCCCTTGTAAAAACTTAGAATTTTCCGGACATATCTGGCGTGCTAGATGCCGTATTTGTGCACCATCACTAGGGTTCTTAAAACATATAATGTAATGCGCATTTAGTGAGATATCTCTTTGTCCCTTTCCTTGATGAAATATGTTTTGTGTAATAAAGAATACACTTATGTTACGATGATGTGACCCTTTTGTGAAAATGTCAACTATAGATCCATTTGATTCTCTCATTAGATCGTCTATAATAATTAGATTAGGATTAACACCATCAAATAACTCTAAGTCCGGTAATCCTCGATGAAATTCTACTAATTCAGATAACGTTTTATAAAGTGGCTGCCATTCGTCGTAAAACCATACTTTTCCAAACTTTGCGTTACATAAACGTTTTAAATTTTTTATCACATTCATCACGAAGTAAGATTTACCACATCCTGAGGGGCCTGCAATAATACCCGAAAATGGATGAAAGAATTGAAACTCCATGTTTACACATTGATAGCTAGTGGTCTAATGATAGAAGGAATAAGAACATAAACCTAAATAACATATGGACAGTTTACGACAGCAGATTGATTTAATTTGAAAGTATGAAGCAGTGGGTATATGTATATTTGAAAAAATGAGTACAAATAAAAAACATCAGCAATAATTTAAAAAATACTTTTTATTATAGTAATAACCCTGGCGTAATAAATTTAATTCTATCGTCTATGTCTAAATCTTTTTGTATTTCTATAATAGTATGTTTGTTAAACTTAAAACTAATTCACTCAACAATAAATCATTCTTATATTTAGAATCCAATACATTTAATAAAATATTATTATCTACACGTGTTTTTCGAGTTTCTATTAGAGCGTTCACAACATCTTCTGAAAAACTTGCATAATTACAAGGCACTGATTTAATACTGTCAATTTTTCTCCACAAAAAGGTTTTCATTATGCCAAATAAACTCACTAAGGTTGTCACTGCTATATAAAGTTCAAATTCTTGATTGTACTTGGGTACGAATTTTAAACACCTATTTCCTACACTATGTAGAGTATAATCAGTCAAGTCATATTCCACCTCGTCGTGCTTTAGGTCGTCCAATATGTATGAGAAACCATCCATAAAATCACGAAATGTGTCTTCGGTGAAACACACTCCACGTTCTATTCCCTTTTTCAAAATTCTTATACTAACAGCGAAATTCTTGAAAGGATCTAGCCCCAAGTGAAGATATTTTGTCCCGCTATTGTTTCAAGGCAGTTGCATCTCACATAATAGTCTGGATTTTTCGTAACTTAAAACTTTTTCATCATCATACAGAGTCTGTATACCATAAACTGTCATAGCTTAATTTATACAAGTTATCAAGCGTACATTACAAGTTGTGTATTTTATGTTACAAACACGATAGGAGCACTTGAATATAGCTACATTGACGGCGACCTAGCAGGTCTGCCAACTTAACATGACATAAACGTCTTTCACATATTTTGGAAAACTTCTAACATCATCGTTAATCGGCTGAAAGTGGGGTGATTTTACATCTCTTACTCCAGATAGCTTGCAGCTTCTCCGGTCATCGTAGGGTGCCCATCTAGTTTTCTTTGCTTGAACAATTGTCGAATTGTTTAGGGACATTGTAGATATCTATTCAAAAAAATAACAAATAAAATAAATTAATAACAAGATAAATTAACACATCAATAATAAAATGTAAAATAAAAATAACTTGCCTCTGTGACTATCCAAAAATAACTCTCGAGCAAAGTAATAATTTAATATTTTACTCCGTGGTTATATACGTTTTGGGAAAGCGATAACAACTCTAAATTGCAGTTCACATCAAATTATATCAATTTTGCATTCATATTCCGCTTTCCAGTGAATCTCAACATTTCAAAACTAAGTAACGCAATAAGAACGATTTCTATTGGAGGAATAATTTAATCACGATATGTGATTGAATTCATTCAAATTTGACGCCAACTTACCAAAATCCTGTATTAAACATTTTGAAAACCGATTACTGTTGCATTAGTCAAATAATTATAAACAATAAAAATTCCAAAAGTTTCCGGAAAAACAATTTAACATGTTATCTGATCTGACTAACATTATAATTGATAAATAACTAGGCAAAAATCAATAAACATGTTTACAACGGAAATATTACGGATTAATAGCTACACACTGTAGAATTCCCATGTTTGCAACGGAAATATTACAAATTAATAAGCACACGCTGTAGAATTCCTCTAAATTATAATTAGTAACAATAACAATAACAATAACTGTTTACTATAGAAATATTACAAATTAAACTGCACTACGTAGAATTCCTAGTAATATCTACATAATCGCGAGAAATTTATTCTATTTCTACAAACCAGTACATTTTTATTTTAAAATCAAACTGATGTCGTAAACTTTCCGAAAAAAACAATTAACATGTTATCACATCTCATCAACATTATCAATGAAAAATAAACTAAGCAAAATTCAATAAACATATTTGCAACGTTGCAAACATATGTTTGCAACGGAAATATTGCAAATTAATAGGTACACACTGTAGAATTCCTAACAATGCCAGCAAAATTCAGAGTAATCTTTGCATAATTCCCAGAAATTCATACAAATTTTATCAAATCTCACCTTTTTTATCTATTATGCGTACAGGTATCACAAATTTTCCCCGGAAGAACAAATATCAACAAAGTGATATCAGGAAAATAAATATCAACAAACTGTTATCATTGTTTGAATAAACATGATAAGCTGATTAAGTAAACATGACCTTTGAACAGCTGCCCTACGTCTACTAGTCTTATAGTTGCAAAATATAAATTAAACATAATATTCTTACCTTGCAGGTGTCGAATCCTTCAATTACTGCCACTGCACAGATTTGAGAATTTTCTAAAATTCCATATTTTAGTTTCCTGGTGATGCTTCTTCCATACGAATTATTACAATCTTTGTAGGAAACTAACCTCAACGTTATTTTAAAGATATCTTGATTATTATTTTCCCAAGTAAAAGAATTCAGAGTTTCTTCAAAGCTAATAGAATTCGTGCTCACGCAGGCAGGTCGAACGTAGAAATTAAAATGTAGTTTACCATGAATTCTTAGAAGACCGATATCATGATAATGAGAAGGAGGATGATAATCTGGGTGCTTGATTTTCTCACTAATATTGTATTCTTGTCGACGGAAAAATGTGTTTGTATTGATGTTGAGATGGGGTAGTTTTATGTATTTGGCAACTTTACTGTAAAAAAATAAAAAGTGGAAAAATTCACGGAAGATTAGAAAAATAACCTGACAAGTAATTTTAATCCAATATTTTCAATTATTTCTGAATTAATTTTGAGCGGTAGCAAAAAAATGTTACTCTGTAAGGCTATTAGATAATAAATAGTAGAAGGATTAGTTTTAATTTAATTATTCCCATACTAAGGGATAATGTTACGATTGGTAATTCTCAATATTAACTAAGTGTTAGTAATTTTTGAAATTAAAGAATTACCTATTAGTAATTCAATAATTGCGGAATAAAATAAAACACATTACACCAAACGTCCTGGAAATTGTTGTACTCGTTTCGATGTTCCGGACTCGTCTCCTTCGTCGCCTTGTCCGTAACGCGGTTTTCTCCACGCGGAAATAGTATATTACAGTACAAGTGGAGAAACTAAAAGTTTTACTCACGCGTGTATCGAGATTACACACGAGGCGAAGCCGAGTGTGGAACGATACACAAGTGAGTGACTCAGTTTCCCACGAGTGCTGTATAGCTTTTATTCAATCCTGCTATTAGAAATTAAAAAATAAATAAATAAATTTAAATTTTTGGAATAATTGCAGAAAAATTAGGAGGCGGGTTTCGTTGTTATGGTTCTCATCATTCGTCATAAAACAAACAATGAATTTGTCATTATTTGTCAACAAAGATCAATTCCCTGGTATTAATCAACCGTAAGTAATTTTGTTGATATGTGTTACTATTATGAATAAAATTGGTTTATGTTCAGCTTATAACTTTGATTATCGGGAGTGAGTGAAAATCTTTTCACCCACTGCTTTCGCTCACCCGTTGCTATGTAAGTAGGTTGAATGGACAAAACAAACGCTTTCACCTTTGGTATCTAGGTAAGAAACAGTAATTCTCAACGACAGGATTGAACAAATGCGGTTTTCCAGTCTAGTCTAGTATCTAGTATGCAGTCTGTAATAGTTATTTATGTCATAAGTCCTCTAAATAGGTCTAAAACATAGACATCTATGAAGAACGAGTGTTCATGGTAACTGGATACTAAATCGTTCTTCAGTTGATTTATTTTATTTCAATCCGGAAATTTTTTTTACGGTCATACTAGACTGTAAAACCACATTTTCGGACTGTAGTCGCTAACGTAAATATGGATAATACGATGCAGTATGAAATAATAGTTATTTATGTAATAAGTCCTCTAAAGAGATTTTTAAGGGAGAGGTCGGAATATTTAAAGCGTCCGAGCTCTTAGAGACTGTTAGAGGTCGCTTAACATACAAAATTTGTTGGGATACCATTTATATTTAACATTTAAAAAACAAACGAGAATGTGATTGATACAATTGTGGATTTGTTGCAAGAATCGTGTGCTTGGGGAAAAAGGTTGTGATTGCCATAGTGACAGTGTTAGAAAATAAACTATTGTACTATTGAAAATAAAATGCGGCCATTAAGAATTTGTATGTACAACCGTACGCGAAGTAGGCTCTTCACATACCCCATACCAGACGCGAATGGCGCTGTCGTTACTAAGGGTAACGTACTACTTTAAAGATTTTAATGGACGTTACCCTTAGCAACGTCCTTTAAACTAAAAGTCATTTTGTTATTTGATTCTTGAAAGTTGACTGACAGATAATAATATGAAAATAACAATAACGTTTCTAAAACATGACAACAACATGTCTCTTAATTTGTAATAAATAAATTCAACAAACATTGTAAAATGAATTAAACGGCCGGTTTTTAAAAGTAATGGAATTTGTAATTCATTGAGGGTTACATTTGTAAATGTAACCTATTTTTTACGGTTGCACATAAAATGTTGTGTATATCTTGTCCGCGAAATTCGTTACCGTCCTTGAGATCCCCAATAGTCCAAAAATTGCAGAATAAAATAAAACACATTACGCTAAACGCTCTGGAAATGGAATTTTACTGTCGAGTAAGATATTACGGACAAGGCGACTACAGAACCTAGTCTGGAACATCGGGACAAGAAATATACGTCTTATAACCTAAATAACTATATAATGACTAGTCCGGTAATAACTTTCCGCCCTGCCTCGACAGCGCCATGAAACTAATCATCTTGGAAACACCAAGCTATGGTAAAATGATATCGTTGTTGAATCTGCAAAACCACATATGAGGACGTCATAAATTTAAAGAACACGATAAAGATCTTACTAGTTCTTTAAATTTCAAAAATTTATTACGCTTTACAGTTCTGTTGTTTAAGTAAAGATTACAGCAGTTACATAAAAAGTATATGCAACACGTCAGGAAAATGCCTTTACAAGAATGACAGACTTCCATGTACATGGAATATACCAACTCCTCCTGTAATGTTTCACTGCCCTTTCTTGTTGCGGAATATCTACTGTTTATCTGATCTACAGAAAGATTTAAATAAAGTTGATGTTGACCAAAGCTAGTAAATGGGGAAGTTGTCTCACGGACGATTTCTAGCAGTTGAAGAGTGACGTCACTGGGGACATATATAACCACTTATATGTATAACCTATAATAATTTGATGATCTACAAAATTTTCACTAAAGCATCTAACATCATAAGTAAAACACGTTGCAATATTATTTCATATTTAGTTGATACTAATCAAAAATGAATAACCGGAAGTAATTTATTCTTATCAGCGCCCTAACAATATGAATAAGCCGGATTCAATTCAATTTTACTGATTTTTACTTAGTATTGTTTGTAATTTAAATGCTATTCTTATGAAATCATTCCTTTCTCTAATAAGATTTTTATAATTCTCTATCATTTTAAAGAAGACGCACTTTAAGTAACAGTATAGTTAAAGTTAATATAAGTAACAGTATTTTTATCTTTTAAAACGATTAAAATGTGAAATTCTGCTATATTTTTATTTGGTATTTACCTGAAAGCATTAAGGCAGAAAAATGATAAAGCACTTAAATTCTTTCGAGCTAAACAGTTCTATCAAAAAAAGTATTATTTACTGTTTTAATACAACTAATACAGGATATAATTGGCAGTCAAGACCACCAATGTCGTCACGTAACCGTCTCGCTGTTTCCCTTCTATTACTCTTTTCCGTGACCGTGTTTAACATGCGTTGTAAAGGGCAGTGAGGCATTTACTAACTTTGGTTGTTGACAGCAGGAGTCATTGAACACGATAATGCTTGACTAATCTAGCACATGCTTTAAGCTTACATTGTAAAATTGTCAAAATTTAAGAGACAATTCCACTTAATAATCCTTAAATTATTAAGTACAAGCATTGTGTTTTCATTCATGTGTCTCGGTATTCGGCGAGACCACCAATGTCGTCACGTAACCGTCTCGCTGTTTCCCTTCTATTACTCTTTTCCGTGACCGTGTTTAACATGCGTTGTAAAGGGCAGTGAGGCATTTACTAACTTTGGTTGTTGACAGCAGGAGTCATTGAACACGATAATGCTTGACTAATCTAGCACATGCTTTAAGCTTACATTGTAAAATTGTCAAAATTTAAGAGACAATTCCACTTAATAATCCTTAAATTATTAAGTACAAGCATTGTGTTTTCATTCATGTGTCTCGGTATTCGGCGAGACAGCCAGCGCTACCTAGCGCTGGATGAGCCAAACCCTATTGAACTACGCGATGTAAGAGAGATGAGGAGCCGAGCTTGAATTCTTTTTTCGTATTTCAACAAAAGCAACAAGTTACTAACGCTTCATCATTAGGGTAAACAGTTGGCACCTAGTACATTATTAATCGTAATTAAAATACACTTTTATGAAGGGCTCCTGTGATAAATTTTATATTAGGTAAATATTTGTATATAGTGTGCATCTGAAGAAAACAAAAATTATATAATTTCAAATTGAATACAAGACCTGTAAATCTACTTCATGAAATTTATTTACATCATATGCAGATTTTATAAGAACATAATGAATAAATAATAAGTAAAATGTAATAACTAGTTATGGCCATACAATTTCTTCTATCCATGGAATGTAGTTTACTACTTTGGTGAACACTGCAGGAGCATTGCAAATTCTTCCAATCGAGGTAACACCGACTATATTATACATACAGTGTTCTTGACTTACTATTTGAAGAGGACTTCCGCTATCAGCCTGAAAGTGTATAAAAAATGCATAATTATAATTAGTGTAGTAATTTCAAGAACGACTTTGTTGCAGTCAGTTTTAATGATTTAGAATAATGGCTGATTTATCGACTGTACATCAAAACTAGTACAATTTGTAAAGAAGATAACGACAATTTTCATAAACTTACTTGACAAAAATCTCCGCTTTGTCCTAGCTCACTTCTGCTTGCACATAGTTGTTTATCAATCATAACTCCATACTTTAGAACTGATCCTATATTGCTAACATGTGCTTTATCACATTCAGAGTATGAAGAATATTTTAAGTTAACCTTGAACAAAATATTACTTTCTGGTAGTTTCCAACTGGAAGCTACAAATTTTTTTGTACTCAATTCTAATGTATCATTTGTTTCCAGACAAGCCGGTCTGACATTTATATTCAGGGAAGGTTTTCGGTTCAGTTTCAGCAATGCTATATCATTGTATGCTGATGGAGCTTTGTAATCAGGATGGGTGAATATTTGCGCAATAAGAAAATCTTGCGGTTTTTCGCCTTCATCATCACTATGTATAGTTACATCTCCAATTCTAATATACTTAGCTTGGCCACTGCAACAAAGATAAATTCATTATACTTCTTATTTAAAGACGATTAAATATTCGATAGTAAATACGCCATTTTACAGCTCATGTTGGTTTATAATAATTATAAAATAATACCTGCATTAAGAAAATTTATAATGATTAGTAGTTTCTAAACGTCTAAGTTTGACTGAAACACCAGAAGTCACACCAAATTATGAATATCTATAAAGATATCTGCTAGGAATATCTATAGATATATATATAATATCTGCATCTAGAAATATAGATATTTCGAAAATCTCTAAAACTTGACTGATCCGAAAACCCATCTGAGATTTTTTCATATACTACGTGTTGTTAAACTATAAACCCTTTTTTGAAATCCGATAGCCGTTTTAATTTTTGGCGGATTATTAGTTGTGATTGTTGATTAGTTGTCATTTGATCTAAATCTTGTTCACTAAATTCCATCAATTTAGGAACAGGTAGACCTAGCTTTATAAAGTGATGCGTTTAGAGTGGTTGGGAAAGATAACTACCGAGAAAACTAATTTGCTAACTCACTTTCAATACAAAAACGCTTTCAGAAAACGTTCACTGCTGTTATAACGTATATCTTCAAAGTAAAACAATTTACAGGTAAATAATGATTTATCAGCATACTTTTCATATTCTTTACAAATGAGTACTAGCCCTAATCTAAGCAGACAGAATTTTCAATGCCAATAAAATGAAAAATGTGTATAATTTGTTCTAATGATTGTTAGATTTTAATTTAGATTTTATGACATTCTTGATTACATTTTTATAGCACACGACGTTTTGTGAACTGGATTCCGTCTTCAGGCGTATTTGCAAACATAAATGTTTATTTCTATATAACTTCGGATTGCTTGTAAAAAGAGATTTAATCTGTTCTAAGATAATTCATCTGCTGAAAACAATAAAGATATACACATTCAAAGAGTGTTATTTAATTTCTCCTGCAGTGTACATATACAGAGTGATTCAAAATTATTCCGCATCTTCTTAAGGGCATATTCCTCTCATGAAAATAAGAGGAAAAGTTTGTATTAACATGGGTCCGGAAATGCCTCCTTTGTTTCTATGTTTACGTACCATAATATGGGCCAGATCAAGCAGTTTTGTCTCCACCGGTGGTGTAGAAACAAGAGTGTATGTAGTTATTTAAGGAGAAAAATGGCATGCTACTGTTTTTTTAGAGTTTGACCCTATTTCTAAATTGCCCAATTACTTTGCCATTAAGAAAGCCTCTTGAGCTTTTTATCTATGGTTAACCGTTTTCGAGTTAAACTCGGTAAAAACGGGAAAGACATCCTAAGTCAGAAAAATCAAATAATCTTGTTATTTATTTAAATTATTTATATAATTTATTTAAACTAATAAAACTGCAAAAATAAATTTTGTTTCGTTTCTCTACATAATTTTAATGCCATTGATCTTTGTTAGTGGAGTTTTTGTTACTCACGTGGTTTTATTTAAGGATTCCTAGTTGCTGTGCATAACAACTAAAATAACATAAAATTTCAATAAATACGCCTCAGTCATTATTCCAAACTATTATTTAATTGCCAATTGTTAATTGGTTGCAAAATGCGTCAATTTAAATAAAATGCTTTACACTTTTGAGGAACAAACTGATATGCACATCATGTAGAGGTTTTGGAAATTGTGTAAGGTGAATGTATCTGGAAGCATTTCCTAATTGTCGTCTACCAGCCCGTTCTGTTTTTTTCATCGAGTAGATCGTATTCTAAGAGAAAGTGGTAAGCATTAAAAAATAAAAATTATAATAATCGCCTCTGGTAATCATTATCACATCACATGATCGCATTGAAATTTCGAATGGTGCTGGACGTCCGAAAATGCTAGAATTGAAGAAGCGGAAGAACAAGCGCTAACACTTACTCATCTCTTAAGACTCTACTTTAAGCACCCGTGCCGTTGCGAATCAAGTGCATATGTGTCAATCTACGGCTTGGAGAATTTTACATAAACAATTACTTTACTCTTACCATGTTCAGTAGAAGAATGATTTTTCTACTCGAATTTTGTTGCTAGTTTTAGAGGAATCGACATGCTTTGATTCAAAGAAATCATCAGCGACAGTTTAGCTTGAATATATGGGGAGGAATTATTGGAAATTTTTTGATAGGGCCTTTTTTCTGTCGCAACCTTTAAATGGACAAAATTACACTTATTTCTTGCAAACGGAATTACCCTATTGTTTGTTGATTTACCAGTTCTTGTAAGATAAGTGACATGGTTTATAAACAATGGTGTACCCCCGCACTTTAGTTATGTTGCTAGGGTATATTTAGTAGTAGTAGTAGTAGTAGTAGTAGTAGTAGTAGTAGTAGGGTGTTTCTCCCGAAATCCACAATTTGGATGTGAAAAATTCTCGGAAAAGAAAAATGGTGAAATCTGTTTTTCTAAGAAATAGTATGATTAATTGATGGTATATAACACATACTGTTGATTAGTAAAGCTTAATCTGGACATTTTCGACCTTTACAGTGTTAAAATCCACGTAAATGAACAAAATAACATGCAAATGACAGAAAAGATTATATTTAATAAAAAAAAACTGAACTTTAATATTAGGTATAATAAAATAGTAATTTACGTTATAAGTCCTGGAAATGGAATTTTACAGTCGAGTAAGATGTTACGGACAAGGCGACGAAGGAGCCGAATCCGGAACATCGAAACGAGACTGTAAGACCATTTCCAGGACGTATGACGTAATGCGTTTTATTTCATACTGCAATTATTGGAATATTGGTTTAATTTTAAAGAAATTATATAAAATAAATTTCCGAATGCAAAATATGGACATCTATGAAGAACGAGTTTCCATGGTAACTGATTACGTACTAAAACGTTGTCCAGGTGATTGATTGTATTTTCGTCCGGTAAAATTTTTTAGTCACAAGTCCTGTAAAATTTTTTACAAGCATACTAGACCGTAAAATCGCATGTTCTGGACTAAAAAGTTTGACGTAAAACTGACATATGTGACACAGTATGAAATAAAGATATTTCTAGCACGATAATGCTTAATAATGGCTTAGTAATGGATAATAAGTAAAATAAAAATTAGTAATTCTTATTTTAAGGTAGTAGTAAAAGTAGTGTATCAACTTACGAAAAATTCTTTTCTAAATTCAACACCAGTAAGAAATTATGATAACCACGTGAATGACGCGAAATAAATGTACTCTTATATCAAACCATATAAACTACCTCTATAAAGTTTATAGATCAACTGAACAAGACACAACATGTTGATTTCATTAAAATTACATATGCAAGCAATACATGTGTAATGCTGCTATTGTAGAAATACTGATACTATACGTGAAATTTAATAATGTTCTTCTCTCTTAGTTAGATCCACGCAAATGACGAAACTATCAGGTACAACATTTTATTGATTGTGTAGTAGTCGATGCTTAATACTGGGTGGAAATAAATGATTTTCATCAAGTTACCATTGCATTCCCCATGTAAAAGCACGACGTTCCGCTCTACGAAAATAGAGAAGGCAGTACCATAACCTCAAAATATACAATTCTATGAATTGTTTGACAGATTGATTTCATTTATTGACATAACTAATTTAGTACTGAATCAAAAAGAGTAGAGCGGTACAGAAAAATTTACATGTGAAAAAAATTACAAAGGGAACTTGATGAAAATCATTTACTTCCACGCTGTACTTTATATATTAATTGACTCTGGATGAGAGCCCTATACTAGTTTTACAATTCTCCTTAATTAGAATAAAAATAATTAACTGATGCCTCAGAAAAACTGCTTTTTACTTTGAGAATACATACTAGGGACATGCCACGTGAATGACATATGACATAATAAAGTTTACTTTTTATTGTTAAAAAATAGGTCAGCTGTTAATATATACCTGGCTAGATAGACTGCTATTACATCTTCACTGTACTGAACTAACATGTAAAAAGGTATTCGTAATGTAATATTAATTAAGCAGGGACAGTAAATTTAATATTTCTGAAGAATTACCCAGTAGTAGTAGTGGTAGCAGTAGTAGCAGTAGTAGCAGTAGTAGCAGTAGTAGCAGTAGTAGCAGTAGTAGCAGTAGTAGCAGTAGTAGCAGTAGTATCAGTAGTAGCAGTAGTAGCAGTAGTAGCAGTAGTAGCAGTAGTAGCAGTAGTAGCAGTAGTAGCAGTAGTAGCAGTAGTAGCGGTAGTAGCGGTAGTAGCGGTAGTAGCGGTAGTAGCGGTAGTAGCGGTAGTAGCAGTAGTAGCAGTAGTAGCAGTAGTAGCAGTAGTAGCAGTAGTAGCAGTAGTAGCAGTAGTAGCAGTAGTAGCGGTAGTAGCAGTAGTAGCAGTAGTAGCAGTAGTAGCAGTAGTAGGAGTAGTAGCAGTAGTAGGAGTAGTAGCAGTAGTAGTACATTTTTTAAGCTTTTGAGTTGTACTGTACAAACACAAACACAATGTAACTTTAGTGAACGATCAAATTGATCTGGATAATTTTCCGTTACTGTTGTATCATACTATAGTTTGTTGGTTACAATAGTACAAGTACAAACAACGTTTTTAAATATCTTATTGAAAGATTTCTTTACACAAAACGAAATTTACAGAAAATCCCGCTTAAAATCCTTTAAAATAAAGCCTGGACACGAAAAAACCTGGTCGCTTTATGTATAATAATTGAGGTAGTCTACTACCTCAATCATTTAAATTCCCTACTTTCAGTTTGTTGTCATTTCTGAGTGCAACTAAACTCTAACTCCCATACCATACCTTACCTGTCCTAACTTAACCTTACCTAAACCTTACTTAAAGATGTAGTCAAACGGATTAGAAGCGTGAAACATTTATTAAGAAAATCCAAGTTTATCGCAAAGTGAAATAGCAAGAAACATATGCCAATGCTGAATTTTTTTGTTTGAATGAATGTTTCGTCAATTACCTGTATAAGGATTTCATGTCGTAAAATGTATAGGAGGTGTTGCTGATAAATATAAGAAGAAAAAGCTATCCAAATTTCCCAAATGACATTTGCTTTGGTTAGCCATTTCTTCTTGCGGAATTAGAAGTAAGATTTTTGTTGCCATTGGAACAATTAATGGAGAGATTTACACAAAATAATCCCCATTAATTAGACATCATCAAGGTTCTATACTTTTTTGACCTGATTTGGCAACAAGTTACTACAGTTTGATAGCGAAAAAGTGGTACGACGACAAAGGAGTTATTTTTGTGCCAAAACAAACGAGCCCACCGAACTATTCAGGGCAGTGGCCAATAGAACAATATTGGGCTTTGGTTAAAAGGAACTTGGAAAAGCGTATGTCCAATTCTACAGACATTAAAAATGTAGAGTTTAAATGGCAAGAAGCAAGCAAAGAAGTATCAGATGACGTTGTTCGGAATATGATGGCTAGTGTGAAATCAAAAGTATGAAATGAAATAACTAAAGATTAGTAAAAGTTTCACAGTTTTATTAAAATATAACCTGACAATATTGTTTCGACAGCTATGCTGTCATTATCAAAGGTAATATAATTATAAACAAACACGTCGCTAAGGTAGATACAAAATAGGTAACTAGATAAAATAATAATAATAATCAGAATTAAATAGCTAATACTTCCAGTAACGGAGAATTACTGAACTCAAGTTGTTCATTCATTAAAGGTACCCTGAGTTTGTGTTTGTATATCTCAAAGGCTTCTAAAATGTCTAATTTGCGTTTGTTATTACAAAAATGTAGGAATTTAATATTATTTTGAGGAGTCATTGTGTGATTTTGTTCTAAAAGGTGTTTGGCGTAATTAGATTTTTCAGGATGTTTATTTTTGTAATAACGTACGTGTTCTTTATATCTTATGTCAAAATTTCGAAGTGTTTGCCCAATATATTGCGGTGTAATCATTTCACCGAATTGAAAATTTTAGTAACGATAGAACAGAAACGTTAATACAGATATTGTATATCGGATTTAAAATTAAAAGAGGGACATGTCATGTCTTGGGCATAATTAAAATAAAGGGTATAGATAGGACCACAGTTAGGTTCATTGATACTTAAATTAAAACTTAAGAATAAAGATTTCATGCAAACATAACCTAGCTTTCTCATGCATAATAATAATAGCGTTTACTGCCTCCAGCCTTACTTTGTGGAACTCCATAATCATATTGTAACAAGAGAGAAAAGGAACGAACCTCTTTTCGAGCGACAGGTGGTGTGTTCTGCCGCCTTCGAGAGAATGACGCATCGCACAAGCATGTAAACCAGACGCGGTTTATTCTAGCATTTTCTAGAATACATAGAAGGTTCCAGCGACTTCTGGTGCGTTTATATGAGGATATAAAAGCGGATTCGCGGATAAAAGAGGAGCAGTCAACAGCAAGTCATTAACTGTGTATTACAAAATAAATAGTGAATATAAATGTTGTATTAGAAATTCATAGTCTGTAAATAATAGTTTTTAATGGTTTATAATCATAGCGTTAATTTATAGTGTATTCATTAGTGTATAGAAATAAATATTTGTTTGTGAATAGACGATTTAAACAGCACTTGTGTTATTATTTTTAGAAAGAACGTTACAATATTCATAATCTAATAATAATAATAATAATCAGAAAAAGAAACTACAAAACCTCCCCAACAAAAACGCTCAATACAAAGTAATTATAATACCCAGAATACGATAAACTTCTATCCACGTTTTATAAACCTATCAGATACACAATTTAATGACAGAGAAACACAATTTCTTAACAAAGGCTTCAAATTTTGTCCTTTTCCAAAATTCACTAACAAAATTAAAAAAATCTTAGCTGTTGAATGTGAAACTATACTCAGAAAAGATCACAACAATTATGCAAAATTCCAAATCTTGAATCTGATAAAAGAAATATCTTTGAAAAAGGACAAAACACAGAATAAAACATCTAACCTGTCACTACTTCAATCTATCAGACATAAAATTACAAAAAACAATTTAATTTCTGTTAAAGCAGATAAGGGTAACACTTTGGTAATCCTTTCGAAAGATGTTTACACACAAAAGGTTAATGATTTTATTAATAAAGAAAATTTAGATGTTTTAAACAAAGATCCTACCACAAAATTTCAAAAAGAAATAAAACAAGCTTTAGCAAACTGCAATATCTGCTTTAACGAAAAACAACAAATCATACATAAAAACCCACAACCACCAAGACTATATGGACTGATTAAAACACATAAGCACAACATGCCTATACGACCAGTAGTATCATATATCAACGCACCTAATCACACCTTGTCCAAGAAACTCAACCATATTATTAACATCAAAGGATACAAATCGGAATACTCGGTCAAAAATTCATTAGAATTAGTAGAAAAAATACAAATCATACATCTTCCAGCACATTCAAAACTTGTAAGCTTTGACATTTGTAACATGTTTTCAAAGATTCCACCACAAGACTGTATTCCTTTGTTAGATAATTTCCTAGTTAATAGTAATGTAGAATTAGTAAAAAGATTAGAGTTAATTCAATTATTTGATCTTTGTATCAGTCAAAATTATTTCACTTTTAATAATATAATTTATTTACAGAAAGATGGTTTACCTATGGGTAATTCTCTAAGTCCTCTATTAGCTAACATATTTATGAATAATTTGGAAGATCGAATATTTGAATTAGATCTTTCTAAACACATTATTTTTTGGTTTCGTTACGTTGATGACATTTTAGCTTGTTTTGACAGTTCTTTTGAGGTTATCAATGAGTTTTTAATTCTTATTAACAGTCTTCACTCAAACATCACGTTTACACTAGAAACAGAACAAAATAGAGCTATTAATTTTTTGGATTTAACTATTACAATTAATACAAACAATGAATTTGATTTTTCCATATACAGAAAACCCACAAGCACAGACGTCACCATACCTAACATGATTGACACTTTAATTCAACAAAAAGATTGTAGGTTAGCTATCAAAAGAATATTTCCAATTGACACTCAAATACAAGACACAAACTACATATCAATACCATACTTTGGCAAGATATCAGAACAAATTGCAACTATACTAAGAAAAACCACCAGTTACAAAATAACCTACAAAACTAACACCAACACCTTTTCATTTTTATTCAATGCTAAAGACAAAACACAAGATATTATGAAATCCGGCATTTACCGTTTGAATTGTTCTTTTTGTAACTCGGTTTATATTGGCCATACACTTAGAAATTTCGACATAAGATACAAAGAACACGTACGCTCTTATAGACTTAAACATCCAGAAAAATCGAATTACGCCAAATACATTTTGGAACAGAACCACCCAATGACACCTCAAAACAACATTAAATTCTTACATTTTTGCAACAACAAACACAAATTAGACATTTTAGAAGCTTTTGAAATATACAGACATAAACCCACAGTACCTTTAATGAATGAACAAACTGAGCTTAGTAATTCTCCTTTATTAGAAGTGTTAGAAATTTAGTTTTTGTTATGTATTGTATCTAGTTACCTATTTTCTGTATGTATTTATCCTTAGCAACGTGTTTGTTTATCAATCTTATCTTTTTTTGATAATGACACAAAGTGTCGAAACAATATTGTCAGGTTAAGATATTAATAAAACTTTTGAATCTTTAACTAATCTTTGTATTTATATTATATTTGATAATAATAATAGGTTTCATTTTTAGAAAAAGGATATAAATTAGTTAGATTGCTTGATTATAATCATGTTTATGCAACACATGTTACTTTGGGACGGTTTTCCAATTGTTAAGAAGAAGTAATTTCCACATTGAAATTTTCAGATTACGATGTTTAACGTCAAATAGATTTTTCTATATTCCGGGAGACCAGCTCAGTTTCACAGTGTTAATTTTCTGAAAATAGATTAATTAGGTCAATTTTATTATGACTGATACATTACAATTAGTCTTTGAATTTGTTTACAAGATTTCTGGTCACTTTTATTAATGAAGGTTTTAAATCCTGTCGTTCGTGTTGATTTGACTCTTATAGACTTTTATCCTGTTTTTTCTCACCATTGTTTTTATGTTAGTACATGGAGCATTGTATGCTGGACATTTTGTGCATAATTTGATTAACATTGACTTAATATTCAAGCTGATATTTGTATATGCATCAATTGGTATTTATTGCAGTTCGTACTGTAAAAATTATGTTTATGTTAAATTGTAAAGATGTTTTTATGGAGATATTGTTAATTTTACCTATATGATGTATTCCTGTAACTAGTTTGTAAAGGATGAGCCTTGATTTGTAGAATTTTATATGTAATTAGATCGTAATGAGTTTCGTACATTGTCAAACGTTTTTCTTGAATATCTTCGTTACGATACATCTTAAGACTATGAATGTACAATACTTTTCTGATCCTTGTATTAAGGGCTACAATTCTATAGTAACAGAATTAGGATTAGTGACAATTAAAATCAGCTGTGCCGAATTAATGACGTCACGAGCGTACTCGATCTTCCGCTGTTTTAAAAAAGTGTCATAGATTTCTTTTGTTCTGGCAGAAAGTATATAAGCTGGGGCAAATTGGAACAAAGTCAATCGATAAAACATTGAAGGCAGAAGCTATGCCCGGCTCCAGATAAAATATCTGTAATTAATTTGAGGTTAGATAGATAGCCATATGTTTTGACGCAAATCTCATTGTATCAATAAAATTTAAAAATAAAATTAAAAGTGTTACCTGAACAATCTTCAAGGATTAAAGGAAGATTCAATTATTGTGCAACAATAAATAAAGTGAACGTGATTGTTTAAATAAATCCAAGTGAATTTATTTTTGACATCGATTTTGTATCGATTATTTTATAAACAAGAAGTCAGCTGTTTGGTTCCGTCGCAGTGTTACCAATAGTAGGATTATTTTAAAAAGGGAATTTATATCGTAATATACCAGGTTGGTTAAAATAAATGATTCTTATTAAATTCATGAGTAATAATTAACTTGTAAAGTTCATCCTAAATAATAAAAATCTATTTGGTTTAGTTAACTAGATTCTTTTGAGAATTTATTCAATCTCAAATAAATAAAACAATTAAATTTCTTTTAATAAAAATTTTATTTTATTTTTATTTATAAACAAATTTCATTTGTGTTGGTTTGTTCAAACGAATGACCGTAGTTATCCTATGTCAGATCTCTACAATTATTTATAACGTTTGAGCAAACCTGAGAAGTCACTTCTCAATTTAACATTTGTATTATCTTGAAAAACATATTTATTTTTATTTTGACGTTCTATTTGATTTTATTTTTGTTTGTTAAATAAAGTTTATGTGTTTTCAATTTTACATATGTGTTTAATTGATGTTAATACAAGTATCCAGAGTTCTTTTCTCTTAAATTCAGAGTTTAGCAGCAGTTGTCCAGCTTGCAGGAGCTTTAGTGCTTACGATATAAGTTTTTCGTTCTTTCCAGGCATAAAAGTAAATAAGAGTCTCGCAATTCAAATAATTTATGCTTTACTGAGCAAACCTGAGCTAGCTGAGAGGAATAAAGAAGAATATCTGTGGTGCATTCTAAATTTAATCCACTGTGTATAATTTATGTTTATATTTGGAACGGTGGATTTTATTTTATTTTATTTTATTCTTTCAAAGACAGCGCAGTATACCGAACTACAAAAAGAACAATTTAAACGATTTTATACGACCAGATTTCTACGTATTTATACTTTAATTATTATTAGTATATTTAACTACATAATACTTTGTATAAAAAAAGTAAATAGCTGGGGATTTCTGTTTACTGTCTTGTATTTACTTAGTTAATTATATTACGTAATAAAATTTAATTGCTAACAGGTGTATAAATACTTACTATGACTTATGATGCAAGCAATGAGCTGCAGTCAAAACAAATTGATCACTGATTAGTGAACCACTACATAACCATACACGTATGCCACCATCTCCTTCAAAACCAATTAAAGCCTAAATATTAGATAAAAAGTGTAATGTCATTTCTTGTAACAGTAAATTACGTGTATTATTACCATATGTGGAAATTCAGTTGGTCCAGGATTTCCAATCTCGACTTGATTCTTTAAAGCGCAGTTGTTAGAAGAATGATCTCCTCCTACTGGATTAGTATATGCATACTTTTCATATTCTCTACATTCTGCAATGCAAAGAACTCTAATAAAAATGCCATTCAAATGATACTGTATCTTACTTGCTCGGGATTTTTCTCCTATGTTTAATTCAGGTGATAAAACAGATTCAGTTTGTATCCAATCTTCCGTCGATAAGATTCTGCTAGTGGTTGATGTAATTTCCCCGTTCCTCGGTGGTAGTGGTAGTGGTGTTGTCGATTTCATGGGCTTTGAAATTGACTTTGACGATGAAACTTCGTTCGATGCACTTACGACATTACTGTTTTCACAACATATTACTGGTTGTTTTCCTTGAAACCCACAGGTTTGTGGGTAAATTCTTTCAGTTTGAAGTAAAATTATTGCCGCTGGGCAATTATTGATTAATTGACATGATCCAATCTTGCCTGTGGTTTTAAATGTACAGAAATCTCCTGGATGTAGGCCTGTAAACATATACTTAGATATTACATACACACTTTTGACTACAACTTTTGTAATATTATTAATCGATACTACTTTGGTAGTATGACAGTTAGAGGTTATTAAAGTAATTCACTATAAAAGAATACTGCTTGCCAGATATTTCAAAAGCAAAGCAAGCATGTAATGGTTAATGCCATGGAAATGCTTGATAATCGGATCTTTAAAAAATTGAAGCTTGGATTTTTACTGTTTTATGAACTTTCTACACTTACTTTATAATTTCTTGTAAGATCAGTTGATTTGTCGTTGTGTTTGTTTAAAATATCTTAATTTTATTAATACATAAGCAAGACAAACCTACTTATATTGTTCGGTACTTCTGCTCTAGACTTCAAAACATATTTTAATAGACAAGATTAAACTATTAGAATGATTAAAGATGCAAAGATAGTGAACTCATTTTCATTTTTTATTTGACACAACTCATTTTTTAATACAATGTTCTAGATTGATTGTTTTGGAACTTGATAGGTGAATTAGGAATTAATAAATTAGGCCACTTTTCTTAAACCAAAACTATTTCTCAGCAAGGTAAGTAGAGATAGTAACCGTAAAAGTACATCATGAGAAGAGAACGAAAGTATTTTTGCAAAAATGGCTTGATATTTGAAATGTTATTTTGTTTGCGATTTCTTTGGGTCTACTTATTTCATAACACTGTATCGTGAATTCATGATCCACACAAAATCGATCAATATGCATTTTTGTTGATTTCTTTTCATAATTTTCGTAAAGTTTACTTTGAAGTTAAGGTAGTACCGTAGCTACCACGCTAGTCAAGCATATACAATCTCTCGTTTGATTCGATGAGTAGGTAGACTTCGCACGGCGCGTCGTGGCTCGCGATAGTATGTATCGGGAGGCTCGCTTGACTCCGCCGTCTCGTATAGCAAACTGCAAAATATATGTTAATAAATGCATATGCAATCTTTGAAATTGTTATTATATATAAATAATTAACACTATTTATCATTAAGTATAAACTATTTCTTTGCTTTTCTCTAATTACATAAAATCTTCATTACGCAGCACATGGAATTTCAAATAAAGCGCGCGCTTAAACTCTTCTGCGGCGTTGACAATTTTTTACATTTAATCGCTCAATTCTTTTCTCACATGTACCTAATCAATGCATTCAAGGGCCCATATTCTCGGCAGATAACCAATTTATATTTATAACCAATTTATTATTCTCCATGAGTTCAAAATTCCAAACGCTCATTTGATGGAGTTACTTTTTGCTCATACTATATATGAATTTCTACAAGCGCCTGTTCTTTTAGCTCATTTAAATTTGAGAGCTTTTGTTCAAATTTTAACCATTTGCTGTGTTTGCGAGGAGGTGCTACAGATTGATCCCATGAAAGCTTTTCTTTCCATAATTTTCATAACATGATTTTAACTGTTGTTTATTATACACGGACTAAGCAAACCGAGGAGGTCAAAACTCTGAACAATGGCTGAAATTCATACTGTAAATACTGTAAAAGTGTGGTACAGAGGAATAATAGTGTTGTGATTCCGAAGGAGCAGAATCCATCAAATTGTCTGGAATAAAGGCCACTACATCAATACTGTCTATACACATGGGAAATTGAAGAAAAAAGCTGGTCACGTATCTACAGTTCAAGGTTTTGGCTCTAAGTGGATTTGGGCATGTCAGAAAGTTGATAACAACCTTGTGCAGAATTTCATAAGTTAAGTTTGTAAAAAAGTGCTTCATATACCGTATGGAACCAATTCCAATTGAAAATAAAACATTAAGTTTTTCGATGGCGTATCTTATATAATACAATTATTAGCTTACTACTTAAGCTTACTAGCTCCAATGTCTAGAGGTTGTTAGACACCTATTTTCGTAAAGTGAAACATCCTGAGTAGATAACAAATGGGCTTAGTGGAGCAACCTTGTGTGGAGCTCCTCCTCCTCCTTTCACTTTTCAAGCCCCTCCCATTTAGAAGCCACTTCCTCCTCTCCAAGCCCCTCCCCTTTAGAAGCCCCTCCCTTTTAGAAGCCACTTCCCCTCCGCCCCTCTCTACCTTCTCTCTCTTGGCTTATAATAAAAAAATCCACAAAAAGTTATAAATAATAATTTATTTAGATTACAACAATTAATACAATTAATAATAAGCACAAAGGTATAATTTATTGGTTTAATTTATTTTAAAAATGTTTAATACAGTACTTACTCTTAATATTAAGAGGAATATCTATAATTCATTTTTAAAAAATAAATCGAACAATAATTTATATTGTACAATAAATTCACTACTCATTTATTAATTACTTTCTAATTTACTTCTTCCAAATAGTGCTAAATTGTGTCTCTGAACCCGTCGGCGTTGCAACTCCTCGACACCACCAGGTCCAGCGCTCGCCCAGTCACCGGCCCAAGTCGACATCAAGCTCTCCCTAGCTTGGTTAAGAAACCAACACTTCACCAGGCCGAAGGTAATGCGATAAACGTTTTAGCTTCTTTTAAAATCATAAATAAAAGCACATTGGAAATTCTGATTTGATTACCGAATTAAAAACTACAAAAAAAAATTGTTTAAACCATTGTGACAAAAGAGATTCTTTAAATAAATCCTTTATATGTCTTTCTATGTATTTCGCTCACTTGTAAAAATAAGATCGTTTCGAAAGGACAACCTCATAACATCCTCTGGTTACTGTAAGCTTTATTTCCTCTTTTGAACATCACTAAAAAAATCACACACTAAAGCTGCAACTTCAAGAACAGGGGAAGATAATTTAAACTCTAAAGTATGTTGATACACGAACTCATTATCTTTCTTTATTAAATAAATCTTTTAAGCTTTAAAGGCAATTCCATTTTTTCTAAGTTATTAAAGATTTTTATGACTTGATCGATTTAATTTTAAAGGATAATTTTTAAGGATCTCGAAATATCTTATTAGCTTTTATTTTTAAAACGAATTATTGTTTCAGTTTATGGTAGTTTCATATGGTGGCCTCGTTCAGCGTGCGAAAACATCTCATTACAACTCAATTAGTTAAATAAAAACATATACATTATTATTTTTTAATTCTCAAAAATCTTTTCCAAACCGTAAACGTTCACGGAAATTCGAGGATTATCGTTCAAAAACTTATCTATTTTTTTTTACTTTTGATACACTTAAATTATGAAAACTGATTTCACATAAATGAAAACTAATTTATCATTCACGAATTGTGATTTTGCAATAATGAAAACAGAATTTTTTAATATAACTGTGTAGAAAGAGGGGAGAAATTTTCTTTAAAATTACTTGTAAAAATATAAGCTTCACTGTCTTCTAGTATATACCTTAGATAGGTATATTAAAATTGAAACGTAAAGAATACAAAGCGACTTTGCACAAAAAATTGGTAGGTGATTCGTTCGTTCACCCATATGGAATGAATGTTTGTAAACGAAAACGTTTAATTTGATTAAATCAGCGATAAAACTGATTTTATTGTTAAGATTCTAAAAAATTATCCCGCTTTAATTTTAAATGCTTTTGTAATTATAATATTTATATATAATTATTAATCATAACAATTTATTACTTTATTGTTAAGAAACTATACATTATTGTTGTGAAAGTAATTTTTATAGTAAATTTATTAATACTTTTAAAGTTGATTATTTAAAAGAATGCGTTAACATTTTAGATGAGATTTTATAATTTTAATGAAGTTTTATTGCTTTGTTGTCTGGTTTCCACTCGAAACCGGCCTGATGACACCACCAGGTCCAGCGCTTGCCTAGTCGCCGGCTCAAGTCGACACCAAGCTCTCCTGGCCTATATGTATTTCGCTCACTTGTAAAAATAAGATCGTTTTGAAACAACCTCATAAATAAGAATTATTGTTAATAATAAAATATCTTTTGCGATGCGTGCATTTTAATTTGATCCTTTTCATATATGCAGAAGGATCTACAAGTTTTCATTTAGATGAAATTGCTCCTGCTACATAAAAAGAGATACCACTTGGAACGTCGCGTGTTCTTTAAAATTCCCAGAATTTTGCAAGTTGTATGACGAGATTTTAACTATATTTTATTTGTGTGGCATAATAATTAGCTACTGGACCAGCGGTATGAAATATGAAATAAGCGTATTTCATTAATTCGATGTACAGCATTTGTAATGGCCTACTGTAGGCTATACGAGAACGAAAGTCAGTCAATACACGTTCACTTCCGCTCCACATTTAGATGTGAAAACATCTGATTAAAGGTGTCTCGTATTAAATCATAACAATTTAATACTTTATTATTATTTTTTGAGTTTATTTAATAAATGAGTAGTGAATTTATTGTACAATATAAATTATTGTTCGATTTATTTTTTAAAATGAATTATACCTATTCATCCTACCTTTTAATAAATTATACGATATTGTTGAGTTTATTTAATAAATGAGTAGTGAATTTATTGTACAATATAAATTATTGTTCGATTTATTTTTTAAAATGAATTATACCTAGTCATCCTACCTTTTAATAAATTATACGATATTGTTAAGTTTATTTTTTAAAAATGAATTATAGATATTCCTCTTAATATTAAGAGTAAGTACTGTATTAAACATTTTTAAAATGAATTAAACCAATAAATTATACCTTTGTGCTTATTATTAATTGTATTAATTGTTGTATTAATTGTTGTAATCTAAATAAATTATTATTTATAACTTTTTGTGGATTTTTTTATTATAAGCCAAGAGAGAGAAGGTAGAGAGGAGGGGAGGGGAAGTGGCTTCTAAAAGGGAGGGGCTTGGAAAGGGGGAAGTGGCTTCAAAATGGGAGGGGCTTGGAGAGGGGGAGGTGGCTTCTAAATGGGAGGGGCTTGAAAAGTGAAAGGAGGAGGAGGAGCTCCACACAAGGTTGCTCCACTAAGCCCATTTGTTATCTACTATCCTGCAGTACATTGACGACTTGATTGCATGATCTTGCGTGCTCTTCGACCGTTTCGCCGCCGATTATTAGGCCATCAACTTAAAAACCGTTTAAATAAACAGCGAATGACCAGAAACGAGGTACAGGCCTTTTGGCGGCGTTTTGTATGACTTCCCTAAATTTCAAATTGGACGTCTAAATGGTACGGTTACCACGAATCTATCATTTTGATTGCGCGCAGTTGTTTCACTAAAATATTTTTCGAACACGATTTCTTCCCTTGTTGGGACAATTAATACGTCTCTAATTTTGATTGTGGCGGCAGCGTCCAAAGTTTTAATTTTTGAAAATCGTTAATGTAAACTTTAATGAGGGCTGTTTGCGTTATAGGGCTTGAACTTCTTCTTCCCTTTCTGACATGTTGCTGTAAAGAAAAAGGTTATCCTGTACAGGATAAAAGAAATAAATAAAGGAATGGTTCATTTACGGTTTCAGTTTCGTGCCCTTTGCTTGTTTAGTCTAGGGTTCCTAAATATGAACTACAGTTCAAGTTTTCATTGAGGAACTCTAGTTTAGTCCAAGTACTGTTGATTTTCAGAACTGCCACTACGTATTGTCGTGGTTGGGGGGTCGACTACCTATATTTATATTGGGATTTTTATAAGCAAATAATTTCATTTCAATTTCTATTAATGAATAGTTTCTCAATTAATTTTCAATTGTACTTTAAATAATAAATAATCTCTGTTGTTCATTTATTACAAAATCCTTTACAATCCTCAAACCTTTATTTTGTACAACTTTAGCATTGTTATTTCATATCTTACTGGTGAAGTTTTTAAAAATCGGCACTGGTAAGTAATACGAAAATTTTGGCGGCGACTAACGTGACGTCATTCTAGGCGTAGGCTGTTAAGCTTTAGTTTGAAAAGATAATTTAAAACACCAATCTTAAATACTAACTTTCCTTTGTCAAACAAAGCTTCATTGCTATAGCCTAATTAAGTCTAATCATTTTTATTTTATCTAGGGTTAACCACCTGATAAACTTGTAAATCTATAAAATTAATGTCTGCAAAATCATAGGAAAATAATTTTAAAAATAAATTTTAGTTGTATTCTTCAAATTAAGGATAATAAAATTAGATAAAATGTAAATCTCATGAAAAGCTAAAAAAGACTCCACTTATAAAAATTCCATGTATGGTAATTCCCAGTTTGATTTATGAATCTATTAATCTAGGAAATGATCAATTAGATGTTTAAAACAGTAATTTTAAAATAACTAGCCTTAATGGTCAAGCCTTAGTACTTAACAGTTCAAATATCTGACCAACTGGAGAAATAATTAATCATTTTTCTCATAGTCATTGGAAATAACAATAATTAACGGAGGAGGAACCTTCCACTAAGCCAATTCATAGAAAAGTACTTATTCTATCTAAATGTACAATATATTATTAATAGGCAAACACTGAAATTTGATTAAATCGATAATTACTGAGCTTAATCTGTCACATATTTAGTTTTATTAATTTTGTGTACTTTTCTAATTATATAATATATGTGGGTTATTCTTTCTGAACTCAACCACCGGCTAAATCCAAAAATTGGCGCAAGTTAGAAAGGCTTGCGGGGGCTCATTTTAAAGCTTGAAACCTCTACTTTCGAATGTCATAGTCTCCTATATGAAAAAATTTATATTTGACCCCTAAAACAGGTAAATACGTATGCAGTTCCAAAAAAATCTTTTGGTTGAAAAGTTGAAAAAATTAGAAAAAGAAATATTTTTTTAAACTCTTTTTAACGGCATCGCATTCTCCGTCAAAGAATACATAAATTTTGTCCACTGCGTTTTTTTCCTAGAGTGCTTCAATTTCGAGCAAAATTGAGAACAATTTGCCATTTTTGAAAGTTTATCATTTTTTTCATCAAAAATGGCGTCAGATAGAAAAAAAACCATAAGAGTATAAAATGCTTAGTTTTACTCGATGAATACGAAAAAAAAATTACAGACCGATTTAAAGCGATTTTTAAAATTTTCATCATTTTAGGTTTTAATATTATATTATCGAAGCCCATAGATAGGCAACACCTATAACCGTAATTTTTGAAATCGTTTTAAATCGGTCTGTAATTCATTCATGTAATTTTTTCGTATTCATAGAGTATAAAAATAAGCATTTTTTACTCTATCATTTTTTTTCTATCTAACACCATTTTCGATGAAAAAAATGATAAACTTTCAAAAATGGCAAATTGTTGTACTCAATTTTGCTCGAAATTTGACAAAGAATTCCATGCCGTTAAAAAAGTTTTTCAACTTTTAAGAAATTTTTTTGGAACTGCATACGTGTTTACCCTCTTTTCGGGGTCAGATATAATTTTTTTCCTATAGGAGACATGTGACATTCGATAATAGACATTTCAAGCTTTAAAATGAGCCCCCGTTGGCCTTTCTAAGTTGCTCCAATTTTTGGATTTAGCCGGTGGTTGAGTTCAGAAAGAATGACCCATACGTCTATATTTTATGTCTGTAGATTTTGTAGGTCCACTCATTTTAATGAATGGTGGTAATAATCTTTGTTAAAAGTATGTTTATCCCAAATTCATGTATTATTGAAAATATATTGGTTATCTTTGTTTATTGTTTCCAGCCTTACTTTGTAGAACTCCATAATCATGAAATAAATAAATATTAGTAAAGGTTTCACAGTATTTATTAAAATATAACCTGACAATATTGTTTCGACAGCTAAGCTGTCATTATCAAAGGTAATATAAAAATCACAGAGAACAATCTAATTTCTGTTAAAGCAGATAAGGATAACACTTTGGTAATTCTTTCAAAATATATTTACATACAAAAAGTTAATGAATTAATTAATAAAGAAAATTTAGAAACTGAAAAATTAGAAACAAAAACCCAACCACAAAATTCCAAAAAGAAATAAAACAAGGTTTAGAAAACTGCAATATCTGCTTTTCAGAATTAGAAAAGCGACAAATCATTAATAAAAACCCACAACCACATAAACTATATGGACTAGTCAAAACACAAACAGAATATGCCAATAAGACCAGTTGTATCATACATCAATGCACCTAATCACATTTTATCCAAAAAACAGAACCAGATTATTAACACGATAGGTTACAAATCGAAATACTCTGTTAGAAATTCATTAGAATTAGGAGATAAGCTGCAAAACATACATCTTCCACCACATTCAAAACTTGTTAGTTTTGATATTTGTAACATGTTCTCCAGAATACCCCCACAAGAATGTATTCTTTTATTAGTTTCTTGATTAACAGTAATATAGAATTAGTTAAAAGGTTAGAGTTAATTCAATTATTTCATCTTTGTATAAGTCAAAATTATTTCACTTTTAATAACATAATTTATTTGCAAAAAGATGGTTTACCTATGGGTAATTCTTTAAGTCCTCTATTAGCTAACATATTTATAGACAAGTTAGAAGATCAAATATTTGAATTAAACCTCTCTAAACACATTATCTTCTGGTTTCGTTATGTTGATGACATTTTAGCTTGTTTTGACAGTTCTTTTGAGGTTATCAATGAATTTTTAATTCTTATTAATACTATCCACCAAAACATACATTTTACACTAGAAACAGAACAAAACAGGGCTATAAACTTTCTAGACTTAACTATCAAGATTAACGCAAACAATCTATTTGAATTTTCCATATACAGAAAACCAACACAACCGAACATAACAATACCAAATGAATCTTGTCACCATAAAACACATAAAATAGCAGCCTACAGATCATTAGTACAGAGAGCTTTAACTATTCTACGAACAAAGCCAGATTTTAGCAAAGAGATATCAACCATTAAACAACTAGCACATGCAAATCATTACAATCCGAACATGATTGACACTTTAATTAAACAAAAAGATTATAGGTTAGCTATCAAAAGAATATATCCCATTGACAATCAAACAGAAGACACAAATTACATATCTATACCATATTTTGGCAAAATATCAGAAAAAAATTGCACATATACTATGAAAAGCCAACAATTACAAACTAAATTACTTTTTCATTTTTATTTTAATGCTAAAGACAGAATAAGTACATGATATCATGAAATCGGGCATTTACCGTTTAAATTGTTCTTTTTGTAGTTCGGTGTATATTGGACAAACACTTCGAAATTTTGACATAACATATAAAGAACACGTACGTCATTACAATATTACACCCTTTTGGGCACTGTGGTGCCAAAGTTGGTATAAATATCCACCACTAGCTCAATGCCCCGGGGGTGGGTCCACAGTTGTTATTTATATATTTAATATTCTCTGTTATTAATGGGCGCCAGGTCATAAAAATTTAGAAAAATTGCTGAGTGACCAGCTCAACAAAATAAGCTTTAAGCAAACCCAGTGAAATAGTACCAACTGAGTGATGAGAAACTGAATAAAACACAAACTTGTTACTTGGAAACATATAATTATAATTGTAGCGCAACTGGTTTATACATCATCAACAATAAAATGTAACAAAATTATTAGTATAAGTCGAAGTTCCCAAAATTAAAATGACTATTTCATTCAATGTTATACGAACCAATAAAAATTTATCCTGTGAACGAAATTCTCTCTATTCCGGCGACTATTTTTTGTTTATAAAATTTTCCGAACTTGTTCTACCAATGAAAACGTTCAAATAAGCAACCTACCCTTTATTTTACCGACAATTTTTTTGCTATAGTAACGATCCTACAAAAATAGTATACACAAACTGTACGTTTCATTGAAATAAATGTTAAATATTTTTATTCTTTGTGTTGTTTATTCGCGAAATAGTCATAACGAATAACATACGTGGTAAAATTTTGTCTTGGCAAAATTTTCTTTTTGATTTACTCGTGTTTGTTGCCAATTCATCTCGTGACATTGATCAAAAACCACTCGACTGACGTCTCGTGGTTTTTAGTGACAATGTCACTCGAGAAATTGCTATGCAACAAACGCTCGTAACAATAAGAAAATTTTGCCGACAAAATCTTACCACTTATGGTATTATATATGATAATTAAACTTGAGTTATTACTAGTTGATTAAAATGGAAAGCTATTTGAAATTACTTAATACAATTAAATGAACTGGAATGGCTAATTCGCCGAGGCGCATGTACAGAAACGCCTATGCACGAAGTTAAATTTAAGAAAAACGTGACGATACTCCATGAGCTCACTAGTACGACGCATTTATAGAAATCATAATACAAGGTGACAATAGTTATGTTACCGGCGAAATACCTTGTACAAACTTCAACTTGAATTAACTAAAAAAACAAAGATCGATAAAAAAACTTATTACTTTATGTGCCTATCTATATGTAATATTAATAATTATGTAGATATTAAATTATATATAATTATCAGAACTGTTACTAGCTTTTTAAAAAACATATGTACCTTTAAAAAGGTTACTCGCTTTTTCCAAAACTCTCAACTCAAAATCATGATAATGTGCGAGTTATTCGCCACTCAGGCTGACAATGATAGAAATTTAACTTGTAAATTAGGTACGAATTATTACGATATGAAAAAAAACAAGTAAACTATAAATTTATAATATCTAAATTTGACGAAACATCTGGTTATTACCAATTCTTGAAATTACAAAAATCTAATCTATCTGACCTTTTTTAATTTATTTATCTGCTTGGCCATTTTTTCTTGAAATGTTCTAAACCAAATCAGCATGGGTTACTGCATGGTAATATGAAATTCTGGATCCCCAGATGAAATTTTATAAAGAAACCAAGTACTCTTTATATGCTCCAAGTAAAAACATTAATCATCACATTTAATTAACGAAATGTGTACATCCACAACCAAATCCCAGACTCCCGGGTAAAACCTCGACACGAGAACAGAGGTTAACAAAACAACAACATCTAACCATATTTCAATGGATAATATTCATAATAATAAATGTAGCTCCAGGATGACTGGAAAATTTGAAGAAGAAAACTTGGAAGGTGGAGACAGTCCTTCTCCTCGAAGAGTATAACGCCAAAATGGCCGAATTATCAAAAACAAAATTTGAAAACGTGATATGACCTCATTATCCGACTACAAATGGGTTGCCTAACTAACATAAACGGAACAAATTCAATCATTGAAAATCGAAATGTTACAACAAAAATAAATATCCTGAAAAATCTAATTATGCCAAACACCATTTAGAACAAAATCACACAATGACTCCTCAAAATAATATTAAATTCCTACATTTTTGTAATAACAAACGCAAATTAGACATTTTAGAAGCCTTTGAGATATACAAACACAAACTTAGGGTACCTAATGAATGAACAACTTGAGCTCAGTAATTCTCCGTTACTGGCAGTGTTAGATATTTAATTCTGATTATTATTAATTTTATTTTTTTATCTAGTTACCTATTTTTGTATCTACCTTAGCGACGTGTTTGTTTATATTTATATTACCTTTGATAATGACAGCTTAGCTGTCGAAACAATATTGTCAGGTTATATTTTAATAAATAGTGTGAAACTTTTACTAATCTTTATTTATTTCATGATATTGGTTATTGTTTCGAGCTTTATTTATTTATTTAGAAAATATAACGTTAGAAGTTAAGTTTTTGTATATATACTACATATGTATACAATACATACAATGCCAAGGTGTGATTTCAGTATGAAGTATTTGCAATTTAAATTTCTAAATAGTATTTTTGTTTATTTTGCAAGTTTCTTTTGAGTGTAAATATGTCTGACGTTTTAAAACTTGTCTACTAAATATTAACTAAATAGTAATAAAAACAAGTAAATAGATTAATGGTCTTCTGTCTAAAAATAACAATCCATAGTTTATTAAATTGAACATACCTTCCTGATTTTTTTAACTTTTCTCTTTATTATTAATAATATTGGTGTTGTTTTATAGATAATTATTTATCAGATGTCTTAAAATAAGAAATAATTTTGTAAAGAATGTTTTTTTCTATCAAAATAAAAAATGTCTTTTATTTTATAACTCTGTCTGTGGACACACTGTATAATGTACATCCACAGAAATAAGTATATATTCAAATAAAAGAAACATAACTTTCTATTATTAAAAATAATTCATTTCTAATACATAGATAATATAAACTCTGTACAAAAATCTGTTAAAAAAGAATAAAAACCAATTTAAAAAAATAATAATAAGGGTTACTATAAAGAAAATACTTGCATTCGTATTTTTAGTTATGCGTCTTTGTGATCTGGTGGTTATAATGATCCTTCAGGGTAGTAAGGCGATATGAACTTCGCATCGAGCCCGGGTGTCTGAAGTTTTATTTTTTTTTATTATAATTTTGTATGTTAATATTAATCTGTTGATTATATTATTTAACCAGAATTTTGTTGGAATGTAGTTTCTAAAAACAGTAAATTTCTACATACAAATTTTCGACTGTCAGCAAATAATTTTACAAAACGATCTAAACAAAGGAATTCTTGTCGGATGGTTCTTCGAACTAACAATTATATTTCATTCAATAGGTATAGTTATTATTTTATTATTCCTCTCTTAAGCATTTCCTTTTTTCTTTGTGAACTACATTCTCTTTAGTTTAAATTTAGTATTTATTTATTTAATCAATATTTAGTAAGATGGTTTTTCTTCTACCTGCTACAAAGAGCTATACCTCTAAACACGAATAAATGCATAAGTTACGTATAAAAATTATAACATTGAAAAGGAATGTAAAATCTGCTACAAGGAAGAGTAAAAACCAAATAAAAAAATAATAATTCTAAGGGTTATTATAAAAAAATATTTCCATTCGTATTTTTTACGCAGTGGTCTTCTTGGTGTAGTGGTTAGAATGCTCCTACAAGGTAGTAGGGCGATTTGAGCTTCGCATCGAGCCCCGATGTCTGAAGTTTTTTTTTGTATTACATTTTTGTATGTTAATATTAATCTGTTGATTATATTATTTAATCAGACTTTTGATTGAAATGTAGTTTCTAAAAAAAGTAAATACAAATAATATAAAAATTTTACAAAACGATATGAATAAAGGAATGCTGGTCGGCTGGTTCTACGAACTGAACTAAAAATTTATTTACAACCTGAATACCTGAGTTTTCGACAATAACTGCAAACACAAATGAAAGAAGTTCTTTTTGTTACACATTTCCTGTTTTTACCTTTCTATTTATCTGTCTGTTTAGGTTTTGTTTACTTGGGTTATTAGTGCTTATTATTTACTTAAGTATTAAATATGTAGTTTGATTTTAAAATATTTGCAACTACTGTTAGATAAAACTCGATAATTGTATTTTTGTATTATAATAGTAAAGATTTAAACTTAATAATGTTTGGTTTGTTTTAACAGTAATTATGAGTTAATATCAGATCAAAATGGTCTTGTCGACGATAATGCATTAGAAACAGGCGCATTTACGAGGAAAGATACCCTAATCGTCTAATCCCGCATAATACAATGTCTGCTTGTCTCGAATACCGTCTCAGTGAAACTGGATGTTTTAAAAAACTTCTTAAAAAAAATATCAGACTAAAAAAAAGTGACGTATCCTATTTTTTTCTCATGAAAATATTAAATAAAATGCCTTAGAAGGTGGCCTTGGAATAAAAAGTGAAATGTAGTGACATAAGAAAGGTTACTAGTATTATAAATAATACCAATTTTCAATAAAATGGGATAAAGGAGTTTTAAAATAATTAAAATTTTATTATTTTGATTTTTATCAAAGAATCTGTCCTTGAAATTTTTTGCAATTTAAAGAATCATCCTTTATGTATGTAGTTCCTGTACGAGTACCGCCGGAGGGTTTTGTCCATTTGCAATTACAATAGTATAATAAGGAATTACAACCACTCAAAAAAAACGTGGTAGAAAATATCTAATAGTCTTGTACTTATATATTTATAAAAAGTATTTTAATGTTTGATCCGAAAATATAAATTCAGTAGATGGCTGGTCTACTGCAGAGGAGTAAAAGAAACGTAGAACTAAACATAGCAATTTGCACTGTTACAGTAAACTCAGGGGAGGATTTAAAATGCATCTAAATAAGCTACTGCTTGGGGCCTCGGGTTCCAGGCGTCCTCAAAAATTACTAAACTACATTACAGATCTCCTAAATTACAATGGAAAATTTTTGTATATGTTTATGTAATGAGCTAAACGTGTTATTTAATTTTTTTTCTTGTTTTTAATAATAAATATTTTAAATTTTAATGTTTTAAATTAATTTAATTTAAACTATCAACTACTAAAATGGTATTCAATACAAAAAAACAATCCAGAAATCTACACTAATAAAAGCAACAAAACTGTAAATCATAAATACAAAAGAAAAACGAAAATTATTGAGAACAGTAAACGAAACGAGCACAAAGAATTCAAAGTATTTAGAATTATGACAGTCAAATACGTATTTTGTGACATTGGCAGATCTAATTTTTAAAATAATAATAATTCTTGCAATTAGTTTACCAAAGTAAAATAAAGACAGAACATTACTAAGTTACTTTACAAGGATGATCATACGACTATTTAGGTATTTCGTCTTTGTCTTACAACCTCCGGAAAGTTGTAATTAGTAACTCACAAATAGGGTAATGCAACTTGTAAGACAAGAACATAATATTAATAGCGGATATTACAACGCGGATGTTACACCGCAACATATGGATGCTTTATTTATTTATTCTTGTTTAGAGGTATAGTTCTTTGAAGCAGGTATCTTCTTACTAAATAGTGATTAAATAAATAAATACTAAATTTAAACTAAAGAAAATGTAGTTCACAAAGAAAAAAGGAAATGTTAAAGAGAGGAGTAATCAGAGCCTTAGCCAAAAATTTATTTCCGGGGGGTTTCTGGGGGAATTTAGTGCTGGGGAGGAAGCAGAATAGAAAAATGATTTTATTTTGTTGTCATTTTATTAGTATTAAGTTTAGTTTCGGGGGGGAGAATAAGATAATAACTATACATGTTGAATGTAATATACGTGTCAGTTCGAAGAACCATCCGACAAGAATTCTTTTGTTTAGGTCGTTTTATAAAATTACGTGCTAGTAGTCTAAAATTTATATATAGAAATTTCAGATATTTACTGTTTTTAGAAACATTCCAATAAAAGCTCTGATTAAATAATGTAATCAACAGATTAATATTAACATACAAAAATATAATTAAAAAAATAAAACTTCAGACACCGGGGCTCGATGCGAAGCTCAAATCACCTTACTACCCTGAACGAACATACGAACATAACGAACAACCACCACACCACAAAGAAGCATAACTAAAAATACGAATAGAAGTATTTCTTTATAGTAACCCATAAAATTATTATTTTCTTTAATTGGTTTTTATTCTGTTTTTCGCAGATTTTACATTCCTTTTCGATGTTATAATTTTTGTACATAATTTTCATATTGCCTATGTATTAGCAATTAATTATTTTTAATAATAGAAAGTTATGTCTCTTTTATTTGGATGTATAAGGTGTGTTGCATACTGAATAGGCGCACACAGAAGGCGACACATTACTTATTTATGTGGCTGTACATGACCAGAAAACACACTGCGTACGAAACATAAAAAAACTTTCATAATACTGGAAATTACTTGTTTATACTACATAGTACGTAGATACATACTGTTTATGTTTGCAATGTGAAAATAGTTTAATCTTAAACAAATAATAGTCTCTCGTTGTAACAACAAATAACAATAAACAAATTAAAGTATCGAGAATATTTATTCTTCTTTATACAAACAAAATTATATCATTGTTTTCCATGACCTTGTAAAGACTCGTATTAAACCAAAGGTTTCAAGATATTTTACATCCACAATTTTTACAGTTACATATTTTATTTGAAATTACCAAAAAAATCCAGTTACTCACCTACATATTCTTGACAATAAACGTATTTTAACACAAACACATAAATTATAACACTGCTAATTAGTTTATACATTACGTACATTAATTAATACGTCTAATTATAAATCTAAACAAAGTGCAACGCAATGCACAGCTAATCTACGTTTCCATTAGGATATTGATGAAGGAAGACTCGATTGGGATTATCTTATATGCTTGACCTCCATCTTTAGTAACAGTTGTATAATACGATTTTAATTCTGAAAAACAGAAAGTATAAAAACGATTGACCATCATGTTTAGCATGCGATAAACTGTTTTAGGGAAAACCTATATAATAGTAGAAATGATTTGTAGCCTCCTTTTTTAATGCTAACGGTCAAGGCATTTGTAGTTTTGTACTTTTTACAACAGTGTAAGAGGTATTATGTTTTAAGTTTTTTGTATTAAATATGCATAATTTAAGTATTTATAACTTTTTTATATGAATAATAATTAGATAAATGTTGTTTACTTTAGATAGCACTGTCAAACTGCTAATAGGAAAATTGATTTTTAATGTTGTGGCATCCGCAACATTCAATGTTATTATCTTACAAAACAATATTTAAGGTAGTAAACTATCCGAATCATCTTATTAATGTTTGTTTGTTGTATTTTATTAATGCTTTGAAGAATTACGGACAATGTAAAGTTTATTTATAATGGGCCGGCAGTGGCGTAACTATCGGGTGGTAGTTCGGGGCAAGCCCCGGGGCCCGGCGACTTTGGGGGGCCCATTGTGATACCTGGAAAGGCTAGAAAAAGAGACTTAACCTAAAAAATAAGTATATATAATCCTGATGAAGTATTTGTTGATATTTGATGATTTATTTTTAATCTTGTTTTAATTTTATCTTTGTATTACTGGATTATGTTTCTTACCCCCTTATTCTTAAATTTCGGTATATTTAGAATGTTATATATCGAATTTCGATAAAATGAAATCGAATAAAATAAAATTCGTTATTTTGTTATTCTGTAACCTGCCTCGTTACGGTCTACGTTATTTTATAATAGGTTATTTTCCTGTTTACATGTTGTTTGCGCGCCAGTTTTCAAATTTACGTTAGCTTTCGTTCTTGTATTTGTAGTGTAGCTTTTTTAATTTGTATTGTTTTTTAATTGTTACTGTTATTAATATTATTGGTATTGTTATTAATATTCTGGTTGTTGTTTTCTAATTATAAATATCCTTAAAACTCCATTTAAAAGTATTTACATAGGTAGTAGGTACAGTTGCGATCATTCGCTAAGGGACGATGAAAAAATAGTGATCGCCGGTTTTTCAGTTTTTTTTGCACAAAGTACGCTATAGCTCGCCCTGATTTATGAACTGGGCAATTATAATGTTAAAAAATGAAATGTTCTTCAATACCATATAACCATATAATAAACTTGCATTTACATTGCACAAAAAACTGGAAAATCGTCGGTTATGTCTTTTTCAGTGTTCCTTAGCGAATGATCGCAACTGTACGTTTCAAGTTTTGACAAAAGGGTCAGAAGTAATAATTTATGTTTAATCCTTACTTTATTGAGTTTTAAAAACGCTTACGGTAAAATATAAATACACTGAAAAAAAAATCTGTAACATTACTATGAATAACATTGGTTATTTCCGACCGTAGTTGTTCATAGCGAATTTATGGGACAACTGTATTAGTACAAACGAATAGTAAAAGTACTGTACAGTTGGTAAATCTTCTTTAAAGGTATCTTGTAAAAATAATTGATCACTGTAAAGTTACCGCCAATCTGTAAAATCATTTTCTGTAATATTACAGGCATCTTGTAATTTCATGTACCACATATTTGGTATTATTAGTTATCTTGTAATATTACAATTAGGTCTGTAAAATTACTAAATTCATGTAGTGTTTCAGGGGCGTAATAAATATAATTTTTATTTTTTTTATTGAATGAAAAATAAAAAACCAAGTCAAAATAAACATTTTTATGCTTAAATTATATCAAACTTATTTATGTAGGTACATATTGCCAATAATTTGCAATACACGGTGCATCAAAAGTTTGGAATTCTTTTGCTAGTACAAAGTTCTTAGACATACTTACTTTTACTTTTTATTAGTTACATTTTCTTCTAACAATTTTTATGTTAAATTACTTTTCAAGATGTTGCTAATTTCTTAATATAGTATGTGTAACTACTAGACAGAGTCAAGTTATTTTTATGATTAAAAACTTCTAGTTTTTAGCTAATAAAGTTATAAACATAAAAACGTTTCTTATAGTGATCGACTTCTTGATCCTAGATTATGAGATTCGAACGTGCGTCGAAGTATTTTTTGGGTACCGCAGGTTAAAAATGAAATACATTGTAAACATTGTTGAAAATGCTTCCTCGAACATGTCTTCTTCTTAAATTTTATTTTTCTCAAAAAAGTAGTATAGCTGCCACCTGCAATAAAGCAGACATAATTATATAAAACACATAAAAATACATAAACCGCTAAGAACTTCAGTAAATAAATTAAAAAGAATTTTTATTATTTTATTAAAGTTCTTTAAAAATCATTGAAAAATCGTTTTGTTTGTATCTTTGTATTTAGTTTTATTTGTGAACAGGATTAACGACTGTTAATCTAGAGTTCTTTGTTATTTTGCCTTGTCAATAGCTAATCTAAAACATTTTTCACATTTTTCGGGAGAAAAACACTTTTCTGTACAGGAAAAATATTTTCCTACTTCTCTCCTTTAGCATTTTAAAAGAAAAGAAACAAAGAAAATTGAATATTAAAAATCTCTGACACTCATTTGTATTCATTTCGTTAATTTTCTAAACAAGTTACTAGAAAAAAAATCATATGTGCAGCTCACTTGGGTGACAAAATTTCTCTCTCGGGAAAGACAGTCCAACTTTCCTCCCTTCTTGCATAAATAGCCCAATCTTCAGAAAATAAAAGAAAATGGTGTTTAACAGGCAACATCAAAGAAGTTAAAGTTGGTTCAGAGTAGTGATGTGAACTTGGGTGTCGAGTGTCGTGATACTGTCCGTGGTCGTGACACTTGAATTGTCGCGACACTTCGTGTCGAACAGTATCGCTCTTATTAGAGTGTAATTCGAAGTTGCTTGATCATTCTTACAAAGAAATTAAAGGCAGATTTGTTGAACTGACCAACAAGCATTGAATGAGACGTACATATAAAAATATTTTGTTGTGGATTTTTTTCTTTTGTATTAGTATAATATTGACGGTGATAATTTTATCTTGGGTTTTCCGCAAAATAAATTAAAATCAATAATTGAAGTTGAATAAGTTCCTCATGTACCTAATTATTATTTCAGCTTTTTATATTTATACCTTATAATGTATTTTGAAAAAAGACTACTGTCGAAACACGTGTAAATAAATACAATGATCATTAATGTTAATTAATTCAATTTATTTTGCTGAAAACACAAAATAAAAGTATGTATCATCTTCAATCTTAACAAAAACACGTTCTCTAAAGACCAACGTCGTCAGCGAAATTACATTTTTAAATAGTTTTTATAATAAATCCAACGAATCAAGTCTATTCATTACAAGTTATTTATAGAATTTGTTTCTTTTCTTTTAAATTTCTGTTTCATAATATGTATTTGCTTTTATAAATAATTTAATGTCTTTTAATGTACTTAATGCATAAATATATAACCATAACAGAATTTACTCATATAATTGTTTTTTAATCCATAATTAAAATGCTTATGATTTATGTAGCTATGAATCTTGACTGCTTCTCGTTTCAAGTGGATTACATTTACACTAGCGCGTGCATGATGTAAAGGCGAAGTGTCGTTAAAGTATCATGAAGAGTCGACACTTCTGACATCATAATGGTTTCGACTCTCAACTGTCGTGACACGCGGGTAGTGTCGAGAACCCATCACTACTATCCATTTTTTTTTCTAGAGTCCTCTGACTTTGAAAGCATATTACTCGGGAACTACTGAACCAATTAAATATTTTAAAAACGAGCAAATAGTAAATTTATTTCTACATACAACAGAATGATATTATATTTCTAACTCGTATACTTTTGTTTTTATCAGACGATACGCAATAAAAGGTACCCATTTTTAGGGACAATTTCATTGAAAGTAAGTTAACTAATTTCTTTCTCGTAAAGTATATGTCATATATCTATGAGATTTTTGTAGGGGTTAGAAAGAAACCTTGCGGATGTTATCTATTAATTTTCGGACGAAAAAGTGTTTTATTTAAGATTTATATGAAAAAATAGCGAACTATGCGTTCTTGTTTATTAATGGAGATAGCGTCAATTTTTTTTGCTAAATTAACACTTTTCATATGTAGACATTATTTTCTTTAAAGAAATGTTCCGAATTTTAACAATAAAGGTGCAATAACAAAAAACCGTTTTTTGTCGAAACCGCTTGTCATCAAAAATCGTTTTTTTGTTTCCGCATTTTTATTATTAAAACTAGGAACATTTTTTTGAAAGAAATAACGTCTACACATGAAAAGTGTTGATTTAGCGGAAAAAATTTGACGCTATCTCTATTAATAAATAAGAACGCATAGTTCGCTATTTTTTCGCATAAATCCTAAATAAAAAGCTATTTTGTCTGAAAATTATTAACATAAGAACCGCAAGGTTTCTTTCTAAGCCCTACAAAGATTTCATAGATATATGACATATACTTTCTGAGAAAAAAATTAGTTCACTTACTTTCAATAAAATTGTCCCTAAAAATGGGTACCTTTTATTGCGTATCGTCCGATTAAAACAAAAGTATACCAGTTCTAGAAATATAATATTATACAGTTGTATGTAGAAATAAATTTACTATTTGCTCATTTTTAAAATATTTAATTTTGTTCAGTAGTTCCCGAGCAATACGCTTTCAAAGCCAGAGGACTCTAGAAAAAAATGGATAGTAGTTCAGAGTAGTTATCATGTAACAAATACTCTCGTACTATGAGTTTATTTACAAAATTCTTTTTCAGGCTCCTAAAAAACATTTAAATACTTAATAATGGGCACCTTACATGCCTCAAAAACATCTCCAAATAAAATATATCTAATGTTATTTTTATCACTTTCAAAGAAACTACATCACTTTAAAAGAACTATCACTGATATGTTATCCTGAATTAGGTATGCACAAAACAAAAAAAACTCACCAAATTATAAAAACACCTTATTATATAGACACGCTATACGTGTGACACAATCCAGTAACCCTTATACTAGAAATGGCTAAATGCAAACACGATTTAACCTCACAACCTTCAAATCATAAACATTGCAGTTACCCAACACAATTATTAGGAGAAATAATTAAGGTTCATAATAGTAATACCTACCTGGCTTGCCCTGATGTTCCACTTCAGATGATGTCAGTACAAGTGTAGGAATATAAGTCACGTGTACACAAAATATCCCGCTTGTTTCATTGTTTAACTCTTTACAGGATTCATGTAGATTTACAGGACAGCAGTAATAATACATGCCCAGGTGTAATATTGCAATAAGTGGTTGAAAAATACAATGCTTTTAAACTAGTTGTTACTTATCAACGGATAATTTACTCGACGTCTGAATATTTTAAATTCGTCTAGGAAAACTGCATACTAAGTTAATAAAAAACTAAAGATAGCTTGTAACTTAGTTAGTATTTCTTTGGTAATTTTACGACTACTATGTTTTGCAACGTAATTTTAGTCTATAAATCTTTGTATCTACTGGAAGTACACTAAAATCACTACGATTTTTTTCAGTGTACAATAGAAACCCGTACACTTAAAGGTACCAAATCACGAATAAAAATTGCAAGAATTTCTCCGTGTTTTTGTGGAAGAACTGCAAAAAGTAAACAAAAAAACTTTTTTAAAATACATGTGTTAAACTTTGCACGAAAAAAACGGAAGTTGCAAGTGCAAAAGGGGGTATTATTCTTACGATAAATTTCACAAAATGTGGTTAGCAGAAAGTCATATTATATGGTTTTATGTTTTTAAATCTTATCCTAGCATAGTTTACGAGGTGTGTAAATTAATTAATGAGACTGATTTTTTCAATTTTTTTATTCGAATAGAATTACAATTCAATATTGTCTTCCTCAAAATAACTTCCTTGGGAAGCCACACAACGCTGGAGACGGTTCTTCCAATCCTCATAGCAGTGCTGGAACTCGGATACTGGAATAGCCTTCAGCTGGTTGGTTACAGTCGTTTGAATGTTTTCGAGTGTCTCAAAATGAGTTCCCTTGAGGTGATTTTCCAATCTTGGGAAGAGGAAAAGTCACAAGGACTCAAGTCAGGCGAATAAGGAGACTGAGGAGCCACAGGAATGTTTTTACTGGCCAAAAACTCGTTTATTGAAATTGCTGTGTGACAAGGCGCATTATCGTGATGCAACACCCAGTTGTTCTTGATGTTTGGTCTCACACGAATGATCCTTTTTCGTTTTTCAAGTTTTTCAAGAACCTCTCGGTAAAAGTGTTGATTGACCGTTTGGCCTTGAGGCACAAACTCTTTGTGGACGATTCCCTGGCTATCGAAAAAACAAATCAGCATGCATTTGATCTTCGACATGCTCATTCTTGCTTTTTTGGGCCTTGGAGAGATTGAAGTGTGCCACTCCATGCTCTGGCGCTTGGTTTCCGGGTCGTACTCAAACACCCAAGACTCTTCACCAGTAATGACAAGTTCCAGAAAATGGGGATCATCTTCAATCGATTCCAAAAGGTCAAAGCACCTTTTCCCTCCTGATGTCGTTTTGGTCTTGCGAAAGGTTTTTTGGAACCATTTTTGTGCATATTTTTCTCATCCCCAATTCATTGGTCAAAATCTGATGAACGGTGGTGTGAGTCAAATTCAACTCTTCCCAGATCATTCTGACTATCAACCGATGATCTGAACGCACAAGATCCCGGATTCTGTTGACATTTTCATCGGTTCTTAAAGATGAAGGCCTTCCGCTTCGTGGTTCATCTTCAATCGACTATCTTCCTTCTGAAAATGCCTTAAACCACCGAAAAACCTTGCCCTTGACAAGACACTGTCTCCGTAGGCCTGCTGAAGTTTTGCAAAAGTTTCCGTTGCACTGTGCCCAAGTCTGAAGGAAAACCTGATAGCACACCGTTGCTCGAAATTGATTTTTTTTTTTTTTTTTTTTATATAAGGCCGCCCATCTCCCCTCCGAGCAACTCGTCAGATGTCACTCGTTTTTAGAACGCACTAGAAAATACCGCTCTTCCAAGTCCTCAAGTCCCGCGTCCCAAGTGCCGCCAGATCGAACGCTACGTTGCCAGTCTCATTACTTAATCTACACACCTCGTAGTTACTAGCCAAGACTTTTTGGTTACCAGACACCGTGAAACTGATTCTAATTAATATAAGCTATGCCTTGTCTCAAAATTAGGAGGAATAGCTGAGACAGACAGGTTTACATAGCTTAATAGCGGCAAATTTGATTATATATTACATATAAAACACGTTACATACAGTACAGATTACATACATTACGATCAGAGTCAAAAATTGTTGGCAGTCCTTAAAAACAGTGACAATAAAAATTCATAGGCACCATTAATGATAAATTTTGGGATACAAAACCATGCAATGACGCCGCAGAAGCTTTATGGAAAATAGCTTTCACCAGATTTCTCTGAAACTTTGCTGAAAGATATTTTTCGTGTGTAGATCGAAAGTGTCAATGAGCACAAAGTTCCAAAAATTGTAGTTTTCGAATTACAGCCGTTTGAAGTAGACAATTTTTGCACTCGGTAAAACCTTGTGGAAAATAGCTCTCGGCCAAATTTCTTGAAAGTTAAATAATAGTTTCTAATGTATAGATAAAAAGTATCACAAAGTCAAAAAATTATAGTTTTCGAATTACAGCCATTTGAAGTTGAATAACGCAAAAATAATGATAACTTCAAATAACTGTAATTGGGACTCGCCAAAGACTGACCTGCATTCTAGCGGAATTTTATAAACACTGATATGCGGTATGATCATTGAAGGGTCGGCCGTAACAACGTTGTATGTAACATTTTGCTGAAATGAGGTATTTCCGTAAAAACAACGTTAGTATATCACTATTGGAAGGTGTTGGTGTCATAGAAATATAAAATATTGCTAAACGGACTTCCGGAATGCTGGTTTTGAAAGTGTGAATTTGCAGTATGCCGTGTAACAACAGTGTAGTCTGTTGTCAGTTGGTGTTGCTGTGCAAATTCGTTTGTTACATACAACGTTGTTACGGCCACCCTTTAATTGCCAAATTGGAAGCTTTGAAGGTTATGTTACAACTAAAGCATGCGTCTGATTGATTGCCTGCATAATCACCTACCGCATATCGAAGTAATTTTGTTTAATTTTGTTAGAGTCACTGCATCTAGTCACCTAGGCTAGCTGGTCGATCAGAGTAACGCAAACCGCCGCCATATTGGGGCAGGGAAGGGTGATTTTTAATAATGGACAAATAAAAACCACGTTTTACGTGTTTGACATATTAGAGGTTTGATCTTTCAGAATAAGAAAAACCTTTTAAAGTAAATGTGGATTTGATTAAATTCAATACAGAAGAAATAATGAACAATTTCGTGTTTCGTTTCCCCCAATAAGGCGGCGGTTTGCGGTACTCTGGTCGACCAGCTGGCCTAGGTAACTAGATGCAGTGACTCTAAATTTTGATGCTGTACAGCGCCATCTATATTTATTGGCGCGTCCCAATTCGAAAACTATAATTTCTTGTACTTGCAACAAAGTTTCAGAGCAATCTGGTGAAATCCAATAAGGATTCTGTGGGCCCCTTTAAATAAAACAACTGCAGAATAAATCTCAAATTTTGAAGTTTCAAATGATCTATTGATTATGTTTACCAACATGTCTCCTATAATAGGCATCGAATTTTTAATTATATTTATTGTGATCCCGTCCGTAGAATTTTCATTTTTTATACCGCTAATGACTTTTTGAAGATCTTGAACTAAAATTGGAGAAAAGTTAAAAACCGCCTCACAGTTTCTTCTTATATTATTGAAATCGATTAAACTATTGCTGTTTATACTCGTATGAATTTGCTCGACGCTACTAATAAAATAATGATTAAAATTTTCAGAAATTTATTTTGGACCGTCAATTTGTTTTTCATGATCACTCATCATCAATCATCAACAAAACTAATATAATTAGAGCTACAAGTCTTTTTATTTTTTAATCAGTCTTTTAACATTTTCCACAGTCTGCTAGAATCATATTCAAGCTTATCGAGTGTTCGTAACGTTGACATTTACTATTTCTAACCGACTTGTTATAACTATGTTTTGCTATTCTGTAATTTTCCCAATTTATTTCACTACCTGTTAATCTATCTGACACAGATAATCTCGCTGCCTTTTAAGAAGTTTGAGTTTTTGTGTATACCACTTGTTTTGCTTACTCATTGTTATTGTTTGACATGGCATTAAACTAGTGACACAAGTTTGTAAATGTTCTTGTAATTCAGGGCACATAACAACATTAGTTACGTTTGCAAAATCGCACCGTCTCAACAACGTTTACATTTTAATTTCCGTGTGCTTTTTTGACCTGATTGTTCTGGTTTCGAAATACCTGGTAAAATCTTGATTTTAAAAATGAACTCCAAGAAAGAAATTGTCGCTAATATTAGGAGATTGGGGTAGTATATTGCTTCTAAATTATTTTCATTGGTAATCACATAATCTATTAAAGACTTACTGCCTTTAGCCTCTCTTGATGCCGATTGCACAATTCTTGATGGCAAAAAATGAACAATATTTTTTAGCTTATTGCTACTAAATGTTACTTTAGACCAATTAATAATAAAGTCTCCAATTATTGCATGTATCTCATTATTGGGTAGATTTCGTTCACACCAATTTTCAGAGAATTCGTGGAATTCACTGTCACTTTGGTTTGGAGAATGACACAATGCCGTATATATGCCGCGCGGGAGACCTTTGGTCACCCTTACACTCATTATCCACGTGTTCTTTTCAAGTATGTCTTTTGTTAGATATTTAAATTTAATGTCTTTTCTATAAAGCATTATCACGTCTTTAGTATGTCGCCTATGAGAGTCACATTTTAAAATGTTATAGTCATAAACACTGATTTCACAATCATTTATCTCGTTAGTTGTACACGTTTCACTTAGGATTAGTAATGGTGGTTGGAACATTTCTGCTAATATTTCCAATTCTTCGGTATGTGCAAGATATTTTTCAATATTAGTATACAGAATTTCACAAATTTCTACCTTTTTATCATGTAAATCATTTTTCTTTAACCTAAAAAATCAACTTTATTATGTTCAATTTACCGATAATGCTGCAGTACCGGACACGTTTTATTCTTTTTCTACGACCCCATAAGAAACCTAACAATATCGCACAATATGGTAGGCTTGAAAGTTGGCAATATCAATCATCCTCAAAAACAATTGATAAATGACGTTTGCGTGCGAAATGATTAGTTCCGCACACTAATGTCACTAACATCGCAAAATTTAAATTATTCCATATTTTAAACATTAAACATTTATCTTTTCAATGAACTTGTTTACTATAAATATTAACTAATAATAAAACATTAAGAGCCGGCAGAGCTAGGGCAGCAGACAACTAAGGACTGTAAATGATTTGCTGTCAGTAATATACAATTTTTCCCCTACCTGCTGGATACTTCAAAAAGGAACACCAAAGGTTAAACAGTAAAGTAAAATATTAATAAATTAAAATAAGAAAATGTTAGAATGACTTGAAATAATGAATGGAAACGAAAATAACTCCAGATTTTTTCGTTAATTTATTTATTAAACTGATATAATGATAGATAATTATAGTATATAGATGAAATGCAGACCACTTCTGCTTGAGTGGACGTAGAGTACTTACTGGCTATGGCAATTGTCAAGAAGGCGTCACGTTTAACTCAACATGCGTGTTGTCGAGTTCAAATTATTTAAAAGAGGGGTGTTAGGTTTGTATGTCATGTCATATATGTGTCTGCTGCTGTTGACGTAATTCGGTAAATGTAAACAGTAATAAATATAAAAGAAATTCTATATCACGTATTTATTAACAAACCATTACTATAAATGTTATAAATGAAAGAAATTTAAAATTTACTTAAAAAGTTATTACTCTATAATAATTTCACTTTGTAGTAATTTAAGTTAAAAATCGAAATAAATCATGAAGAAAATTATCATTTTTTTATCGTAGGAAAAAGAGTGTACATAACTCGCTAGAAAGTGTCTTTCGCACACTCGTGTGATATCAGCACTCGGTTGACGCCTCGTGTGTCTACATTCACACTCGTGCGAAATATGTCACTTTCCATGCTCGTTATGTTATATATGTACTATTATTCCATGCTTCATGTTCCATATTGAATTTCAGATTTAATTTCCGTACTGCATTAAGGCAGTTAATGCATTTTTTAATTATTTTACACTCTTTTAGACTATGTGGCCCACTACATTGTGGACGTGTTGTTTCTTTTCTGCACTTACTTGCATTATGTCCATAACCGTTGCAATTATAGCATCTTCTTATAGGTGTAAGAAGATGCTATAATTGCAACGGTTATGGACACGTGTAAAGTGTGTGCGATAGGTATCGCACACACTTTACACCTATCCCATGCAATGTTAACGTTTCCTTCTTTCAATAAAGATCTGTAAGTCTCGCCGTTCATCTCCAAATAACAGAAAAATCTTTTGTATTGTCGGTTTTTTCACTATTCATGTATACAACCTTGATTTTTGTATTTGTATCATTTTTGATTTGCACCTTGGATTTTGTACTTTAATTTTCTGAATAATATTGTCGCAAACGGAAATATTTACAATTCAATATTATATACAAAACTCAACTTCTCTTGCAGCAGCTGCTGTCTCACCGCCAACAACTTGGAGCCAGCTTTGCGGTCCTTCGTAGAAGCGCTCCCGCTTCACCCACGGCGGGGCATTCCTATGTTAGTCTCAACTGCATATTCTGCTGGCAACCTACGTAATTTACAAACAGCTGCACATTCCTTAAGAAGAAACCAGCACACTTCCGCTCTACCCACAGCTTTGGTGACTGGTACCGTCAGCTCGAATGCAGACTACCCACAAGCATGCAACCAGTCCTTAGTTTCATATTTGGAACACCAACCCACTGATTCCCACTACGATGCTAATATTTTCCGCGTTCAGCAGTATATAAACCCGCTTGTTTGGCTTGAAAGTCAGTCCGTGCCAAGACTCAGAAGAAGCCTCATCAAGAAACAAGCGGGTAAGTGATCTTTTATTAATTAATAGTAGAGCGTCTAGATTCTGGCATCCAGGGATGCTGAATACCTGACCCTCTACTGCTTAGTCTGCTTAGTTATGAGGAGGTTGCGCTAAAACCCTCTCTGCTTAAGTTATGGGGAAATTGTGACAAGGTTTCCTCTCGCTTAGTTGTAAATCACCAGGAGTTCAACTCCTACGCTTAGTTGTAGAGTTTGGGCTAGAGCAGGGTAGTTCCGACCACCCTCATGATTGTGCTAGTTTCAGGAGGACATGTACGTCCTCACACTGTATAACCATTATGTATGTGAACCTTTGTATTCTCTTTATTGTTATTAGTATATAGTTGTTTTCCATGTCTTGTGTTTACTTTTCTTTCTGCTTCTGACTCCAGAACACGAAAACCCCACGTGACAATATCATCTTCTCCTTTTGTTGACAACCCTACTATTTTAATTCTCGGCGTTCTTTGTTTAGAAATCTTAACGTTATATTTCTGACCTAAATAGTTTTCTGCTGCATCCATTAATTTATGCGTAGTTTCTTGATTTTTACATTCAATTATTACACTTCTTTTAAAACCAGCTATTTGTAGAGCTGTTGAGACGATATTTTCCTGTATTTCTTGTCTTTTTTCATTACTTTTCTGATTGTCGTTTTTAGGTTTAATAATAATAACCGGTTCATGTTTTTTATTTTTTAATTTGTCTGCGTAAATTATTTTATTTGTCTCACTTTTTTCGGCCAGAAGTTGGTTATTTTGTTCCCATTGTACTTTACCTTCCTGTAGTATGGTTTTATCTCCGATATTTCCTGTTTTTGGCTGCCTACATTTCTTAACAATTTGTTCATTTCTAGCGCTCATGTTTGTCTTGTAATTCTTCATTTATGTACAGCTGTCGGAACACCAAAGTATGTTTTCGTGTTCCGATACGAATTTTAAAACATCATCACTCAGCTTAGCGCATTTTTGATGGAACGCATTATCACACCATCCGTAACAGATTATCCATCTTTCTGATCTTTCTGATCTTTTTATATCATTTTTACATTTAGAGGAAACCATGTTTCTAATTTATTTTTAACGGTAACGTACTAATATAATACTTTGGATTGCATGGTGTTAACCACATCCAATTGATTGCAACTTATTTCAATGCACTAATCAGATCACCCAACTGCTCGCGATAACGTATCGATCTGTACTGTGTACATGTCCAAAATATTGTGTTTTATTTTTCAACATTATATGAGTTTTTCGTTTTGCTATTTTGTAAACCTACATATAATATAGGCACGACCTTTACCTATGTTAGGTCAGAATTTAATTTTTTTCGCATAATCATAAAATAAACAGCATTTTGCATTTTCAAAAAATTTTGGAATGTCGCACATGTATGTACAGTAGCCCCAAACCTCTCGATTTTACCGTTATCTTTACCGTGTCTACACTTCGGATATTAAGGAAGACCAGTCGGGGGGAATATCTAACAAAAATAAAATTAATAATGACATGAAAGAAAGCTAAATGATGTTATCACTGGCATATCTTAATTGTTTTGCTACATTGCGCTTCCAAAAATCCGAATTTCGAAGACTTTTTTGTCTCAGGAGGCACCGGTGAAGCTTCTTTTTAATTTTAACTAATTATTATGATTAATCTCATCAACAAACAGGTAATAATTAAATTCACATTTTCATCACACCGATGACCAAATACATAATTCATCAGCAACAATAATGTGCAAAACCGTGTACAAATGCTTTTATTGAATCCAAGTATACCTTGGATATTGCTCATTTTGAAACAACCACAATCTTTGTCTTGAGAAATAAAAGCAATTTAATCGATTTTGGCATAAAAGAAAATTACCGTTAAATAGGGTGTTTCAATCTGCCCAGAAGCTACATTTACCTCATAGTCGAGAAAAATGGATATTGCCGCCTTTGATTCTAGACCTCTCATATATCTAAATTCGTGTTTCTGCATAAATTTATTACTGAATAGTATACAGGGTGTTCAATTTGATAGGCCAAAGGTATACATTTTTGAGCAGGAAAACCTGACTTTTTTTTAAATGGAACACCCTTTACATTTAAATTTTATGTGATTTAATTTTTGATTTGCTACCTACTCATGTATACTTGTTTTATCTAAAAGTGAACAGTTTCAAACGTTTTCCTGGTTATCTCGATATTTTCTCTGCTATTTTTGGTGGGAAGATCTTTAGAGTTACAGATGCGGCTCTATCCATTGTCTAATCATGTTTTTAGCTAAGAACTAGATTGACTATTTTCAGTTATTTTTGATTTTAAATCGGTATGAGTATCGGTATTTAACTACGTATTTGCTGTTTATGCCTAAGACTGAAGCACGTAATAGTGACTTATATTTATAAATTTCAAATAAATTCATTCTATCCACATAAACAATGAAATTTCTTGGATTATCTATAGATCCATAGCTTACTTGGGAGGCTCTCATGAATACCCTGTGTTCAAAATTAAGCACTACCTGTTTCTTATTGCGAAATATTATTGCCACAGCTTCAACGAATATCTTAAAAATGCTTTACTATGGATTGGTTCAATCTCAGTTAACATATGGATTTATCTTTTGGAGTAATTCTTCATTTGCTGGTCGTGCCTTTGTTAAATAAAAAAGATATTAAGAATCATATGAAAAATGTTCACCCTCAAAGTCACCTTCTCTAGTTTATATAGTATTAACTTATAATATTTATTCATAATAATAAAGAACAATTTCCCTCAAATAATGACATTCACCCATACGGGACTAGAAACAGACATAATATGTAGCAACCTTTATCCAGGCTTGTTGTATAGTCCAGCCAAAATAGACAAAAAAAGTACAAATTTCGGAAAAACTCACATAGAGCTGAACATTGGTACAGACCTTAAATATATCATTATAAATGAAATGTCAAAAGTCTCCGTCGATCCTACTTCGACTAAAAATTTTATTCAAGGTCAAAGGTCAAAAACTCGGTTTTTCACAAATATCTCTTAAACGGTAAGCGTTATCGTAAAAACAGTTAATACAAAGTTTGTAGATTATGTGATTATCTACACAAAAAGGCGTGTATTTAATTTCCTTGATTTCCTAGGAATCATCATTCAGGAGATATCGCGATTTCAAGAATTGGAAAAGTCTTTTCCACACCAACGTCGAGGTAGAGTACTTGGCGCATATTTTTATGTGGTTTCGCCTGTAACTATAATCTACGATCTATTTTCATGAAACAAGTTTGATCATACAATTTTCTATTAAGGCTGATTTACCCGATTCTGAAGATAGGGAAACGCAATGTAAACTTTACTCGGTTTTTATTCAATAACCGCTCAATATTTTTTGATCGGGTTTTTACCAAAAATTTACCTAAAATGTAGTGTATGATGTAATGTTTTTAAAAAATAATTTTTAACGTTTGAAACCATAAAAAACTTAATTTGCAATAGGATCGCTTACTATGCTTTTATTCATTTATTTATCAACGTATATTTTTTTAAACATTTTTCCCGTAATCTGTGCGTCAAATGCTATGATGTAATGTAAAGATTTTTTTTAGAAACGAAAATTTCAACTTTAAATTAAGTTTTTTATGGTTTCAAACGTTAAAAATTATTTTTTAAAAACATTACATCATACACTACATTGTAGGTAAATTTTTGGTAAAAACCCGATCAAAAAATATTGAGCGGTTATTGAATAAAAACCGAGTAAAGTTTACATTGCGTTTCCCTATCTTCAGAATCGGGTAAATCAGCCTTAACTCCATATCCTAAATGTCTTGCTCATATCCTATTTTTACATGATACTACTACGCCAGCATTTTTCAAAAGAGGCAAAACAAATGTAATTAAATTATTTGAAAAACATCATGATTTAATTGATTGCGATGGAGTATTTACAAAGATCGATTCTTCTCTAGACATCACCCTCAAATGGAATTCGTTTTCTTCTTACTATGTATGGAGCTCCAAAAAAATTGATTGTATAGACAAGTATATATTTAAATTTTGTAGAAAATACACGGAACAATAAAAGTGTACAGTTATCCTGTCTTCTTCTAACATCTGCTGCTGACTCTCTACATTTATATCGTGTCTACTATTGTCCAAGTCCAAGTGTGGCTAGGTAACGAACTAGACCCTGAAGACTGAGGATGGGTATTAAAAGATAACGGTTTGGAGTTAATCAAACTCTACTCCCGCCTGCTCCAGAAAAACTGCTCAATACTATTTTTTGTAATTGTGACACGTGGGGTTTTCGTGACTGAAGGACGTAGTCAGAGGTACAGAAAAAAGTAAACACAAGACATGGAAAACAACTATATACTAACAACAATAAAGAAAATACAAAGGTTCACATACATAATGGTTATACAGTGTGAGGACGTACATGCCCTCCTAAATCTAACATAATCACGAGGGTGGTCGGAACCAACCTGCTCTAGCGCAAAATCTACAACTAAGCGTAGAAGTTGAACTCCTGGTGATTTACAACTAAGCGAGAGGAAACCTGGTCACAATTTCCCTGTAACTTTGGTATAGAAGTAAAACATACAGTTTTCTACTAATATTCGTAGTTCCAATTTTTTTATCGATCGTTACGACCGCTGCACGGTCAACTTGATTATTTTTTAAATTGAAATAGGGGTCGAAAGTACCATCATTAGAAAGCTGTTTTTGTGTAGAATCCAACGATGTAGCACTTGATATGGCAGTTTTGACAAATAACTTCACTATACCGAATTAAACTTTGAGACTATTACTTTCAACGGTTTGCTAGATATGCTAAAAATTTAGTTGGCGGTGAATGCTTTGTTTTGTTTTTCAACTTTAAACAGTACATTTATGACGAATACCCATTTAACCATTGCATAAGAATTTTCAAGGAGCGAAACCATCTTGATGTTGAGAGTAAACAAATATTTGTTATAAAACTTCAAACAATGAACAACATACTAGAACTAGCAACAACGTCATACTGACTAGTAATAACTAAAACAACTTTTAATTTTAAAAACCTAGCAGATGTTTACAAAAGATGTTCAAATTGCTCCCCATTCACTTCTTGGCAGTGATGGATTCGATTTATAAATCCCCGAACGGCATGGACAATAGGGTGGTGCAACAAAAAAGCAAAGTCGGAAATCTTATGCTCTCACCCCCTAGGATTATTGTATATCGAAAACAAAAGTACCCCTATTTTTTTATTTTGAAATCGGTCAATGGTTAGGGGTGTCTCAAAGTCCTTAAAGTTTTCCATGTATTTTATATGGGAAAAAACACGTTTTCGTAGATTTGGTATAGAATCTTAGAAAATCAATATTTTTCAACCGGACTAATCTGTTTCTCTTCAGAAATGTTCAGAGAATGACATCTAATAATTTATTTGTTAAATTTTTTATATTAACTATTTTTTACAGACCCGCAAAGAACCCCATAAATGAAAGAAACACAGAAAAATCGTTAAAGATATTTATTACTATTTTTTAATATAAAATATTTTGATAAATAAATTATTGTATGTCATTCTCTGAACATTTCTGAAGAGAAACAGAGTAGTCCCGTTGAAAAATATTGATTTTCTAAAATTTTATACCAAATCTATGAAAAAGTGTTTTTTTCCCATATAAAATACATGGGAAACTTTAAGGGCTTAGAGGCACTTTTTTTTTCTTTTTCGATATACAATAATCCTAAGGGGTGAGAGCATAAGATTTCCGACATTGCTTTTTTGTTGGACCACCCTAATGGACAATGAAATCACCAGGAATATCTCTCACTTTTTGTTAAATTCTTTGAACTAATTCAAGTAAGTTGCCTGGTTTGTTAATGAATACACGACTTTTTACGTGTCCCCACAAGAAAAAGTCTAAAGGAGTTAAATCCGGAGATCGCGCAGGCCATTCAATATGTCCTCGTTGTCCAATCCATCTTTGGAGAAAAACTGTACTTAAATGATCACGAACTTCCCTGACATAGTGAGGAGGGCTCCATCCTCTTGAAACCAAATTTCATCGCTTATTGTGTTAGGAAAGTTTTGATTTGGGTACAATCTTGTGTGGGCAGGGATAATCTCATTTTGTAACAATCGTAAATATCTCGCTGAAGTTATCTCGTTGAAGAGTATATTCCATAAAGAATGGTCCTATGATATCCCTACCCATGATTCCTGTAATTAATATGCAGGAAGTATTTAGTATTAGGTAGATTTTCTGGCCTACTGTTATATACCTGCCCAAACGTTAATTTTTTATGGAAATTGGGTATACGATTCTTCCATCCATCGGGGATTGCTATCTGACCAATACCTTAATACCTACAGTTTTGTCTATTCACCTCACCATGTAAGTAAAACGTAGCTTCATCAGTGAATAGTTCTTGCACTAGTCGAACTTTATAGGGATGAAATTTTCGGTTCTTCAAAATTTTAAATGTGGATTGCTTGCACATATCGTGATTTGCAGCTAGCTGTTTTAGGGAAGTGTTTGGATTGTTAACAACGTCCAACATTACATTTAATGCATTTTCATCATTAGTAACTGTTTTTGCTAGATTTTTAACACTGCCAGTCTAGTTGAAGCGTTTTAATGTTTTACAAACCGTAGATTTACTAATAGGATTTCGATTAGGGTATGTTGCGTTTAATAAATTACATACTTCCGCATAACTACGTCTTCTATCACCATTCCCTATCATCATCTCTCCTTTTCTGTAAGATTTTCCATGGTACTTTCTCATTTGTTTCTCACTAACTACGCAAATTCAAACAACACTTATAATTTTTGACGTTCAATATTTGTTGAACAATAGTGGCATTGTTTTGTTTTCAGCGCTTACTGTCGGTTTCAGTTATAACCTACAGAAACACAAAGACTATTTTTATATGAATACGTACCTAACCTACCCAAAATATAGCTGTGCTGGAAGTATCAGCTTTATCCAAATAACACTGCTTTAGTTTTTGCCGGCTAACCCCCAATAAGTCGGAGAGGGGCGGGGTAATACAAGATATAAAAGATAAAAAACAAGGGCCACTTCGTTTAAAAACAATGCTTATTACTAAAGCTTCAAGCTTATCAGACAAACGAAGAAATAGATCTTCTACTAAAATATGGGCAACTTCCAATATTTTGGTCGTACCGTACATATATACTTACAAATGACGAACTGGAAAGCAATTTTAAAATCATACAAATAAATAAATAATAAATAAATAAAACACACGTAGTGAAATGTAAACTTTCTAAGTAGGGCTTTATTTTAATTGTAACTATTGTCTATTGTGCAGATCAAAAAATTCAAATGTTTAATAAAAATAAAGTGAATGGTGATTTGTATCACAGGTAAACTTAAAACTACCCTAAGACAATTTCACTACTCGAGATCTCGTGTTGCTCTTAAAATTAACATGCATGAATACATTGTACACATATTTAATAAATATATATATAAACATAAATAAAATGACACAGAATACATACAAGTTTCGACAAACATCCCACCATTCGAAGACCCACGGCTGTTTTATTTAAAGCCTTGCTTAGGGGTTTTCGCTTCACTCTTGGATATCTGTTGTTTCATTCCAACCCGGTACATGTATAGATGTAGGTACGGACCTAAAGGAGAAGGACCTTCTAAATGAACCCACGATCAGAGAGGCAGGAACAAGAATAAACGACAACGAACAACAAAACCCAAAACAAAAAAAGACCTACAAAGAAATCAGCCTGTATATTGTATTAATTTTAAATATTTGAAGATTTTTACCTTTCTAGAAACTGAAAAGTCTTTTACAATACAATTCCCTCCAGGTGGCGGCTAGGGAAATAATATTACCTAAAATAAAAAGACATTTGTAAGATTTAGCGCATGGAAATAAAACGAAAAGAATTTACCTAAAATGGTTGGCACCAGAACGTAATCCGTCTAATTTGACGATTGATCGCATATAACCAATCAAGCGATCATTCTGTTGAATGCGAGATTTTCTCCGCTAAAGCGAATTATATCCAACATCAATTTTCTAACATATCTCGAACATTCAACTTCTACTGCCAGACAGCCATTTTGTTACTCAATTCTACTATTGAGAAGGAAGCTTAACCGCGCAGGAACGACTTCACGATAACCAGAAAGAAAGGGAAAACCAGTGACAACCAAACTAATGGAGAAGCTTGGTTTTAAACAGTGACCATCAAACAAACAATGGGTTGTGAATTTCAACGTTATAATTCCCCCCTCAACTCGCAGTCGCGAAAACCCTTTCGCGGCTTAGCATAACCTAACCTTGCTAAAATCTAACTTGCCTAAAATAAATCGAAAGAACAACCCACCAGGATGAAAAATACCATGACCAAAGAAAATGGCACCAACAATGGACACCAAAAGGGTGATCAAAAAATAGAAAAAAATACAACAAAAAAAAAGGACAAACAGAAATTGGAGGTGGAGGTAAGGAAAGAACAGAGGAACAAAAGGTTCCACCCCGAAGCATGAACAATGGTCGGGCAAGCAGGGTTCATTGCAAAGACGCGCTTCACACACGGTACTGGGCACAGTGGTATTCCACGTCGGGAAGGGACCACTGAGCAACTGCCAGTGCCCGAGGCTTGGCAACGACTCACAACAAAACCTACCAGCACGAACCATGCACATGGAAGGCAAAAGAGCTGAACAGAGAGCCGCCGACATACTCTCTGCTCGCACCCAAGAGAGGGTAGTATAGAGGAAAAAAAAGAAGAAAAAGAAAACAGAGTGAAAAAGAAAGGGCTCGCCCGGACACATGTGAAGTGGGCAACGGCAGAGCCACCGAGGAGCACAACTTTACACACGAAGCGGGGCACTGCCAGTTCCAACGTCGTGGAGACTGAAAAGCGCCAAACCCCCGCATCCGAGGTTCGGAAGCACTACTCAGCGACACGAACCATCCGGACACCACACACGTACCGTTTGAGACAGAGAACAAGAAAAGAAGAAACCGGGGGTTAAAAAGGGAGTCCAGCCCAAAGAAACCCAAAAGAACCACGGTCTTGGGGATCCAGCCCAGGCCGTGCTATTGCAAATATGGAGTCAAAGTTGGTATAGGAAAGAAGGAGAAGATAAAAAGGAGAAGAGAAATCGTCAAATCCGGTATACAAAAAAAATAGTTTGGCTAAGCCAAAACAAAAGTCGAAATTGCTATATCAAAAACCTTGGTATAAAAGCCAAAAATAGATACCTGCAAAACAATCTAAATAAAAACTAATAAGCCCTAACAAGTCGACAGAAATTAGGTCGAACTGAGCATATCACTAAACGCTCCAAATGAGGACAGCCCCAACCATCGCTGAACTCTGTGGAACCCAAACCACCAAATGGTTCCCCCAAAAGAAACAACCAAATGACCCTAATCTCCGACATGATTCGGAACATACTCTTTCAAATCTTTGGCATGAAATTTACCGGCTTCCCTACCAGTTCATCAGCTAAAATATAAGTCCAAGGAGACACCTTTTTGTGAATGGTAAAAGGACCAATATAACGAGGAGCAAGTTTATGTGAAAAATATTTACTCGCATCAGAAAGAGCAAAATTTTTCCTTAAAACCTTATCACCAATAACAAATTGAGTATCTCGCTTACGGAGATCATAGCAACGTTTATTGCAATCAAAAGAAGTTTTTATTTTATTACGCACTACTTCAAAAACTCCCTGCAATTTATCAGGAATAACAGTAGCAGACGAACGATCAACTTGCAGATCTTGAACTTTATCAGATATTTTATGATCAGTGCCTTTTAAAATATGTTCCCTACCAAAAGTTAAGAAATAGGGAGTGTAACCAGTAGTCTCATGACGACCAGTTCTAAGGGCACACCCAATCTTTGTTAATTCATCTGCCCAAGAACGCTGATTCTCTTTGACATAGGAACGAATCATAGTTTTTTCATTTCTGTTCGCTCTTTCTGTGGGATTTGATTGCGGGTGATAATGCGCATTAAAACGAATTTTTACAGAATAGTTACTACAAAGAGTGCGAAACTCACGACCAGTAAACTGGACTCCATTGTCTACCAACACCAATCTAGGTACTCCAAAAACTAAGAAGACTTCTTCTTCAATTCTCGAACAAACCATCTTCGCTGAACTATTCCGAAGAGGAAATAGCAAATAAAATTTACTAAAATAGTCCACTATGACTAAGACAGATGAATAACCTTTTGTACTCCTCGGGAGAGGACCAATCAAATCGATACTGACCATCTGCCAAGGGCGATCAACAATTGGTTGCGGAACTAACAGTCCAGCAGGAGGTGTTAATCTGGTTTACATTTTTGACAAATTTGACAAGTTTTAATATATCGAGCTACATCGGCTTGCATTTTTGGCCAATAATATTTGGGAGTTAATCTATGATATGTTTTATATATTCCACCATGACCGGAAGTAGGATGATCATGTGCCTGACGAAGAATAGCAAGTCTATTTTCTTTAGGTACAACAAGTTTCCAAACGGTATCAGAATCATTTTCGGTTTTCATAGATTTATATAAACCTTCATTAGTAATACGCCATTGAGAAAACTTAGCAGGTTTAGCCCGAACCCTATCAACCATACTATTATACCACTTATCGGTTGAAACTATAACAGGCTCATTACCTGACTCAATACTGTCAAGAATCGGTACGGAACGTGATAACGCATCAGGTACCAAATGGTCTTTACCTTTACGATGGATCACCTGAAAGACATATTCTTGGAGTCTCAAAGACCACCTAGCCAAACGACCTGTCGGGTTTTTAAAATAATGTAACCACACCAAAGAATAGTGATCGGTGATCACCGTGAAACGACGGCCTTCTAAATATGGTCTAAGTTTTTCTACGGCCCATAAAACTCCTAAACATTCCCTCTCAGTCGTAGAATAATTTCGCTCTTGACGAGTGAGAGAACGACTAAGGTAACATATTACACTTTCCTCACCATCAATCTGTTGCGTCAAGACAGCACCTAAACCAAAACCACTACTATCGGTTTGAACAGTAAATGGCAACTCAAAATCTGGACAACGTAAAATAGGTGCCCTAACCAAAGCTTCTTTCAAAGTCCGCAAACTACATTCACACTCAGATGACCAATAAAATTTGACACCTTTCTTAAGAAGGGTTGTCAACGGCTGAATGATATCAGAAAACTGTGGTGCAAAACGACGGTACCATGAAGTCAAACCTATCAGACTTCTAACTTCAGTCACATTCCGAGGAGGCTGAATATTCATAATGGCCTGAACTTTCTCAGGATCCACATGAATTCCCTTCTGACTAACTACATAACCTAAGTATCGTAGCTCAGGAACACAAAATTTGCACTTATCCGAACTTAAAGTGATACCAGCCAAAGACAATCGATTAAAAACTTCTCTTAATATTTCAATATGTTTTTCAAAACTATCTGTAACGATGACTATATCGTCCAGATACACCAAAACATATGGTTCCAAAGATGGACCAAGAACATTATCAATAAACCTTTGCCAAGTCGCAGGGGCATTATGTAACCCAAAAGGCATACGAGTAAACTGGAAAAGGCCACGATTGGGGATTGTAAAAGCCGTATATTTACGGGAATCCTCAGACAAAGGAATTTGCCAATAGGCAAACTTAACATCCAACGATGACAAAAATTTGGCATTTCGAAGTTTATCCAAAGTGGAACTAACATAGGGAATAGGGTAAGCATCCTTCTCAGTCGCACGATTAAGACGACGAAAATCTATGCAAAATCTGTAGGTCCCGTCTTTATTTTTGGCCATTAGGACTGGGTTGGACCAACCACTAGAAGACGGTTCAATGACACCTAAGCTCAACATACGATCGAGTTCTTCATCGATAAGACGTTGCATAAACGGACTAACCGGATAATATCTCTGCTTAATCGGTTCAGAATTTGTACGAATAACATGCTCAACCCTAGACGTACAACCTAACATCTCACTTGGAAGTGCTTTAGACTCATTCGAAATTTCCTCTAACTCCAATTTCTGTTCAAAAGTAAGTGTAGAATTACTAAGAGGCATAACCTCAATAGATTCCAGTTGAACAGACGAATTGTCAGAATCTTTTACAAATCGCCAACTGCCTTGTCTCAAATTGGGAACAATACCCATAAGATTCCAAAAGTCAATACCCAGAATCAAAGTCTGTGGAAGATCCAGAACTACCAAAATAGAAATGATATGCATTCGATCCTGAAGTTGGATCGGTACATAAACTTGATCAATGCTCTTCACAGTTTGACCATTTGCTACGCGACAATCAGTCGCTCCAAACTTAAATAAACCAGCACCAAAACCTAAACTACATAAAAACGACCAACCTGGTTTACCAACTATAGTCCGAGAAGCACCGGAATGTAAAAGACCTAACAAATCATGACCCAAAACTTTTATAGACAAATACGGGCGTTCATCTCCTTCGACATGAGCAAGGATAAAATTTAATAATACAGTGGTTGCTTGAAATGAAGACTCGGTACTAACACCACCCATTAATGCCGAGTCCGACCGTTTCCCTAATTATTATCCCTAGGAGAACATTTCTTACAAGAAGTCTTAGTGACCCCCATCTCACCACAACCAAAACAACGTTTAATCAAGGGAGAAGAACATGCAGAACGCATGTGTCCTGTTTTCCTACAATTAAAACACAACCGTGATGAAACATCTGAAGCAGCACTACTGGAATTACTAGCAGTCTCAACAAAAGCTAAATCTGGCTCTAAGTCGGTTTTCCGTCTAGTTGGAGGAATATAACTGTCAGCCCTCAACCTTGAAGCTTCAAGCTGCCTACCAAATTGTAGTAAATCAGAGATAGAATTAATTTCCTTAAACGACAAATGAAATTGGTAAAATGCAGCTAAGTTCTTTAACAGTAATCTTAATTTAATCCCTTCAGAAAATTTTGTTGATAATCGGGAAAATAAATTATCCATAGCTACTAAATAAGTCCCTAGTGGTTCATTAGGACCTTGAGTCCTCTTACGAATTTCTTCTAAAAGCTTATCATCATAATCTAAAGGGAGATATTCCTCTTTTAAAAGTTTAACCAAAGAGTCCCAATCAGATACTTCATTTCTTCTAGATCTATAAAACAAAAGTGCTTGGTCTTTAAAAAGATCCAAAGCAGATGCAAATAACTGGGTCTTTGATACATTCCGAGCAATAGACAACTCATCCACTTGTTGCAAAAAAGCATTTAAAGAAATCTTAGATTCATGTCCTGCAAATTTATCAAGTCCCCATTTAAAGACTGGTACAGACTTCGGCTGACCACATTGAGGATCAGGAGCAGCAAGTGTAGAAGAAGCTGCTGGGTTGCCCGCAGGAGAATTAATAATAGCTTCACCAACGCTTAAACCTAACCCTAACTGAATAGCTATTTCATCAGTTACCTGTGGTACTGAAGCTTTATCATGAATATCGCTCATTAATCCAAGAATGGATTGAATGAACTCGGCCCGCTTTGATGCAGAAGCCTCATCTTTGGCTTTCATCGCCGCAGCCCTACCTAATAGGTGACTTAACCTACTTTGCAATTTTTTATACGGATTAGAATTCACACTATCATCAAATGACTCCAAAGCCGTATTAAGTTCAATAAGAGCTGTAGAAATAGCATCTGAATTTTCTTCAAAAGTAAACGGATGAGCTGGTAACTCGAGTACGGACTGATCTTGTTCCATTTTCATTAGCTGTCGAAGAGACTTTCGCATACTATCAACATTAGAGTCAGGAAGACCTCTAATAGCTAACTCATAAGATAGTTCTGATTTACTTAACCTATCTATATGGATCTTCCGTTCCAAAATGAACTAATTAATAATCAAGGCTAACAAAACAAATAACCAATTTATAATAAGATTAATAATCAATACTAATCAAATAACTTTTAACAAGAATACAACAAATTACAAAATCAATCCTGGAGTTTGTTCTTTATCCTTAATTACTAAATACTTAATCTATCAGGAAAACTATTTTCCCCAAAACTATCCTAACATGCAAGAACAACAAATCTTAAGTGGTTTTAACAAAGTGGAATTATCAACAACAGGCCCCACGTTGGGCGCCAATTTACTATAACCTACAGAAACACAAAGGCTATTTTTATATAAATACGTACCTAACCTACCCAAAATATAGCTGTGCTGGAAGTATCAGCTTGATCCAAATAACACTGCTTTAGTTTTTGCCGGCTAACCCCCAATAAGTCGGAGAGGGGCGGGGTAATACAAGATATAAAAGATAAAAAACAAGCGCCACTTCGTTTAAAAACAATGCTTATTACTAAAGCTTCATGGTTATCAGACAAACGAAGAAATAGATCTTCTACTAAAATATGGGCAACTTCCAATATTTTGGTCGTACCGTACATATATACTTACAAATGACGAACTGAAAAGCAATATTAAAATCATACAAATAAATAAATAATAAATAAATAAAACACACGTAGTGAAATGTTAACTTTCTAAGTATGGCTTTGTTTTAATTGTAACTATTATCTATTGTGCAGATCAAAAAAATTCGAATGTTTAATAAAAAAAAGTGAATGGTGATTTGTATCACAGGTAAACTTAAAACTACCCTAAGACAATTTCACTACTCGAGATCTCGTGTTGCTCTTAAAATTAACATGCATGAATACATTGTACACATATTTAATAAATATATATAAACATAAATAAAATGACACAGAATACATACAAGTTTCGACAAACATCTCACCATTCGAAGACCCACGGCTGTTTTATTTAAAGTCTTGCTAAGGGATTTTCGCTTCACTTTTCGATATCTGTTGTTTCGTTCCGACTCGGTACATGTATAGATGTAGGTACGGACCCAAAGGGGAAGGACCTTTTAAATGAACCCACGATCAGAGAGGCAGGAACAAGAATAAACGACAACGAACAACAAAACCCAAAACAAAAAAAGAAGACCTAAAAAGAAATCAGCCTGTATATTGTATTAATTTTAAATATTTGGAGATTTTTACCTTTCTATAAACTGAAAGGTCTTTTACAATACAATTCCCTCAAGGTGACGGCTAGGGAAATAATATTACCTAAAATAAAAAGACATTTGTAAGATTTAGCGCATGGAAATAAAACGAAAAGAATTTACCTAAAATGGTTGGCACCAGAACGTAATCCGTCTAATTTGACGATTGATCTAATATAACCAATCAAGCGATCATTCTGTTGAATGCGTGATTTTCTCCGCTAAAGCGAATTATATCCAAAAATCAATTTTCTAACATATCTTCGAACATTCAACTTCTACTGCCAGACAGCCATTTTGTTACTCGACTCTACTATTGAGAAGCTAGCTTAACCGCGCAGGAGCGACTTCACGATAACCAGAAAGAAAGGGGAAAAACCAGTGACAACCAAACTAATGGAGAAGCTTGGTTTTAAACAGTGACCATCAAACAAACAATGGGTTGTGAATTTCAACGTTATACAGTTATCTAATAAATTTTTATCTACAACCTTTAATTTGGTATAGTGAAGTTATTTGTCAAAACTGCCATATCAAGTGCTACATCGTTGGATTCTACACAAAAACAGCTTTTTAATGATGGTACTTTCGACCCTATTTCAATTTAAAAAAATAATCAAGTTGGCCGTGCAGCAGTCGTATCGAATCCATCATTGCCAAGAAGTGAATGGGGAGCAATTTGAACATCTTTTGTAAACATCTGCTAGGTTTTTAAAATTAAAAGTTGTTTTAGTTATTACTAGTCAGTATGACGTTGTTGCTAGTTCTAGTATGTTGTTCATTGTTTGAAGGTTTATAACAAATATTTGTCAACATCAAGATGGTTTCGCTCCTTGAAAATTCTTATGCAATGGTTAAATGGGTATTCGTCATAAATGTACTGTTTAAAGTTGAAAAACAAAACAAAGCTAAACTAAATTTTTAGCATATCTAGCAAACCGTTGAAAGTAATATTCTCAAAGTTTAATTTGGTTTAGTGAAGTTATTTGTCAAAACTGCCATATCAAGTGCTACATCGTTGGATTCTACACAAAAACAGCTTTCTAATGACGGTACTTTCGACCACCATTTCAATTTAAAAAAATAATTAAGTTAGCCGTGCTGCAGTCGTAACAATCGATAAAAAAATTGGAACCACGAATATTAGTAGAAAACCGTATGTTTTACTTCTATACCAAATTTCAGAGTTCTATATATGGCCGTATTCAAATAATACCACCGTTTCCATACTTAATTTACGCACTGTATATTATATTATGAAATATTCAATTCGAAGTAATTTCCGTTTGTGACAATTGCAAGACTGGTTGTAATTATAATTGTGGCTGTAAAAAGGTCAGATTTCCAAAGTCACTCTTGCTCCAATGTTGAATTAAATGCAACAGATGATGATGCTTATGATATCAATGAAGAGATATTTGATCGAGCTTTTTTTTTAGACCAATCAATAAAAGTCCAACAACAAGAGGAAGAAGAGGAGGAAGAAGAAAGCGAAGGAAAACATATGACTGTTGAAGAAGAATCTGAAGATTATTAATCAAAACACAATTTTATACACAATATTATACAGAATATGACTTTTCCAGTTTTAGAAATCGCGATATCTCCTGAATGTTGATTCCTAGGAAATTAACTAAACAGACCTTTTTTGTAAATAATCGCATGATACACAAACTTTGTATGAACTATTTTTACGATAACACTTATCGTTTGACTTTTTGACCATTGACCCTGAATAAAATGTTTAGCTGAAATAGGATTGATGGGGACTTTTGACATTTCATTTATAATGGTGTACGAGGATGAATTGATAAATCTCCGGCCTAACCCATATGGGATACAAATTTTTGCAATGTTTTTACGGCATTTTATTTTTTCATAATTTATCAGTATGGCTGTGAAATAACAAAAATTTCTGTCAAACAATAATTGTTTGGCAAGTTGTCAAAGTCGATAAAGTTTTGTGTGGTGTTAAAATGGAAAAAGCTGAAATTCGTGCGGTTATTAAATATTTTCACATTAAGGGTTTATACCCAAAAGAAATCAAAGCTGAGCTAGACGGGACATTAGGCGAATCTTCTCCTTCCTATAGCACAGTTAAAACCTGGGTTGCGGACTTTAAACGGGGTCGCAAAAGCACAGATGACGCACCGCGTTCAGGAAGACCGAAAACTGCCACCACAACGGAAATTGTCGAAAAAGTCCATAGAGTTGTGTTGAATGATCGGCGATTGAAGTTGGCTGAAATAGCAGATACCCTGGGCATTTCAACGGAACGAACATATCATATCCTAACCGAAATTTTGGGAATGAGAAAGTTATCGGCACGTTGGGTGCCGCGGCTGCTCACAGTGGAACAAAAGCTGACTCGCAAAACAGTTTCAAGTGAGTGTTTAGACTTGTTTAATCGAAATTCAGTGGACTTTCTGCGACGGTTTGTAACAATGGATGAGACGTGGATTCATCACTACACACCCGAAACAAAGCAGCAATCAAAACAGTGGACTGCCAAAGGAGAACCTGCTCCGAAGAAAGCCAAAACAGTTCCGTCAGCCGGAAAAGTTTTGGCTTCAGTCTTTTGGGACGCCAAGGGAGTACTTTTCGTTGATTATCTTCAAAAAGGTAAAACAATCAACGGAGTATACTATGCTACCTTACTGGATGAATTAAAAAAAAATATTGAAGAAAAACGACCTGGATTAGCAAAGAAAAAAATTCTGTTTCACCAGGACAATGCACCTTGTCACAAGTCGGCAATTGCCATGGCAAAAATCAATGAATTGCAATTTGAATTGTTACCCCATGCCCATTATTCACCAGACTTAGCCCCATCGGATTTTTATTTATTTCCAAACCTAAAAAAATTTCACGCTGGAAAGAAATACGAGTCCGATGAAGAAGTGATTGCTCCCACAAACGCCTATTTTGACGAGTTAGAAGAAAAGGCTTATAGGGACGGTATAAGAGCACTTGAACAAAGGTGGACCAAGTGCATTGAACTGGATGGGGACTACGTAGAAAAATAAAATTTTTGTTAACCTGATATTCTTTTGTTTTATTGCCTAGGCCGGAGACTTTTCAATTTATCCTCGTATTTAAGGACTGTACCAATTTTCAGCTCTCTGCGAATTATTCCTAAGTTGATTGTCTATTTTGACTGGACTATGTAGGGCAGAATTCTCCTAATCATATTGGTGTCAAATGCTTTAACAAAGTTGACCAATACGTCAATGCTAATAGCAATATGATAGTTTTAGTCTCTTAAAACACAAATTTTAACTTTGTAACTAAAAAACCTTTTTCACTGTAGATGAATTTCTACATTACTAATGTTTTGCTTTACCGATGCTTGAACCTCTTTTTGAAATGTAAATGTGAAGGTGTGCGATAGTTTCTGTGTAATGACTAGTTGTATAAGGTTTTTACAATTTGTGCCTACCTTCATAACTGAATAAATCTACTTCTATTTCTATTTAACTACTGATATTTGTCCGATTTCCTTTTGAAACAGTATAAGTTCATTTCAAAATTATAGAATTCAGACTAGGTTATGATTTTACATTTTTCTAATACAGTATAGTACAACATTCTTATTATTAGTTTTCATTGAAAAAAAAAATCACGATTCAAGTGATTTTTACCTATGCAGAATTTTTATTTTAAAGAGCTATTATTAAAGCGCTAGAGCTATTATTAATTATTCGATATACTGACCTTTCTTAACCCAGGTAAACTAATGATACTGAATTGTAGAGGATAACTCAGAGAACAATAATAGTCGCCGGTAATTAATAAGAAAAACAATGATAAAACCGCTATTTTGAGGTTAGAATATTATGATGTTAGGTTACAGTTAGTAAAAAAGTTGGCTGTATTAACGTCAAATGGTGTTTGTGTCATATGACAAGAAGATTTTATAATTTTTACGTTTTTATGACGTCTTTCCAACGAACATCCGTAGCGCTTGGTATTTCCGTATGTATCCATGTACGATAGGGGTCGGTATATCAGATAATTACCGAAATTTATTTTTTAGTTTAGAAGTTTCGTAAGTTCTTAAATTTTTAAAATCATAAATTTACGAGTTCTATAAGACGGGGGCAAGTTAATCGGGGTGGGTGGATGAGTAATAACCCGGTAGGTGGTTGGGTCAGTCAGCAAAAGAAACAACAACCAGTTTATCACAAATCGTTGGTGAATTATACATACATTAATTTGAGAATACCCTTAAAGGTAAAAGAAACTTGCATAAAAAGTAGTTCGGATACTATCGGCTTTCATCGAAATCTCGGCCCGGTTGCTATAGTTTCTATAGTATTTGCATTAAAATTTCTCGGCCCCGTTTTCAGGCTGGGAATGTATGCAAATTATGATATTTAGTACTAATATTGAGTTTCTTACAGCATTTTCGTCAATTTTTAGTTATTTCTTATTTTTTTATCATAAAAGGGAAAAATATATCAATTTTAAAGACTTATTTAATTATTCGGATACTAGATGGAGTTAATGGCACTTAGATCATTCTTTTACATAAGAAATACCCATCCATTGACAATTTGATTGCTAATGTCACTTTTACATTTGTCAATCTGACATAAAAAATGTCAAAAATGACATATTATACTAATATTGTCAACAAGTGGCTTTTGTATGTAGAAAATAAATTCCATGTTTTTAACACCATCTAGTATCTATCTGATAATTTATATGTCACGTGATGTTAAATTCAGCCAATGAGAGTTAATTAGATCTAATGAGAGTTAATTTGCTTAGTTGCAAAACTATCACAGCAATAATAAAAAACAAGTGATCATATTACCTTATGTTGGTATCTTTCTAAGAACATAATTCAATTGCCCAACTTTGACAGTTAAGCTGTTCGTGTATTGACGTAAGTACCATAAAATGTAATTTAACACAAATACAGAAATAGTAATTTACGTTATAAGTCCTGGAAATGGAATTTTACAGTCGAGTAAGATGTTACGGACAAGGCGACGAAGGAGCCGAGTCCGGAACATCGAAACGAGACTGTAAGACCATTTCCAGGACGTATGACGTAATGAGTTTTATTTCATACTGCAATTATTGGAATATATGTTTAATTTAAAAAAAATTATATAAAATAAATTTCCGAATGCAAAATATGGACATCTATGAAGAACGAGTTTCCATGGTAACTGATTACGTACTAAAACATTGTTCAGTTGATTGATTGTATTTGCGTCCGGTAAAAAATTTTCCCGGCACCTGCTTAGAAAGTTGATTTTTCCAGTCTCATTTGGGACTGGAAAAACTGTCTTTCCCAGTCTCAGACTGAGAAACTATTTCCCAGTCTCAAAATCTGAAAGTTTACTGCAAAGTAGTTTAAACCTTATATTTCTTGTTTATTAATGTTTACATTCACATGTCATTGACAAGAAGAAAAATTTATGTAACAGGGAACACTTATTGAACTGTCCGATGCATTAGTAACATTGTTAAAATTAATGGGCAAATTTTCCGTTGAAATATTTTTCAAACCGGACACAGACTCTTCTTTATTTCGACCGCAGTTCTGAATAGTAACGGCGGTGTTAATCTTATTCTGCAAAGAGTTTTCTAAATAACTCTCGGCAACACTATTACTTTTCCATGCGCCATGTCTTTTTAGTTCTGTCATTCCAGCTCCTCCGTCGACTAAAAGAGTAGCTGAGGATCTGCGAAATGCATGTCCTGTATAGTCCTTTGGATTTGATAATCCAAGAAACATGGCCATTCTGGACGGAACTGCTCCTAATGTGTGGTGACCCACAGGTTGGGTGGTACATTTTCCATTTTTATAATATACGAATAGTCTTCGATGTGGAGCATTACACGGACGCAGTGCAACGTATTTCCGGTAAAGATTTAAGTTAATGTTGTTACCGCCACCGACAACAACAAAAGTTCGTTCAGCATAGGTTTTCGAACTTGATACGTGTACAACAAGAATTGTATCCTTGTCTTCAACGTCATCAATAGACATTTTGACCAATTCATCCACTCGACATCCACCAGCAACAGCGATTATAAGAACGGTCTAAAATTATTATCAATAATTAATCACATAGGTATGAATAAAAAAAGATGAATTACCTTCATAAGCAGAAAATCGTTGTCTGGAGCTTGCAACAAGAAATTGTCTATTTCGTTTCTATTGAATATACGGGACTTTTTGGCTTTGTAGCCTACGGCCTTTCTCTTCAAAAATGCGATGACTTTAGCAAACTTACTAATGTCAATGTTTTCGTGAACCATCAACGTTAATTTGAGCATTGAATATCGGCTCCAAAGTGTGAATGATTTGACCGTGTTTCCCATTTCAACAAAGTAAGCAAGCATTACCTCCTCTTTTATACGTTTTGCATTGTTTTTCTTGCACCAGTTTGTGAACTCGACATAGATCTTCATATATCTTTCCTTGGATTTCTTAGGCAACAACTCCAGTGTGGCAGTATTAGCGGCCTCTACAATATTAGCCGGAATGTTTTCATCGTCACTTTCCATTACTTTTTTTCTAAATTATTGTAATTTAACCGACTGACGTTTTTCGATTTTTGTTATGTTTAGATGGTTGCTATAGAAATTTTAACCAAGTACCTATCTTAATTTTTCGATATATTTTTTTAATCAGTTATCTGGAACTACATCATTCTGATATTGAAGACAATGGCAGGTGCCGGGAAAATTTAATACACGTCTCACTTGTAAAGTGCCTTTCCCAGTCTCGCTGACTTTTAGGGCACCGCCTCCGGCGTCGCCCCGAAATTTGTCAGCTCGCCTGGGAAAGTAGCACTTTCCAAGCTCCTCGTGTAATAGTATATTACGTTATAAGTCCGGTAAACCCAAGTTTACAGTAGCGAGTTGAAAACGTTTCGGGACGAGGCGACGAAGGAGCCGAGTCTCGAATGTTGAAACGAGCTACTGTAATGGTTTACCGGAAGTATGACGTAAGGCGTTTTATTTCATACTGCCTCACATTGTTCATTTTTTAAAAAAATGCATTTAAAATTTTCAGTCCGGTAAAATTTTTTACCGGACTCAAATTAGATTTTCAGTCCGGTAAAATTTTTTACCGGACTCAAATTGGATTTTCAGTCCGGTAAAATTTTTTACCGGCCTTGTAACGTAATAATTCATTTACCGGACTCAAATGAGTCCGGTAAATACCCTTTTACCGGACAGTATGAAATAAATAACTATTACAGTCACAAGTCCTGTAAAATTTTTTACAGGCATACTAGACCGTAAAATCGCATGTTCTGGACTAAAAAGTTTGACGTAAAACTGACAAATGTGACACAGTATGAAATAAAAATGTTTATTAATCAATGTGAAGACGCCTATGAAGGTGAAATAAATGATGAGTCACTCAATTTGTTAGAAAAATACACTTATGTAGCAACAAAACATTCTAGTAGCGGCAATATGAATTTCTGTAAATAAAGAAATTATACATTTGACGGGAATATAACTCCTGAACTAGCTTTAATCTTGAAAGATTGCGCATTTAACTGATTACAAAGAATAGGTAACAAAGCTGTCTATGCAAATATTGCATCACTTACAAATTGAAGCATCCATTTGTGGAATACCCACAAACTGCATAGAATATAATCCAATACCAATATTCTTCAAGATAAACCAAAGAGGTACTTAGTTTTGTACCAGTAGTAAATAGATGATTTAAGATTCAGATCAAGATATTTGTCCAGTTCGTCTCTATAAAAAAAACTATGGAAAGTTATCCCAGAATTGTATAACCGATTGTCTTTCCTAACTCCGAATCTAATTATTTGGTGTCTACATCTACATAATTCAAGCTAGTTCAGGAATGACCCCATTGAAATAAATAAACTATCATCATGCAGCATGGATAAAGGAAAGTACTGAAACAATTCAGTTGGAATAAACGGCAAAGTAATTCACAAATCATAATCACAGATCCACTGCAGTATCACTCCTTGCAAACGCTAATGTTCCAACAATTCCTAAAAATAATTGGACACGAATTCGAATTCTGTTAAACCATACTAGTAAATGCAACTGAATCAGCACGAAGAATTTAGCACCTCAATGGGAGACAACGGTTGTGCAGAAATAATGAGAACACTCAACACAACAATACAACATTTATACAAATATATACCAAAACTGCGTTTTTAATGTACAAAATATGTATTGTGATCAATAAATTATTTTTATGACTCTATGTTATTTTATTCTTAAAGATACAGTTGATTCATTTTGATCTGATAAGAACCAACCGTCAAAAATTTTAATTCTTTTGTGAGATTGGGGAATTCTGATCTGCAAGCTTCCATATCATTCTTTTCAGTTCCAGGTTTTCTTCTTCAATACTAATTCGTTTATTTTGAGTGTATAATACAGACTTCTACTGAGCCACGAACAGTGTACAGTATACACTAACACGAAGTTGGTAATCTGAAGGACATACTACTCACGTCACTGTAGAATATGTGTCCAATGCATTGCACTTATCATATTCAAAACATTTTTCGTTCTTTAGAAAGAGAAAATGTGGTTTTACTGTCTTTAGAGAAACAAGAGAGTACGCATTTGTTGAATAGTTCGAATTAAAAAAAGAAGCTAATTTAACATAAGTATTTTAATACATAAGAAGCATGGAGGACCACTGCACTGGTTTAAAGTTTTAATCAGCCTTGGTTGGTTATTCTAGGGTAATTCACATTAGCGTTCCAATCCTGCCGGGAGTACCCAAAACTGCTTCAGCTTGAAGACTAATAATAGGCAGCTAAAAACTAGGATGTTGCTGCCATAAATCCCAAGAACACCTACTTTAATTTAATCTATTCCCCATTCCTAAATCCTAAAGATGTTTTTCTTCACATTGAACCGTTAGATTGAGCTCCTTTGAGTCACAATTTTTGTGTTAAGAGTTATTAAATCTTTGGTCATAGTATATCCTGTGAATGACCTGTCTTCGTAGTTTAATAGATATCAAACATATACAATTATAGATAGTTTCTAACCCCAGTGTACGATTTCCTGCTTAATAGGAATTGATATAATTCCATTAGCTAGGTTGATTTAGCTGTACAGAATCTGGTCTGCTATAGTACGGAACGCGTTGGATTGAATTCCTATTTTATTGAGGACCGGTGTTTCAATCTTTGGTTAACATTAACTGGAGGCCAATCGTCATAAGATACTTTATCGATATAATTGTACCCGCAACTACTAATTTCCACTTAACCCTAACCAGAGGTATAGCACACATTGAAAAATCGACTTTTCGACATTTAATTATGATACAAAATATGGAACCGATATTTATTTACCATATATTGGTAGTACTGTATCTATGGCTTTCTATCGATACTACTTTGTTAGGTTATAGTAAGCTGTTAACCTAAGTTAAGCTTTATCACATTCGTTTTTTTACCATATTTTTATTCTACCTCATTCTCATTTTACCTTATTTTCATACTACGGTAAGATGTGTTGCCTATACGAAAACATTCAGGGGCAGCGCGCAGATAAAAAGATACTTGCAGCTTTAAAAGAAAGCAATGATGCTATTACATCTTCGTTTTAGTAATTATTGTTGAATGTCAACAATAAACTTCATATTTTTCTAATTTTAAATAAAGAAAGTGGTCTAATCTTCAAACAGGCTGAATTGAAAATGGTCCACTTCTAAGGTAACTCAAATAAGATCCTTTTTTAAAAAAAAAATCTTACGCAAATGTACAAATAAGGTAATTGTAGATAATCGTCAAACGTATCATAAATGATGAACCTGGATGTTGTAACCTACTGCAAGACGTAGATACGAGCTTTTCTTTCAATTTCCCTATAGCTTTCCATACTGATCAAAAAGTTTTTTTGTTAAAAACAAAAAATCTTACACAAAATTGGTAAGTGGTATTAGAAAGCTTTTAATCATTCCTACAAGGGATCAAAAAGGTTTTTTTCAAATTGTACTGCAATGAAGAGTTATGAGGGGGCCGAAATATCAAATAAAGCCGATAGATGCCTTTTTCCAAACTTAGAATCACATACTATGAATGTATGCTTCATAAAGCGTGGTAGGTATAGCTTTGATTTGTTTTTCTTTTCTAACAGTAACGAATACTTTAGATTGCCTGTAATTAAATAACAATTATACTTAATCTCTCTCAACATAAATCAGTTAGTTTATTTCCGAGAAATACTACTTTAAGTAATTTAAATAAAAATAATAGTAATTGATTTTAATTTAATCTGTAGTATAACTAACTTGTAGGGAAAACCTAGTGTGTGGGTTGTTTATCAGTTTAATATTAGATTACGGTTACTTTATTTAATATAAATATTTATCTTTATTAATGACTTCTTTTAATAGAAGTATTACATTACCATAATGTCCGGACAATGGAAAAAAAATGTAAAAAGAAAAACAGCAAAATAGAAAAATGATCGATCGAGTTTGTATGTCATGGCAAAACATAAAGTCGCATTTTCTCTTCACGCCAATTACAATAACAATCTTAGAATGTGTTCAACATCACAGCGTGTGTAGAATCTTCCTATTCTATTATTAAGCGTTACAGGCAATTCCACAGAAATGTCAAACCTGAGATCCAAACCAAACTTATTTTTGTAAATCAATTATTAAAATCATATACGGTGCAAGAATTACATAGACAACATAATTATGACCGCGCGTATCGGCGTATACTTAATGCCTGTGGCTTAATACGATTTCTTTTCTTTAAGGTAGAAATGGTATAATAGTCACTTTGATTGACTTTTACTTAAATTTAAACATAATTTTTAAAACTCAATTTGAAAGTGTTTAAAATGCACAATTATTTGAAGCTGGATGTGCAGTGTGTCTTTGTAAACAATAATATAGGAAATCCAATGGAATTTTATCATTTTACCCTTAAATTTGTACCCTTGCAAATGGAAGTAGAAATTTTGGTATCAATCGAAAGAAGAATTCATTTTACGTGAAACATATTAAACTTTATGAAGAAAACCAAAAACTATTTAGAAAAATACTTAAAAAGCTTATTGATTTATTACTTTTAGTAATAAGCTATAAAGAAAAGTTGTAAGCTGTACGCTGATTCGCCTAGTGGTTAACGCATCAGATTCGTAGTCAGAAATCGCGGATACAAGCCCATTCTCGTATAATTTTTTTAATTGTATTGCTTACTAATTACTATTTTTAGAACATTATTACAATTTAGCGTTTACTGTCTCCAGCCTTACTGTGTGGAACTCCATAATCATGAAATATAATCAAATTAAAAGATTAATTTAAAGTTTCACAAGTTTTATTAGTTTATCTTAACCTGACAATATTGTTTCGACATTAAAATGTCATTATCAAAGGTAAGATGGTTTAGAATTAGAGACAATTTGCACATTTATATAAAGGTACTCCACACAGAACTTTCACATAAATTACATAATATTCAATTTGACATTTCAGATTTTGATGTTAGAGAAACTGTCAGTCATATTAAATTTCAAAAATACAATACTCAGAAAAAGAAACTAAAAAACGTTACCCAACGAAAACGCTCAATACAAAGTAATTATAATACCCCGAATACGATAAACTGCTATCCACGCTTTATAAACCTATCAGATGCACAATTCAATGACAGAGAAACACAATTTCTTAACAAAGGCTTCAAATTTTGTCCTTTTCCAAAATTCACTAACAAAATTAAAGAAATCTTGGCTGTTGAATGTGAAACTATACTCAGAAAAGATCACAACAATTATGCAAAATTCCAAATCTTGAATCTGATAAAAGAAATATCTTTGAAAAAGAACAAAACGTAGAATAAAACATCTAACCTGTCACTACTTCAATCTATCAGACATAAAATTACAGAAAACAATTTAATTTCTGTTAAAGTAGATAAGGGTAACACTTTGGTAATCCTTTCGAAAGATGTTTACACACAAAAGGTTAATGATTTTATTGATAAAGAAAATTTAGATGTTTTAAACAAAGATCCTACCACAAAATTTCAAAAAGAAATAAAACAAGCTTTAGCAAACTGCAATATCTGCTTTAACGAAAAACAACAAGTCATACATAAAAACCCACAACCACCAAGACTATATGGACTGATTAAAACACATAAGCACAACATGCCTATACGACCAGTAGTATCATATATCAACGCACCTAATCACACCTTGTCCAAGAAACTCAACCATATTATTAACATCAAAGGATACAAATCGGAATACTCGGTCAAAAATTCATTAGAATTAGTAGAAAAACTACAAAACATACATCTTCCAGCACATTCAAAACTTGTAAGCTTTGACATTTGTAACATGTTTTCAAAGATTCCACCACACAACTGTATTCTTTTGTTAGATAATTTCCTAGTTAATAGTAATGTAGAATTAGTAAAAAGATTAGAGTTAATTCAATTATTTGATCTTTGTATCAGTCAAAATTATTTCACTTTTAATAATATAATTTATTTACAAAAAGATGAGAGTCCTCTATTAGCTAACATATTTATGGATAATTTCGAAGATCAGATATTTGAATTAGATCTTTCTAAACACATTATTTTTTGGTTTCGTTATGTTGATGACATTTTAGCTTGTTTTGACAGTTCTTTTGAGGTTATCAATGAATTTTTAATTCTTATTAACAGTCTTCACCCAAACATCACGTTTACACTAGAAACAGAACAAAATAGAACTATTAATTTTTTGGATTTAACTATTACAATCAATACAAACAATGAATTTGATTTTTCCATATACAGAAAACCCACAAACACAGACGCCACTATTCCTAACGATTCATGTCATCATAAAATGCATAAACTAGCGGCTTATAGATCTTTAGTACATCGAGCTTTAACTACTCCAATGAAACGATCACATTTTGATAAAGAAGTTTTCATCATCAAGCAATTAGCACATGCAAACCATTATAACCAGAATATGATTGACACTTTAATTCAACAAAAAGATTATAGGTTAGCTATCAAAAGAATATTTCCAATTGACACTCAAATACAAGACACAAACTACATATCAATACCATACTTTGGCAAGATATCAGAACAAATTGCAACTATAATACGAAAAACCACCAGTTACAAAATAACCTATAAAACTAACACCAACACTTTTTCATTTTTATTCAATGCTAATGACAAAACACAAGATATCATGAAATCCGGCATTTACCGTTTGAATTGTTCTTTTTGTAACTCGGTTTATATTGGACAAACACTTAGAAATCTCGAGGTTTAAGCAAAACCGTTTCTAATTTTCATGTTTTTGTTTAAATCAGATTATCCTGTTATCTTCCATGACAACCTAATAAGTAAATCAAGTTACATGTTATTTGTCAATATCATTACGTATTTGTTAATCTTTACTGAGAGCTATTAGTAACTTTAGAACAAAGGGTTTGTTTACCTCGTTTAATGTTATGGAATTGGTGAGGATTCTTATAACTTTGCAAGTTAAAAATTTCAACAGAAGTTTCCTAATGTTCACGTGGGCGTTAATGCTTTACGAAATTTGGTAAAAAAATTTGAATAAAATAAAATGTTTTTTGCACGTCCTATATATAAGGCTCTACTTTAGTCCCCAAAAGAGGGAGTAAAGTAGCACTTTTACTCCCTGAGGGAGTAAAGTGTTTCCATGACAACAACAACAACAAGTAAACAACAAAAAAAGTAATCGCGGTACATGTTTTTATGGATTCAGGATTTATTATCCTGAAACTATGTGATTTTGGCGTTTGCAGAGTTCAATTGCAAATTTTCGGAAATTCCGTGAATTTTTGAAAAATAGCGTATATACCACTGGACTAAAGTGCCTTTTAATCCCTCATGTCTCACATTCGGGATTAAAAGATGCACTTTAGTCCCTGGGTATATAATATACTATTCTTTAGCTCATGTGTGTTTTTATAATTTTCTCAACTGCTAAAAAGAATATTTAGATTTTTGTTTCAGAATTGGTGGTTTTGAGACAAACAAAAAATTTTATAAAGAATGACATTTTTTCTTTAAGTTACAAATAAAATTTTTTTCCCTCTTGTTCAGTCCATTCGGGGACACACTCTATATAGTTTTTATATTTTGTTGACCCACTCAATATTAAGTATATCCATATCAATAATTAGCAAAAAAGTAACAATTTTAAAAATGAAAAATTCTAAATAGAAAACTACACTTTGAAGAGTTTATGCGTCGAACTCAATTAGTGATAACTACGAGGGAAACTAGATAAATTATCTACCTAAGCATGAAACAAAAGACGCATGATTTTTTAAACAATTTTATTTTTAAATATAATCTCCCCCAACTTCAACGCACTTTCGCCATTTGTCTTGCAATGAATTGCATCAGCTTCCAAAAGATTTAAATTGTTTTGACAAATTTGCTGTCTTCGCGTCTTTTGCTCTGGAGTCAACAACCTGGGAACCCACCTCGCTGAGACTTTATTCATGCCTAACTTTTCGTGCAATATGGTCAAAACGCTAGGTTCTGATATTCCCAGAGCAGTAGCAATGGTGGAGACCTTCATGCGGCGATCCTCAAGAACCATAGCTTCCACTTTGTCACACATTTCACTGTTGGTTGCCTCAAGTGGCCTTCCACTTCTAGGGTCATCCTCTATGGATTCACGTCCCCAACGAAACTGTTTTGACCAAAACTTAATCGTAAAATATGATGGGGCATCATCTCCATATACGGCAATCATACGTTCTCTTATAAATTTTGGACCATTGCCTTCTTTTGTGAGAAACTTAATCACACTCCTATGCTCCAATTTCAAAACACTCATTTTTTGTCAACTAATCGCGCACAAAACAAAAAGTAACAGGTCAATTTCACTGAAACTTCAGATACAATTATAAAAGACTTGCCACTATTTGACATTAAACGCTGAAGATTGTCAGTTGTTTCAGTCATGGCTAGGTAGATAATTATTCTAGTTCCCCTCGTAATAATGCGGAGCATGTAGAAACATATTAAATGTAACCGTAAGTCACATTATTCTGTACATATAAGCTTTAATCTCATACTAAAGTGTGCTCGATATTGTTAGAAATAAAATGTGTATTTTCTTTTTGCACCATGTATTTATGATCACAGTGTATATACTTAAACCTTGGGTAAACTCTAAACGTTTCTTTAGAAAATAGGCAGCTCGTCATTGTGCTCTCATAAGAATAACATAGGAATTGATGACGTACCTGTCACCTTTTCTAAGGTAACGGCCTTTATAAATAGTTAAACTTCTTCCTCGGGAATCTGTGATTTCCTCTTAGTTTCTTAGATCGTAGTTTAAAATGTCTTATTACTCACCGATTCATTTATATCAGCTACAGATAAAGAACTTTTGCTATATGAACATTTGGTATGAACTTGGTCATTCTTGCCGTTTTCTTGAGCCGTTTCTTTGACAATTTTCTTAGGAATCTTCTTTGGAACAGACACTATTCTTCCTAAGATTTTGAAGACAAGTTTCTTTGTTTTACTGTGTTTTTCTGTGCTTTTGTGATGATGAAAATCAAACAGTTCATGATTTTCATCTGGTTCTGAGGATGACCAGCTACTTTTGAATCTATCGCTACATTCATAATGAGTACTCTTGCTATTTCTTCGTGGTTCCAATCCTGGTGTCATCGCCCTTTTTGTTAGTTTTCCTTCAAATCGGCGAATCAACTCGATGGGCTGCAATACAGACGTTATTATGAGAACATGATGATTCTTGCAGATTGACATGATACAACAAAGAGTTCTATTTAGCCAGAAAGTGCATTAGTTTTTATTTTCGTTGGGCATATCTTGTAAAAATGACTAACCAGCTCATGTTGTAGTCTATCTCTAAGTTAAGTCGTCAAGAAATTACTGTGCGGTGTGGCGGAAGTGGGGGTTTTTAGTAAAAAAGGGGTGGATTTTTTTATTTTATTTATTGCAGGACATCACTCGTTATGTTGTTACAAAACTGCGAATGGTTACATCGATATTTATGCTGTTTAAAAAACATTTAAGATATGCATTTACGTTGTTTCTTACGAGAACTCCTACTTTTAAAGCCGAGTTTCTCGATACAGCACTTTTAGAAAAAAATTGAATAAAATCATAGATATCGAAGATAATTATTAAAACGCATTTGAAAAATATTTTCGAACTTTCAACTGTCATGAAGGATTCTAGTACAATTAGTTAGGCAATTTTTGGATAACTTTCAAAAGAATTTTAGGGCTCTAAAAAATCTCAATGAACCTGTAGATGAATGGAGCACTATTTTGATTTATCTTTTAACCTCAAAACTTGACAATACTTCAAAACGAGAGTGGGAAATAAATACCAATAAAACGGTTTCGCCTACTATAGATTCATTTATTCAATTTCTGACAGATCGTTCTAATTTGTTAGAATCTTTAGATAGTAAAGGGTCACATTAACAAACCACAAATAAAGAAGTGTATAAATCAAAATTACAATCACACGTAACCACTAGAAAAAACAGCAGTAATGAGAAATGTATATTTTGCAAGGGTCCTCATCCAGTATTTCGATGTGAGGATTTTCTTAAATTACCTATCAATTCACGTCAACAAGAGATTAAGCGTCTTAAGGCATGTATAAATTGTTTGAGAAACGGTTACTCCCATACTCCACAAGAATGTCAATTTGGCTCTTGTCGTATTTGCAATAAAAAACACAACACTTTATTACACATACAAAATGAAATACGACAATTACGCTCAAATTTACAGGGTGTTGCGAGCAATTGTAATACGCAAACACCTACAGATTCGAATCACACTCAGATTTCTTATAATCACATTCAATCCAGTACAGATAACAACCCAACTGTTAGCCAAGTGAGTAATACGATGCACACAAGTTCTCTAGACCACTCATTCGTACTTTTTATCTACCGCAGAGGTATATATCTTTGATGTTCATGGTACTCCTATCACTTGTAGAGCATTACTCGACAGCGGTAGCCAATCTTGTTTTATGACCACAAAACTTCCAGATCGTTTAAAGCTAAATTCTTTAAAAACAAGAATCGCAATAACTGGAATAAATTCCATAAGCTCCACTATTTCACAATGTGTAAAAACGCATATTAAATCTAAAACTAATGATTTTCGCATCGAAAATTAACTTTTTTAGTTATTGATAGAATTACAGACAGAATTCCTCAGTGTCAAGTTGAGGTCTCTTCAATACACATAACAGACAATATTCGTTTAGCTGATCCTCATTTTATAGAATCGGGAAATGTAGATATTTTATTGGGAGCTGGGTCAACATGCAAGGTCAAATAAAAATAGGAAAGAAAGGTCTTATTCTTCAAAACTCAAAATTAGGTTGGATTGCATCTGGTAATCTACAGTACAGCTACGTGCCTTCAACTTCTTGTAATATTATTCAAACAAGTTTAGAGAAGCAACTTGAAAGATTTTGGGTTATTGAAGCAACTGATATAAAACAAGTAAAATATTCCAAGGAAGAGTTAGAAGTTGAGGAACATTTTGTAAAAAATGTTAGAAAAGATGAGACTGGTAGGTTCATAGTTAGGTTACCTGTAAGGGAAGACATCACACTTTTACAAAACAATTTGCATGAAACAGTTAAAAGATTTCAGTAGGTATTGGGTCCCTTGAGCTGACCCGCTCCCTTTTTATGCAAATGACCCGCGATCTAATTAATATTCAAATGAGGCGTGGTCTAATTAAATGCGCGAATTAAATTAATTGATCTAATTAAATTAAATTAAAATAATTCACGGTATCATTTACATATCTCATCTCTCATTTACATATATCATTTCTCATATGCATGCCCGAATTAAATTAATTGATCTAATTAAATTAAATTAAATTAATTCACGGTATCATTTGCATATCTCATCTCTCATTTACATTTATCATTTCTCATTTCTCCTATCCCATCTCTCTCATCTCTCATCTCTCATCTCTCATCTCTCATCTCTCATCTCTCTCTCATAAATTTATTTCAAAATAAATCTTATGTTGTCATTCCTATTTGATATTTAAATATAGATCTACACGTCATCAAGTAATTATGCGAAAACAATTTAACATGTAGAAACTTGTCCTTTCTCGATATTGTTTTTACCTCAGTTCCCAGAATCTGTTTTACAGGGATTAACTCTGAGTCATAGGGTTGTTCGTTATGATTCAACTTGATTGAAGATGTGTATTCATGCGCATGTGTAGAAATTGCTATAAAATGTATTTCGGTGAAAGGCTATTAGTCATTAGAGTGCAACAGTTGAGCGCGTAACAGTACCATGATGAGTTTAGGCAGTCCTGATTATTATTATCATCGCTATGGAGACACGTTTACAAGTAGTGCTGAAATGGGTAAGAAAGAAAACGGTTTGTGTGTGTGTATACATTTGAATAATTTATTTCATTTAGATCAACATCATGATGAACCGGATCAATCTGCAAACTTATCAATTCTGGAACCAAGCAGTTACTTCCAGGGTCAAGACTACGAAGTGATGCATGAAGAAATAGGTATGTTTTAAAGAACGAAATCCTTTGAATGTTACTGAATAATTATTTCTTGATTAGGTCCGAACCATCAAGCTTACAGATACAAAGTACAGATAATGTAGCAACACCAGCATCGTCGTTGATTACCGTCTATCCGGGTGAACACATGCAGTTGTTAGGATCTGTACAATACCCTCTATTTGTCATGAGACCAAGAGAAGACTCTATTCATTTATATGATATTATAGTAGGAATCATCCCGCCTGAACAACCTAATGAATTTGACGTGACTGTTAAATTGGAATGTATCAACAACGTATGTGAGCATGGTGAAATCATGTTGACAGAAAGTATATGGTCCGAATTGTATGATGTCCGAGTCGAAGCAATGTTCAACGACTTCTTTTCCACGAAAATATGGAATGATAAAAAGCTGAAATTCCATCTATGTACGAATCTTTACGTTGAGTTTAATCATAGTGTTTTTTACGTCAACACGGTGATGATATCTTATGACCAGCGGAAGATAACGGTAAAAGACCACGAATTTCAAAGGATCATGCATCTAGCACCGCTTATTAACCAGCATGCTCGTGTATTACGTCACCTTAATTTCTCGTACTTCTACTACGCAAGTGTAGAGAACACAGCTGAAGGGGTGAGACGTCAGAGGAACGTGTCAAACGAATCGATTTTATTCTCAGCCGAATTATCGTGCGGTAACTACTCGACGTTAAATTTAAAAGATCGTGGTGGATTGAACTCGCTCATTTTATTAGAGATAATAAAACTTTATCCATCAAAATTTATCAATGTCGTACACAGTCAGTTACAACCCAATCAGCAAGCACCGGCAATGTCATGGCCGGCAATTCACGAGACATCAACAGATGTACCATAAGAAGCTGAGGATAATTGAATATAGAAATAGGTTAGAAAATTATATAAACTCTTTAAATGTATTACGAAATGAAATAAAATCGTATTGTGTATTGAATAAATTATATAAGAAATTTTCACGAATGTCTATTACAAATGTATTTAATAAAGAATAAACGTATAAAAAAAATTATTTGTGTTTTACTACCACTAGCAATAGTATGAGACAGTAAGTTTTCGCAGAGTATAAATAGAGATGCATCTGATCTCTTATCTCAGTACGTGATGTTGACTCACCAGGATAACAGTGTTGTTACCAAGCTCATCGACAGGCTCCCTATCGAAGCTACACCTGCCTTCTTACCAATATTGCAGACCCGGTACTAAATTATCTAAAATATTAGAAAGAGGAGATAAAGGCATAAACCCCTTGGATCAGGCGTGTATGCAGCACGATATTTCGTACGCTCAAAGTTCAGACTTGGATAGTAGACATAAGGCAGATCGTGTTTTAGAAGAAGCTGCCTGGAGACGTCTAAAGCTAAAGACTCTAAGTTAGGGGAAAAGGCTTCAGCTCTGCTTGTAACCGGTATAATGAAGGTTAAACGAAAGTTAGGAATGGGTGTGAATAGGAAGACTAGTAGGAGAAAGACAAAGAAGATTGCAAATACAAAGAAAATTGTCACTTTTAAAGGAGGTATTTTAAAGAAGCTTGTAAGTACGGTAAATCGAGCAAGTAAGACCCTCACGGGAAAGGATTTAATACACCATGCGTTGAACGCCGCTAGAAGAATCATTAAAAACGTAGGAGGTAGGAAAAACGTTAATGTACCTCGAATTATTCCGGTACCTACAGCTACAGGGGGTATTTTACCTCTCATACCAACTTTTTGCTGGCCTCTCGGCTCTCGGTGCAATTATAGGAGGCGCTTCGGGCGTAGCAAAAGCTGTTAACACTGCTAATAGTAATAAGAGACAGCTAGAAGAAACTAAACGACATAATAAAAGTATGGAGGCTATCGCAATAGATAGAAAGAGCGGAAACGCTCTTTACCTGAAACCTTATAAAGCAGGCGGTACAGCATTGTATTTGAAACCGTACAGGTCAAAAAACTGAATAACCTGCCTCGGAGACCACTTACAAACCTAAATCTAATAAAGCATGCTAAAGACATACCCTTTTTTAGGGGTGTCTATATGAGAACAAGCCTACCGAATAAGCCTTTACGATTTGAAAGAGCTATTGTTAATCTCGATGATGCTAGAGGACCCGGTACGCATTGGGTAGCTTATAGAAAGGATCGAAATGTTGTTTTGTATTTTGACCCCTTCGGAGACCTAAGACCACCGGCTGAACTCGTGAAATATTTCGGTCCTCGTTGCAATGTATACTATAATGTTGCTCGAGAACAAAAGTTCAATACATACAACTGTGGACACTTGTGTCTGAGATTTTTGTATAAAAGAGAAGTGTATGTATAATTCGAACAAGTATGGCTAGAACCATCACCGTGTACGGTAATGGAAATATCCTCTCTACCGGTAGTATTTATCCGTATATACAACTAGATAGTGAGCAATACAGATACTCCATAGGATTAGTTGGCCTATATACAAGTCATACGATACGGAATATATTTCCAGGGAAAAATAAATTTTATTACGGAGATCAAGAGATAACTATCACAACCGGTAGTTACGAATTGTCAGAAATCGCTAACTATATAAAGAATCAAATTAATACGAGCGATCCTGAAGAAGGAGATTTACTACTACAAATCAAGGCTAACACTAATACAGGAAAGTGCGAGATTGAATCTGCCTCAGCCGTTATAGATTTTAGCAAACCGAACAGTATAGGCTCTCTATTAGGATTTAACAATCGTATATTACTACCCGGTATCAGACACGTATCAAATCGAATTGTCGATATACTCTCTACCCCGAACATCTTTGTAGACACGAATATTACAGGGGGCGCGTATAGAAATAATCAACCGTGTCATACAATCTTTGAATTTGGTCTCTGCGTACTACCTGGATACCTGATTGAGAAGGAACCAAAACACGTGATTTACTTTCCTGTCACTGTCAGTGAATTGGTAATATTACCATTCGATTAGTAGACTCGAGTGGACAACTGGTAAATTTTCTGAAGATACCTTCACAAGTATAAGACTAGAACTTAAACGTGAAAAATAGGAATAAACTTTAACTATAAAAACCATACCTCGCATCATTCGAGGGTCATTCGTCTTCGTACACCGACTAGTGCGGACCACTTACGTATAAAGTTATCTAAAGAGAATCGATTGTTTCTTGAATCTCTAGGTTTTAAAGTACAACATCAACATGTCGAAAAGAAGTAAATTGCATATTAACACAGAAAGCATCTTTGCTGATGTTAAATTAAATATATTTCAAAAACCTCGTGTCGATACAGATATAATAAAAGAGGACTTCTTCTATACCTATTTGCCGTTTACGTTAAACGTAAATCATTCAGACATCATTAGTATCACCATACAAAATTAGGATAATGTTTTAGCTTTGTACGATAGCTACATTTTTGTTAAAGGTACTATGACTCGAAAAGTCAACGTAGAATTCCTACCGGTAATAGTTATTTACGATACAAGTGCGGGAAAACAATTTTCCCGCGTGAACGCAAGCACGAGCGACCGCAGGGAGCGAGTGTTTCATCTGCGTGAACGCGGGAAAATTGTTCACGCACGAGTATTGTACAATATTTTTTGAAACGAACAAAATCTTTCTTAAAAATATCGAACAAAAATTATATCTCTTGGATTTTACTTTTGCTTCAAACATTTGAAACAGGCAGGCCATGGCCGTAACAATTGCTACTTTGACAGTTATTAATATTGTGGTGGTCAGTTAATTTTTTTGTGTTAAGTCTGTGCCCAAAAATTATAAAATGTCCGATTCCGAAATAAATTGTACACCACCCGAAATCCGGGACGCTGCTAATGCAGCTGTAAAAAATTTGCTTCCCGACAAATCTAAGCATAGATATGAATTGACGTACACTAAATTTATAACATGATGCAAGTCCAACAAAGTTCATAATTATACAGAAAATTGTTTATTGGCATATTTTCAAACTTTTCAAAGTAAAAAATCGTTGTGGCCGACATACTCTATGTTAAGATCATGTTTATTGATAAAAAATAATATAGACATATCAAAATATAACAAATTAATAGCATTTTTAAAAAAAGCAACACAAAATTTACAACCAAAAAAATCAAAAACTCTACAGAATTGCGAAATTACTAAATTCATTCATGAAGCCCCAGATGACTCATTCTTGTTAATGAAGGTATGTACACAATATTTATTATTAACATTACAATCAACGTAACATTCTACAGGCAGTGGTAATAATGGGTATCTCTGGCGCCTGCAGGCGTGAAGAATTATGTAAAATGTCAATTAATGACATTGAATTTAAAGGTGATGTTATCTTGGTTAGTGTGCCAGAAACAAAAAATAATGTTCCACGACGTTTTGCTATCACAAATCCAGAATGGATAAATTTATTGCTAAAATACAAAGAATTAAGACCAGGAGCCACCCAACGATTTTTTTGTACTTACAGAAATGGGAGGTGTATAAATTCGTCTGTTGGGATTAATACAATTGGCAAAATTCCATCCCAGGTGGCAGAATATCTGAAATTAGAGGCTCCGAAAGATTATAGTGGTCATTGTTTCCGAAGAAGTGCTGCCACCCTGCTAGCTAACAATGGTGGTGATTTGTTAACATTAAAAAAATTTGGAGGCTGGAAATCTTCAAGTGTAGCGGAAGGATACGTGGATGATTCCGTGCAAAATAAAATCAACGTTGCCGAAAAATTGATGCAACCAATAGCAGGACCATCATCTTCAGTACCTAAAACTGTAAATTTAACACAGTCTACCTTTTCAAACTTCAACCTATATCCTGCAGAAAGTTCCGCAAATTCAATTTTCAATTGTACAAATTGTACGATTAATGTGTACAATAATAACGCTAGTAACACAGGTTAACCTAAAAAAATATAGTTTAGTTGAATCATATTTACTAGTTCAGTGTGGAATAATAAACAATAAAGGTTTATTTAAACATGTTTACAAATATTCTTATTAGTATTATTAAGGAATAATGATTAATACTTAATTTATTTACTTGCTTGATGTGTTCGCCCACTGTTTGTCAACCTTGCAAAATTCCTAACCTCAAATAATTCGCAGTTCGAAGCTGGTTCGATGGGAGACCAGCTAATAATTTTTAGTTAACTGAAATTTTCAATTTGAAATTGAAACATGTACTAAATTTTTAGTACATGTTTCACAGACAAGTGGCCAACTCGTGAAAAGTAGGCCATGTATTTCTCGGTTTAGTAAACCGGGAAATGCGTGTTCCCGGTTGACTACAGAGTGCGTCGAACGCTACTTCCTAGTTAGTGAGTTCAAAAACATTTGCCTACTTTCTGTTTGACGAAATTCAACTAATATTAGGTACGAATCAATCATCGATGTGTGTAAACATCCGGGTATTACAAGTACTATAAAAGGTCTCGTTTCAGACGGTGCCGAGGATCGGGCTTTATCCAGTAGTGCATGGGGAATCGAACTCGAAAACGGAAATGGCCTGTTACATAATGCGGGGAATAACGTGTTCAATTTCACGTGTAGAATTCCTTTAAAGGATATCTTCGGGTTTGCAGATGATTATAAGAAAGTTATTTCTCATATGAGCTGTCAGTTAGTTTTGATACGTTCTAAGAATGATTTTAATTGCTATAAAAGCGCCGCCGGAAATGCAGGTACTGATGTAGAAATCAAGATTGATAGACTGTCTTGGGAGGTCTTATAACTTAATATGCTTATAACTTAATATACTATTATCGGACGAAAGCAAGTTGAACTTAGTTGAAAGTTTGAGAGATAATTCTTCTATTATCATTCCATTTAGGCGTTGGGAATTACACGAACTACCGTCGCTTGGAACTACTAAAAATCAGGTTTGGCGTATAAAGAATTCAAATGAATTGTAAAAACCGCGCTGGGTCCTTGTAGTTTTACAAGACGAACGTCAGTTGGGTATAAGAATCGGTAACCCTACTACATTTACTCATTCGAACCTAGTCGATATTAAGCTGTATTTAAATTCGCAAGTGTTTCCGCAGCAACGTTTAAATCTCGATTTCAGTAGTAAGGATTACATTGCAGCATATTTAAATTATACACGTTTTCGCGAGAATTACTATGATATAAGTAGAGGATCGACTGATAGATGTTTAATCGATTATTTAAAATTTGAAACATACCCGGTTTTTGTAATTGATTGTTCCAGACAGGTAGAGAGTTTCAAGGATTCCACTGTCGATATTAGATTAGAACTTGAATCTTCCGTTGCATTTACTAATACAACAAAGGCATATTGTTTGATCCTGCACGACTCCTTGATAGAATATAACCCGTTCACTGAAACCGTGACTAAACACGTACGCATACCATAATGAAAACTGTTAAACAAAAGAAAACGCTAAACATATTTAATTTAGACAGCGATGTATCTCTACAATCTGACAATGATAGAAAACACGGTGACTTATAACCTACGTCTTGTCGAACAATTCTGAGCGGTCCTTCTTCCTGCGGTAAAACTAATGTTATGTTAGGTCTACTGATTAGTGAAAACGGATTAAAATTTGAAAACATCTACCTGTATGCCAAATCCTTATTTCAACCGAAATACGAATTCTTAAGGGAAGTTATGAAACCTATTAAAAACATTGGCTATCAAGAGTTTAGTGAAAACGATGACGTAATCAGTCCTAGCAACATCAAGCCTAATTCAGTATTCATTTTCGACGATATTATTTGTGACAAACAGGAGAAAATTAGAGAATATTTTAGTATGGGTAGACATAAAGGTGTTGACTCGTTTTATTTAGGTCAGACATATGCAAAGATACCGAAACATTTGATAAGGGATAACGCAAACTTGATTATTCTTTTTAAACAGGCCGAATTAAATTTAAAGCATGTGTATAGGGATCATGTTGTAGGAGATGTTAACTATGAGGACTTCAAAAACATTTGTCGTATGTGTTGGAAGGATCCGTATGATTTCCTAGTTATTAATAAAGATTGTTCTCTAAACAACGGTAGATATCGGAAAGGTTTTGATACATATATAAGTTTATAATTAGATCAATTCGCTTAGTCGTCTCTTAGAGTTATCAGCATGTCTAGCTCATATGATTTAAGTTTAAAACGTAAAATAATAAACGCACGCAAGGCTATACGTAGAAGATTTGCTTACTTTCGTTGTGATAGAGCAGAAGCAGAACGTATTTATTGTGATACTCATAAACAAGTTATATCTCCTTTGGAAACTATTGCCGAATCAGTTAACGTACCCCTATTGAATGTCAAAACACAACCAGCTACTACTACTGCTAGTTACATTCCCCTGTTGAAAGTTAAAAAACAGCCTGCATCAGCATTATCATCATCGGAAGCAGATGAAGCAGATGAAGCAGAAGAATCTAATAAAACTCATGATCTCCCTACTCATTACGGTATGCTAATAGCTAGGGGTGGTAGCAACATAGATAGAACTAGATTCGGTATTAGATATAAAATTGATCGACACGCGTGGACATTTGCATCTTCCCCTGTGACTATGCGTGATACAAACATCATATTTAAAAACAACGTATTCGAAGCAACACCCGGTCTGTTTGACTTACTCACGTTTAGAGAATTAGAGTCTACACCATCGCAAGCTGATATCAATAATTATATGCAGATAATAGCCCTTACTAATGCGCATAAGAAATCCTATAGACCACACGGTAAACTAACAGCTGTTAAACATTGGAAGTATGATTATATAATTAAACCGAACTTATCCAGAATCAAAGGTTTAGGCATTAGACTATCATCATCATTGTCAAATTTTAAAAAATTAAGCAACTGCAAAGTCGAATACGTCTACTGGAATAAAGCTAACGAACTTGTCGACCGACTTCGTTTGTTATTTGCTGTAAAAGAAGCCGGTAACAGTAGTCCTCTGAATGAAAACGAAATAATTTCAATTATTTCCGAGTTAAAAGAAGAAGGTATTATAGAATAAAAGATTTCATCACGGCCGTAAGTAGTCAGTTCGTTACCATTAGCAGTATGAATGCTACTATAGATTTGTTCGGACGTTCAATAGTTGGGGGAGCTGTAACAGTTCCAGGTCCTCCCGGGGTAGGATTTAAGCTAACAGAGGATCAGAATTTCGATTTAGAAAACAAAAGAATTACAAACGCAGGCTACGCTATTAATGATTCGGATCTGGTAACAAAGAAACATACTTTAATACTAGAAAATAAAACTATTGACTGTAAGAAACGAAGATTAATCAATTTAGCGGACCCCGTAGATGCAGAGGATGCAGTTATAAAATGGTATATGGATAGCGAGATATCTAACAACAGTCACGAAACGCTACGCGATAGTATTAAAACTCTGACCTCGCTTTGTATAGAACTTTCTAAGGCAACTTTATGGCTTCTAGCTAAAGCAGATTCTAGATCTAAAAATTTTGGTAGATCACCGCTCGTAGACCTACAAAATTTGTTAATTACTCAAAGAATGCAGAGTCTGCAATAGTCGTAGGATATATTACTTTACATTCTATTTAATAGTCAGTCTTACATAACTTATAATTTGAATATCTGCAGTTATTAACAGAGATGAACGCAAAACAAACCGTTGTCGATGAAATACATAGATCTGCTAGAAAAAATTTTCAAAGACGTAGTACTATAATAAAGGCTTATGATGATTTGTTTCAAATAGATTTAGCGGAGTTTATTCCCTACGCTAAAGTAATTAAGGGTTATCGTTACATACTGATGATGATAAACTGTTATTCAAAATACTTGTATGTACGCCCGTTGAAAACTAAGACCGGAGAAGACGTGACAAAGCAGGTCCGTAGTATCTTTAAGGATTCAGTCATACCTAAAAATTTACAGTCTGATCTCGGGAAAGAGTTTTATAATAAACATTTTAAAAAGTTAATGAATGAATACAACATAAATCATTACTCTACGTATTCCGTGATTAAGGCTTCAATAGTCGAACGAGTTATTCGTACAATTAAGCAAAAGCTGTATAAGGAGTTTAGCTACAGAGGGAAATTTAAATGGGTCGATATATTACGAGTAGTTGATAGCTATAATAATACAAAACATAGAACAATAGAAATGCCTCCTGCATCTGTTAAACCTACGACACAGCTGTCAATGTATAAAACTAATGTAAAAATCTATCTATCTATCAGTAAACGTAGGTTGGATTTGAATGACATCGTACGTATAAGCAAATTCAAAGGAGTCTTTTCCAAGAGATATACACCTAACTGGTCAACAGAATTATTCAAAGTAGTTAAAGTTTAATTTACAAAACCTATCACATACTTGTTGGAAGATCTACACGGAGTACCCGTTTCTACGAGTTCGAGCTGCAGAAAACCAATCAACCTGATGTATACCTAGTTGAAAAAATACTTAAACGCCGTAGCAATGGTGACATTTACTGAAATGGCTCGGCTTAAATGAAAAATCCTGGATAAAGAAGGAAAATCTACTCACTCACTAGCTCCTTTATAGTATTATTATTATTAGTATACTTATGTATTATTTTAGATATAATTTAGTATTATATATCAGCATGAAATGTATTTTCTTCCAGATGTAATTTAGTATTATATATCAATATGAACTGTATTTTCTTCTTTCAATAAAAGTTTTTGTATAAAATATTTGTTTTTTATTTTTACCTTAAATTACAGAAATAAAAAGACAAGAAATAAATCATATTACATCTATTATTTACGAATAATATAATACATGTTATAACATTACAAATAATTGATAACATAATACATAAAAAAAAGACAATTTAAAATATCAATTCTATAATTCTATAAAACATCTGAATTTCATGTAAAGAAAAATACAAGATTGAAACATATTTAGTTGTAAAAGATATGACGTTAAAGAACTGTCAAAAATTCTTAACAGATACAATTATATACAATACAAAACTAATATACAAAGTGATAATAAAATATATGCACATTACAGACTACAGTCGTAAAATATACATAGATGACTGTGAAAATAAAATATATACACATTACAAACTACAATCGTAAAATTTCCTAAATATATATACATAGAGTTTAAATATTTACATGCGAGCTTGTTTTTTGTACCCATATGGGACGGAATCAAAATCTTCTATACGACGTCGCTTGCCGAACGTTATTCTATAGGCCTTTGATTCGGTCCTGGTGACGAGTTGATGCTGTGCGGTTCTTCGTATGTTGTTTGACTCTACAATAATCTTCTCGTCCATGCCTTCCAGCAGTCTCAGCATGGACTCAAAGTTTATTTTTTGAGCCGCTGCGTGATTGAGGGTGATCCCTTTCACCTTTACGACCACGTGTACTAGACCTGTGGCCGGACAATATACCTTATAGGCGTAATTCTTGGGACCCCCTGATACAAATTCTATAATGTATGCCCCTGGTCCGTAATCCTCGAGGCCTGGACACATATATTACAGAATCTGTAACAAAAAACATACTTAGTAGTTATCAAATTATAAGAGAGAAATGAATAATTGTTACCTGTATCATAGTATAAGACTCTCTCGCCCAATCGATCAAGGTAGGAATAAAGTTTAAGTCGGGCCTGTGCAGTGACAAATGCCGCGATGACCACGTTGACTGACGATAGAAGATCTGCTGCTTCCTCCTTATGTTGCCAGTTAACCGCAATCACCTCGTCATTTATCTCCTGCACGTTGTTGACTTCTACGCTAGGGTTTGAAAGTAAATCGAAAAACTCCTTGGGCTCGTTGATAATCGAAGTTTTTGGCTGGTTTTCACGTTGACCAAATTTCCCTAGAATACAATTTTTATTAAGTAAAGAAAACTACGTAAGACTATTGTACTACTTACCCCAAAATGAATATAATATCAACTTGGCCAACGATCTCAATCAGGGATTCTTCACGATTTTCGACGATTCCAGGAGGACTCCTTAGTTCAAGACATACTCATCAACGTAGGCTTGTTTTCGGACTTCATCAGCTGCAGCGTTATCGGAGCATGTTGTAGAGGGCCATCCGCTAGCTTCCTGCTTCATTTTCAGGAACTTATCTATGAACCCCGAAAACAAATCGCAGTCCATCGACTTCCTGTCATACTGGGTTACATCGTATGACCAGATCTCCTGTACATCTTGTATGATGTAACCCTTTCGTACCGCTGTAACCACCTCATCTACGACCCATATTCCGCTAATGACTCGTTCGGCAACGGAATGATGACATTCTGCTTGGTTGAGGTCTTCAGTACAGGAGCGACATAGAGGGAACAGCAGCTTTTGATGCATTTTGACGGGTAAGACCGGATGATACAGATCTTGCGGCGGTAACACTGTACATTTTATTACGCCGTTGATGTTTTCCAGGCCCCCTTTATCCCTGATTAGCTTTTCACAATCCGCCTTGCCTACGTAAACTTCCGGATGGCCAACTGGGAATTTGGCGTACTTGCATACCCAGGGGTAAAGGGAGCATACGTCGACATACCGGATCTTTTCCCCGTCTTTTGCAACCCGCTTTAATTTTGCTGCCCCTGTACGTCCGCCGTAAAAAATATCACGCGGATTTAGCGGTGTGTTTAAGAGTATTGGATGCTTCTCTAGCTGTTTCATCTCAGGTGTTAACTTCTTCCTGAAGTCGCACTCCCATTGTTCAATAACATCGTAACCCATGGATTTGAATTTTTCCGTTGTAGCCTGAGTTTTCTCATAACGCATATTCATAGTATCAGTATGGTCGTTATGTAGAGGTTCATCACGCCTAGTGATGTAGGAAGTAGGACAGCCGTGATAGAAGCAACCATGGAATTGGAATATTTGTCTTTCATACAGCCCGTCTACCTTTTGACCGTCCACGATGACTTCTCGCTGTCTGCCTGCATGTTGAATTTGTACACCGCGTTGCTGTTCCTCCCACAGCAACCATTGCAGAGCTATTCCTGGGTCACTGTCTGCTCGGCGGTAACCACCTCTCGGGATGATCCCTATGGTACTTTCTTTAAGGAATTTCCTCCGGTACATGAGGTTGCAGGCAGAGGCTATGGTGATGGTTCCCGTGAACGGGTCAACATCGCATTCTTTAATAAAGAGATTCCTAAAGTGGATACAGGCTCTCTTTAAAATATCAACGTCGGTTCTGCAATACTCGACTAGGTCACGTTGCATATCGAACTCTGTGTCCCTGTTTGCATCGTACCACTTTAGGAACTCTTCACGAGTATTTGGTTTCATAGTATCCGGGCTGTAGAATTTGACGTCGGGTAACGGGCCGACATAGTTGGCGTTGGCTTCGGTGTTGAATAGGTGCGGGAAGTATCCTTTGGGAGCTGGTAGATCGAAGGCTTTAGGCAACTCTGCCAGAGCCATAGGAAAAAAGTTCAGCGAATCTATGAATTTTAGATTATCTAAGTCAAGTAGGAGAATTTTTGTACAACGCATGATGAGTTCTGGTTTTATTGAGGTGTTTGTGATAACGTGGTTTAAAATGAATTGGGTGTCAAAAGCTTGCCCGTTATGAGCAACTGCTACAACCTTTTTGAATTTTTTCCTTACCTCTAGCAGATACGTCATAAAACCCTCTATACATTTTTCTTTTAGGATTTGTTCCCGCACACCGCATCTTTTACATATCAGCATACCCGGAGAATCATAGCATTCAGGGCAAACCTGCTGGAAAACGCATAAATTTGCTTCGTGTAGTTTCAGGTCGGGTGCAATTTCCTTTTCTTAACGGGTCTCCAAGTCAAAGAACACGAAGAGAACGTCTTGCTTCTCAGCCATTTTACCCGATGGTCGTATGTAGCAAAAATGATTCTCCGGCATATGGCTTTGGCACATCTTACAGTAGATTTCTCCGCATACATGAGCTTCTGTTCTGGTTTTGAGGTTTGTAATCCTAAAACAGTCTTCACACTTTTTAACGCTCTGACACATAGCATGTTTGTGTTTGTCAAAACATTGTTGACTTCGGAAATCACGTCTGCAGTCCTGACACCTGATCATTTGGGCATGTCTTACACAAGGCGGAGAACTACCGCACCCTATACATGACTTCTCGCACCTATGGTGATTCCTAACGTTATAAGGGACGTGGCAGTGCTCGCAAAAGTATATGCAGGCAAAGGCTGAGGTCAGAGCGGTGATTACATTGTAATGGCCTTCATGGTACAGGAGATTGATCTTCTTCTCAGCATCAACAGCACTTTCAAAGATCACATCGCGACCCTTTGTACCGTAGTTGTACACAGTGATCTTGTAGTTAGGGGCCAAGAGCTGTTGGAAGAGTCTTAACTCGTTGACCCCGGCCCCCTCTGCTGTAATAAATGCTACTCCGGCCTCCTGCATCAATTTTTCTGCAGCAACCTTTTGAGCACCTTGGTTTTGTCGAAAGGCATTGTAATTAGAAAGTTTATCTATGCGAGTCTTAGCAACAATCAAAGCCCTGGGTAGGCAGAGGTTGTCTTTATTGTTGATAACTACTATTCCTCGTCTCTGCTTACATTCTTCAGCGAAGGAGCTATAAAGTCCGGCACGTCTGGTTCCCTGTCCTGCAGGCGGTGTCACGATCGTGGCTATTAATCTAAACGTATCAGAACTGAGCGCTTTGGGATCGGACTGTAGGATGCTCTCTAGTATGCCCCAGACATCGTTAAACGTGATTTCATCGGCTCTTTTGAAGCTCATGTAGCCTGGCAGTTTTTGCTGCTTGAAGCTATCGAATTCAAATGTAGCCCTAATTTTATCTGAAGACTGTGCTCGGTTTAATAAATTCGATAAAATTTGATTAACAGCCGATTTAAAAAAGTCCAAATGGTCTTCGCCGTCTTGTGCATCGTTGACTTTAAATACCACTCTGTGTTTCTGTGTACCAAACTTCTTTATAGTGGACACACTTTCGTTGATTACTTTGTAGAAAGAAGACATTTTGGATAAGATGTATGTATATAGGAAATGTAGTCAATCTAAAACAAATTTCAAAATAATAAATGTACTCTCATTAGGGGGCTAAAGAACATTAGGTATAGAAGGGAAACAGGAATGAACACAGGGTGTGCGGTCTCACACACCGTATTTTAGACCTGGTCCGCTGTGTTCGGATAGGTAAGTACTCCCTGAGCACAAGGTATAGAGGTAGAAATATAGTTAAAACATAAATAACTTAATCTGAAACAAATTTCAAAATAATAAATGCAGGCTCATTAGGGGGCTTAAGAAAATTAGGTATAGAAGGGAAACAGGAATGAACACAGGGTGTGCGGTCTCACACACCGTATTTTAGACCTGGTCCGCTGTGTTCGCATAGGTAAGTACTCCCTGAGCACAAGGTATAGAGGTAGAAATATAGTTAAAACATAAATATCTTACCAATTGAATTTCAGAAGAAATAAGGGAATAATATTTCTTATTAATATGGAATTCTAGACGATCTAAAAAGTTCAAAATGATTAGTTTTCATAAAATAATTAAAAAATTAAAACACTTACATGATTGATTTCAAATAAGGAAAATTAATATTTCTCAAAGATACGAAATTCCAGACGGTCTAAATGGAAGTTAATCTATAAACAATCGTAAATCAACAGTTTTTAAAATATAAGCAAAAATAAAACATACCTGATTTTAATATTGCACTAGATGTAACTATCTTGATGATTCGAAGAATACTTTTGGAATGATTGGGAAACAGAAATTTCGGGGTTTTTATACTAGTTTTCGACGTTTGCGTAATTAGTACGTCATGATCATTATTATTTTTAAAATAACACAAAGAAATCTGTTAGTTATTATAAAAACACTTTGTCTTAAGTAACAATAATAATAAATTATTGTTTTAAAAAGTTAATGAAACGTACATCAAATCTGTCTACATTCCTAAGAAATATGTAATAGTAAACAAGTGACTATATTGAGATTCCTTGAAGTTTCTTTATGATTAGCTCATGCAGAATAACACAAAGGATCAGTAATTGTCATTACTTTTTAAAACAATAATTTATTGTTTTGTAGAGTTATAGTTTTAAGATGTTAATGATTGACTATAATATTCTGTTCCTGTAAGATAGTACTAATGGGAGTTTCTACTTAAAAACGTTTATAATATTTTTACAAGATTTCAAATAAGTTTTTGAATTTAAAAGGGTATTACACAATATTCCTTTTCTAAGTTTTATGTTTTTTAACAACAATACATTTCGAAATTTGTCATTCAATAGTGTGTTATCCTCGAGAAGCTACTCCTTTTGTTATGAGTGTTCTTTAAGCTTTTAATTTTTAAATAAATAAATAAAAGTGATTTAAAATATACGTGTAACCATTTAACCTTTACATCTGTAGTGAAATTCCGAGAAGTTTCTTCATGAATAACTCGTGATTAACACAAAGGGTTAGTTATTGTCAATACTTATTTAAAACAATAATTTATTATTCTTGTAAAGATGTCGTTTTAAAAGACGAAAATGATTAATGCACCTACAAATATTTCAACTTGATAATTGCTTTTGCGGGTTAACACCTATTACATGATGATGATTCCTGTTAAATATTATTTATCAGCGTTTACTATGTATAGCGATAGGGTTAACATACATTTCAAGTTTCTACGTGATAATTATGTTACTCGAATGTATTTAAATGTTAGCCTTATGACGTTTAGATTTATATTTAAATAAAACTTTAAGAATGACAGTAATTGAAAAGCATAAGATTTATTTTAAAATAAATTTATGAGAGAGAGAGATGACAGATAACAAATGAGATGAGATATGCAAATGATACCGTGAATTAATTTAATTCGAGTATGCATATGAGAAATGATAAATGTAAATGAGAGATGAGATATGCTAATGATACCGTGAATTAATTTAAATCGAGCATCCATATGAGAGATGATAAATGTAAATGAGAGATGAGATATGCAAATGATACCGTGAATTAATTTAATTCGTGAATGCATGTGAGATATGAGTTATGCAAATGAGAGATGCGATATGCAAACGATACCGTGAATTAATTTAATTTGAGCATGCATATGAGAAATGATAGAGGTGAGATGTACAAATGAGAGATGAGTTATGTAAATGAGAGATGAGATATGCAAATGATACCGTGAATTAATTTAATTTAATTTAATTAGATCAATTAATTTAATTCGGGCATGCATATGAGAAATGATATATGTAAATGAGAGATGAGATATGTAAATGATACCGTGAATTAATTTAATTTAATTTAATTAGATCAATTAATTTAATTCGCGCATTTAATTAGACCACGCCTCATTTGAATATTAATTAGATCGCGGGTCATTTGCATAAAAAGGGAGGGGGTCAGCTCAAGGGACCCAATACCTACTGATTTCATACATTAGAGAGAAAATTTATGAAAGATTCAAAACTTTATTCAGATTATTCTGCTTTTATGAAGGAATACATAGATTTAGGGCACATGACTCCTTGTGACCTCAAAACATATAATGAGAGTATTATATTTTATTTACCACATCATTGTGTCAAGAAAGAAGCTTCACTTGCTACCAAGTTACGAGTAGTTTTTGATGCCTCTTCCAAATCATCATCTAAAATTTCTCTTAATGATGTGTTAAAAACCGGTCCTTGTATGACATATTTTCTATACTGTTACGTTTCAGGACTCACAATGTAGTTTTTACATCAGATATTGCAAAAATGTACAGACAGATACTCGTGGACGAAAAAGACAGAAATCTACGAGTAGTGTGGTGTTTTGACCCGTCACATGAATTAACACACTACAAATTAAACACTATTACTTATGGTACATCCCCAGCAGGTTTTGCAAGCAACAAGGTGTCTCCAGCAACTTGCTGATGAAAATATCACTATATATCCGGAGGCTAGTATTTCAATAAAGCGCGATTTCTACATGGATGATTGGATCAGTGGTGCCCCGGACACAGAATCGGCTTTAAAGCTTATTACCGAGGTGAGACAAATTCTAGGCAATTCAGGTTTTTCACTCAGACAATGGGTTTCGAATGATATAAATATTCTTCAACATTTATCCTCTCAATCTAGTGCCTTACAATATAACATTAAGGATCCTCAGAGTTCCAACAAAACACTAGGGGTGTACTGGAACGCTACTCACGATTATTTTAGATATATTTCGAACACTCAAGAGCAGACTCAAGTTACTAAAAGATTTGTTCTATCAATCATAGCTCAAATATTTGATCCTCTTGGGTTATTGGGTCCTGTCATAGTGACCGGTAAAATCATTCTTCAGACCTTGTGGCAGAGAAAAATAGACTGGGATACGCCCATCACCGGCGATAGCCAACGTAAGTGGTTGCAGTTCTATAATAATCTATATGTTTTAAATGAACTTAATATTCCACGCCATTTATTTCTGAAAGACGTTTCTTACAGAGAAATTCACTGCTTCTCTGATGCATCACAATTTGCTTATGGTGCTTGTATATATGCCAAATCAGTCAATAGTTTTGGTAAAACACAAATAACATTAATTTGTTCCAAATCACGCGTTGCTCCATTAAAAACCATTACGGTACCATGTTTGGAACTTTGCGGAGCATTATTAGCCTCTCAGCTATCAAAAAGAGTAGTTTCAGCTCTTAACACAAATGTAAATAACATTTTCTTCTGGTGCGATTCAAGCATAGTGCTTTCATGGATATCATCTGCTCTTGTTCGTTTTAAAACTTTTGTGTCCAATAGGATTTCACAAATTCAGTCTATTACGGAAATTTCGCAATGGAAATATGTGCCGTCCTCCTTTAATCCTGCAGATCTCGTATCACGTGGAGTAAATCCTCTTGATATGAAGCAGTTATCACTTTCGTGGGATGGTCCGTCTTTTTTAAATCACAATTAAAATTTCTGGCCTTTTCTTCCTAATTTGAAAAATGTAGAAATACCTGAAATGAAACAAATAAAGCAAGCTTCATTAAGTTGTACAACTACAGAATTTCAAAACCAAATTTTAGAACGTTTTTCTTCCTTTACAAGGCTATTACACGTAGTATCATATTTGCGTCGTTTTATACATAACTGTAGAGTTACTTCAACATGTCGAGTGTACGGGCACCTGCAAAATGATGAAATTGACTCTAGTATTGAATTCATTATTAAAATCGTTCAATTACAAGAATTTTCTTCGGAATTAAAACTTCTAAACAAATCACAATGTGTACCTCAGTCTAGCAGGCTTTACAATCTGCATCCATTTGTCGATAATTCAGGTATCATACATGTTGGTGGTAGACTAAACAAATCACAGCTAGATTACAATTCAAATCATCCCATGTTGATACCATCAAAACATCATTTAACCACTTTAATTATTCGACAAGAACACTTAAGAAACTTACATGCTGGCTGTCAAACAGTTTTAAGCAGTATTCGATCGAGGTTTTGGCCACTTAATGGTAGACACGCTGTCAAACGTGTTTTGCGCAACTGCATTACTTGCTTTCGAGCTAAGCCTGTTCGTCTAAATCAAATAATGGGCCAATTGCCTTCTGATCGTATAACACCATCTCGACCATTTACCGTTTGTGGAGTTGACTTTGCTGGTCTATTCCAAATTAAAAATAGTAAACTCAGGAACAGAAAAATGATTAAGGCTTATATTTGCATTTTTATATGCTTTTCGACAAAGGCTGTGCATTTAGAGCCAGTTGGAGATTTAACTTCTGAAAGTTTTCTTAATACATTTAAACGTTTTATTTCACGACGAGGTATGTGCAGTCATATATACTCTGACAATGCTGGCAATTTTATAGGTGCAAACAAATATTTAAAAGAAGTTTTTGAACTTGCTCGAAGTCCTAAATTCAAAAACTATTTGTTAGAATCAAGAATCACCTGGCATTTTATACCTCCTCGGTCACCTCACTTTGGGGGACTGTGGGAAAGTGCTGTTCGCTCTGCGAAATTTCACATAAAACGTGTCATTCTTAACATACATTTGACATTCGAAGAATTTTATACATTCTTAGCACAAATAAAATGCATACTAAATTCGCGACCTATGTATCCGCTCACGGAGGATCCAGAACACATGGAGCCTCTAACACCAGGCCATTTTTTAATTGGGACTTCTTTAAATTCGTTTCCCGAAGAACAAGTTCCTGATACTAGAAGCACGCAAGTATCAAGATATAAACATCTTCGGCTTTTAATCCAACAATTCTGGGAGAACTGGTCCAACAACTATTTGAACACCCTTCAGCAACACACTAAGTGGCAGTATTCAAACGTTCCTGAGAAACTGCTGGGTTCTTTAGTTATCGTACGTGAAGAAAATATACCTCCTATGTGTTGGAAGCTTGGACGTATAATAGATGTTCACCCAGGAAGTGACGGTATAGTGAGAGTTGTGACTTTAAGAATTCCCAACGGTGTTGAGGTGAAAAGAGCAGTTAATAAAATAAGTGTATTGCCAATTGAAACTGGTACAGAACGTTAATATTTAATACTCATTGAATTAGTATGGTTTTTGTCATTTATTAATTATCATAAACGTATTTTTCATTTTAATGTTAATTGAAAGCCCCAGTCTTTCAAAGGGGGCGGCTATGTTTGGGCTTGGCTGACTTCAGCATGCATGCCATATTCTGTTAATGTAGCTCAATTAATATCAAAGTTAGTAAAAAACAATGCATCATCTAACAACAACATAAAAATTGTAACAAACAATTTATGTATTTGACATAATATTGTAAAATCAATTACAAATAAAAGGCAGATTCTCCAGAATTTGTACATGCAAATCACATTTATTCATTAATTGTTAATCACATATGGTCCTATCGAAGGTAAACACATAATCACAAAAATAGTGGGACAACGGTTCGTGCAGGAAACATCCATCAAGCATACCAAAGCCCATACAACCTTTATTTGCAACTATTCCACTTGTAATTTCATAGTCTATTGCAGCTAATACTAAATATATATTTTATTATGGTAGATGCTTTATTGTACCAATTTGTACTATACAAGCTCAGTTTGATATTTTTTGAATGTTGAGGTCCCATTCTGATAACTGATTTAATCAAACTTACCAAATATTATCTTTTATAGAAAGAATTGACAGATTGAACGCATTCAAATTGTCAATTAAAAATTATGTGTTTACCAACTGTAAAATGTAAAACAAATTATTAGTTACTTTTCTATTGTCATTCTACATGTCATTCTCTCATACCGTTTCAAAACTGGAAAAATACAAGGAATAAAAAATTGGGATTCTCGTCACTTTCTGGAAACGGGGAAGCGTTCTGAATTCATCGTATCATATCAGAGATTAAATAGAAACACTGATTTGAGTGATTTGTACTCTGACTTGACTGTCTAGATAGTCTTAGTATCAGTGTACATACATGCTAACGGGCAAAGTGTGGACTTGGTCTTTGATATATATATATATATATATATATATATATATATATATATATATATATATATATATATATATATATATCAAAGGTTAAGTCGCATGACAAATCTGATTACAGAATTGAAGCTTTTGTGGTCATTCACTATTAGTCTGAAAATTAATTACTGAAAATATCCTGCTTCGGAGGATTAGCGAGTTGTATGTTTGCTTCATAATCCAAGGGTTGCAGGTTTCATAGCTTCATTACTTTTTCATAGCAGAGAAAAGTTAAAAACATGTCTTCTTCTCGATCGACCTAATTTTTGATATCGAACTAAAACTGTAGGGTCCGTGTCAATGCGATGTTGGATAGATCAAAATCTCTACTGGGAGTGATAGTCTCCCAAATTCGGCTAAGTTCTAGTAGGGCCTGCCAAATGATCAGAGTAATCGATGTCCCGAGGTATGAGGAATGCTACGCCACTCTAATTCGCCTAAGAATAAATAAAATAAATTACTGAAAATCTTAACTGAACTTTTGACATAGGTCAAAGTTCAATAACAGGTCAAATCTGATTACAGAATGGAACCTTCGAAGATCAATTACCTACCCTATAACCATTGCCATCTGATCACTTTTTTATCCCATTCAAAAGGCTTTAATCTGACAGACAGGCACACAGGTCACTGCTATAGGCATTCGGTATATAACTAATTCATTGTAGAATGCATAAAAAAATCAAAATGCGTTCGCATCAGGCGAGTAATATTCCCCAAGTAGTACTGATGTTTTAACATTAAGTATCAATGTCTCTGTTAATATTCAATACAGAATCGAAATATATTATTGATAATAAAATTCTTCAATATTCGTAAAAATAAAGATAATTATGGTCACAAACTAATACTCAGTTGTCCTCTGAGAAAATTGAAAAGTAAACAAAAACGGAAAAGAAGGGTTTGTGAGATATAATTCTAATACCAGAAAAATATGGGTTACTAGAGATGTCATGAACCGGAAAGATAAAAACAGGCCTAAAAACATATAAAACACCAAACCAGTACTATAGAGAAAAATGATATGATACAATAAACTCAAGACTACCTTGTCATGTTTGTGATATTCAAGAAATTGCAAGAAGTTGAAACTACAGTAGAATTTATATTCATATTCTACTGTAGTTTCAACTTCTTGCAATTTCTTGAATATTACAAACATGACAAGGTAGTCTTGAGTTTAGAACTTTCACAATATTATTGATTATTAATCTTAATAATTATTAATATTATTAATCTTTATTTATTTTATGATTATGGAGCTCCACAAAGTAAGGCTCGAGACAGTAAGCGCGTTTAAAATAATTTTTTTTTATTTTGCGTCTATAATAAAGCTGTTAAAGCACCCAAAGCAGTGCGTTTATAGCTCCTTTGAGTGTTTTAATAGCCCAACTTTTTCAAAGTTGGTAACATTGAAAAATAATTGAAAACAACAGAAAATTGACAAAAACTTCACTCAATTTTTTGTGTCAATTAATGAATTTTCAAATGTCACATCAGTGTTGTCAACTACCACAAAAATCCCTAAATTTTGAAATTTGCGATTTTTTTTATCTAAAACGGGAGTAATAGACGCAAAATAGAAAAAATAGCATAAAAAACTCGTTTCATAAGTCATTATTGCACTCGTCCTTTAGAAAACTCGCCACAAGAGGCTCGTTTTCTCAATTTGGACTCGTGCAATAAATCTTGCCTTATAAAACTCGTTCTTTAATATACCATTATGCACAGAAATATTATAATTAGACTATTATTGCTAGACTCATCTAAACATAACCGTTTCTTTATGGCCCAAGGACCTCTTGATGGTCCGATGGGCAATAATGAAACGCCAATTAAATGTCAGTGCTGTTTTTTGTAGGACTTGATTGGTTATTAATATAATTTGTAAAGTTATCACCAATGAAAATAAGTTGAAATTAAATATTTTGGAATAGTATCTATAGTAACGTACTTCGTATAAGTACATAAGTATACATATTTATAGCGGCTTGATATACCTACGTATTTAATTATATTTTTTGCACAATAATAGATTTGAGATAGAAATTTAATCTGTACATACCTATACCTATAGTATATGAATAACTATAGTGTATGTATAGAGGGCATAACTTACTTTTATGGCCCTACAGCTTTTTCCTAGTGCTCGGCTAACGCCTCGGGCTAAAAATAACGCTTCTGGCCATAAAAGCTTCTTTATGCCCTTAATACATAAATAACTATAATTATCAATGCCAGTATAGCTATAAACATTTCTTATCAAATTCGCTAGATCCGGAGAGGATCAGTTATATATTACGTTGTTTTGTATATTTTAGCTGCCTTTTAAAGAAAACTAGATTAAAACTGGATTGATTCGGCCTTATGTAAAACTAAAACTAGATTATGTAACAAAGAACGGTTCTGGAGTTATAAAATTAATCCACTTCGAGGTTTATTTCTATCTCGCCAGCCTCTGAATTTAGAATCGTCCTTTTGATATGTTGTCTTGTATATTTTTAGTTAGCTTTTAAAGTTTTATTTATTTTTATATTTTAAACTATTTTCTCAATCGTAGTGAATGGCATTGGGGTCATGGCATTCCTATTAACCCATATCTTATCCCACAAACCCTTCTTTTCAATTTTTAAAGAGGATAGATAACTGAGTATTAGTTTGTGGCGTAGCTGTCCATAATTATCTTTATCTTTACGAATATTAAAGAATTTTATTTTCAATAATAGATTTCGATTTGATTACTGATTCTGAATTGAGAATTGACAGAGACACTGTTAATGTTAAAACACCTGGGAACGCATTTTGATTTTTTCCACCAAAGTTGGATATTTTCAGTAATTGATTTTTCAGACTAGTAGTGACTGGCCACAAAGGCTTCAATTCTGTAATCGAATTTGACTTGCAACTTAACCTTCGACACAAATCAAAGGCCAAGTCCAGACTTTATCCATTAGCATGTTAGTCCAGTCAAACAAAGCATTTGAAATGGAAAATGGAAGTACATGGGATATTTTATTTGCGTCATGCAGGGGCATGAAGCTTTTCTAGATCACCCCCTGCATGCTGAAAATAAAAAATCCCATGTACATCTATTTTCCTAGTTAAGTCCTTTTTTTCGTACAGTTTGACTGGACTATGTACACTGATACTAAGACTATAGTGTAGCCAAAACACAAACCAGTATTCCTATTTAATCTTCGATATAACACGACAAATACTGAATGCTTCCCCATTTGAAGAAAGTGACGAGCATTCTCAATTGTTTATGCTTTGCATTTTCCAATTTTGAAACGATATTAGCATTCGCCAGTATATGAATTGTGACGAATTAACTAGTTCAGTCATCGAAAATCATAGTTAGCTAAAAGTTTGTTTGACAACAAAAAACTTTTTTTAATCAAGAAATTATAGTGTTATTCTTTCTATAAAAGATAATATTTGTTAATTTTGGTTTAATTATATTTCAGTTAACAGACCACCAATGGCGCCCCACAATGGGAAAAATAGAAGTAAAAGTAAATCTAAAAGTACTGACATACGAAGTTTGTCACGCTCGCATACAAGTAGCAATGCCCCGTCACTGTCTGTGTCTTTAGTATCCCTTAATTCAGTACCAAGTACCAATGCCCCATCACGATCTGAGTCTTTAGTATCCGTTAATTCAGTACCAGAAACGAAAGAAACTATTGAAAGTAAAATTGTTAATTTCTTTAAAGCATTAAAGGATAAATGTTGGAACTCCATCTCTGCTAATAAATCAATATCACACAATGCTGGCCGTAAAACAACAACCAGGGAGAATTATTCACAATATAATTCTGATATTAAAAGAGAGCGAACACGTCAATCTGGAACCTGTGCAGTGCAGCATCGGAGTAATAAAGCAAAACGTATTGATGATACAAATCCGAAATCAGTTTCAAAATCCCCAGAATTGAGCAATCTATCTACCATAGGAAAAGATGTAATATCAGCTGCAATAGAGTATGGAATTACAAATGGAATAGTTTCAAGCAAGGGAAAGTACTTTTGGATGTCTGAAGGAAAACGAACAGAAAGAGCGATCACACCAGGATTGGCATTACGAAGAAATAGTAGTAAAATAATAAATTGTGAATGTAGCGATAGATCTAAAAGCAGGTGCTCAGTCTCAGAACCAGATGAAAATCATGAACTGTTTGATTTTCATCATCACAAAAGCAACTTCAAACGCAGAAAGTCGCCTACGAACTCTTCGAAAGTATCTGTTTCAAAGAAGATTCCTAAAAAAATTGCAAACGAAATGCAACAAAAGCCGACCATTCCAGACACTCGAGAAAACGGAAAGAATACCAAAGTTTATACCAAATGTTTATGTCGCAAGAGAAGTGCATCATCGGTAGGTGATACAAATGGATCATCACGAAAAATAGAAAAGAAATCGTCCTACACTTCCGAGCATAGACATCAATGATTCAGAAATCCCTTGTTTAGTCAATTTTAATTTTAGGTTAGTAATTTGGAGATATATTGAAACCTATTGTTGTTATATCTTCTAAACGTAATAAATCGTCATTTTCATATTCTGGTGTTTTATTTTAAAGGCAATACTAGATCGCGTACCGTTTAAGAACTGCATAGGCGTGATGTGACCTTCGCTGGCACATTTAATTCTTATGGATTAATGTGATTCCTTTCCTTGAAGGTAGAAACGACAATAATAGTAAATTTTATTGTCTTTTCTTAAAAAATACAATGCGTAAAACTCCTTTTGAATGTATTTAGAATGCACAATCATTTGACGATGCACCTATAACGCTATGCATTTCTTAAATCGTGTTCATCGTAGTAAGATCCTCATAATGGGCAAATTGTATTCAAAACAGCCTAACAAATTCAATCATATACTAGTATTGGGACGCGCTAAAGATTGACCTGAATCCTAGCGGAATTTTAGTAAATTTGTTGGATTATATATTGGACGGTTTGAAGGTTATGTTACAAGTCATTTTGCCTAATCTTGTCACGGCCTACTAGATTCATATAAGTTATATACGGCCGTTTCATTTTTAGTCCAATAGAAAGGGAACCAAAAGTATCTGTTTTTGGTTTTTTCGTATGAACAGCTTTTTTATTGCGCACACCTACTCAAAATAGTGTGTAATAGTTATTTACATTACAAGCTGCGAAAATTTACTTTTAGGTGCAAGATGTTTCTGATTGGCCGTGGCGAAGCGTAAGCGTAGCCGGGATTAGTTAAAAACACTATTAACCACCGTAAATAAATAAGTAAAATGATGATTCAGTGATTATAATAGAATAATGTTTGTATATACAACAGTATTGATACCAAGGTAATGTTGACAACAGCCTCCTTATAATATTATATTTTAAAAGAAATTGACAGTTTTACTTCATTGTCACCGACAATTTTTCATACCTAGCAACCACCTAGCATGTTTTACTTTCGGATGCCTTGTCAAAATGGGGAAAAAACGGGGAAAATGAAAAATAATATTATGTAGTTGCGTACTAAAGCGTAGTGAAAAATCTTTTTGTTTAGAAGAAGTTTAGTGAAATGTTTAGGAAGTTTGTTTATGCATAAATTGCATTTAAAAATAACACCCGGTCTTATGCAAAATTTATTAAAAATTGTTATCAATTGATTAATTTTTTACATTATTATATAATTGTTACTATAATATTGTTCATTATTGTTGGTAAATTACAATAAAAACAATGAAGGCCTTTATAATTTGCTACATAATCCACAAGTGCAAGCGCAATAGGTACACTTTTAAAGGTACCTTCTTGTCATCACAATACCTGAAATGTGAGAATATGGTGAGATTACGCGACAAAGGGGTTATTAACCTTGACAATTGAATTGATTGTTTATATAAAATAACTTGTTGAAAGCGAGTACATACGTATGCTTAATTAGCTGTCAGTACTAAATAGTAGATTGACTGAAATTATACAGGTTGTAAACGTATTATTACTATTGTCTTTAAAATTTTAATATTTACTTTTGTCGTTTTCAAAATTCTAAATGTATCATGAGTGAATCTGATGATGGGAAAATGCGGTGTACACTTGTACACCTCCAAACATCGTGGAAGCGGCTCATTACATCTCTTAATTTATTACCAGAAATTTCACGTAAAAAATATGAATGTCAGTATAAATTCTAGGTTAAATATTTTTCTTAGCTTTTGGTGGTTTATTACTTTTTTTTGTTTTGCAGACAAAGTATAGTGTGTAACGCGTGCAAAGACTTTCACACTCGTGAGAAATTGACACTTTCTGCATTTATAACACAATATACTATTATCTACGACCACTATAGAAAGTTATACATTACGCACAATCTAGTAACCGTGAAAATGACTCATTGCTCACTATGTCTAAACTGAACGGTAATGATTATGGAAAACGATTTTCCACGATCAGTAGTTTTATTAAAACGCCATAAATGTCAGCACATGCAATATTATTAATTGTTTGAAATATAAGAGTTTAATTAAGGTTTTACATTTAATTATATTTTGAATGCAAATCCATCTAGAAAAATTATCGCTTCGGCAAGAAATCGAACGCTGAACCGCACAGTGGAGCTTGGGACCACATTGTGCCCAAATATTCAGATATTTGAGAAACCCTCGATATATTTGATCGTTATGGGAGGTTTATTATAAAAATGTGATCCTTGAGCCCATCACTCTCGTAGGGGCATAACTACCCCCAAGATAATGATCTACTACTTTGACCATGCAGGTCGATAGTACTTAATGAGTTGTTGCTGCTGGTATAATTTAACGTCATTTGAGTAATATATTTATGAGTTATACAGCTTTAAAGTGCCTTAACTCCTTACAGCTTAAACTCCTGGAAATGGATCGATCGAGGAACTTCTCCGGTCGCAACTTATTCACACTTGTGAGAAAATGGCACTTTCCTGCACTTATAACACAATATACTATTTGTACTCTAGTAAAATAAGAAACTCACTTGAAATTACATAGAAGTTTTTATTGCTCAATTGTTGTTATACCATGACCAACTACTATTAAATGTAAAGCTTATTACATTCTCAAGCGGTTCATAGATAAATAATATGTAATAGATGGTAATGTTCTATACTAAAATCTTCTTGTATCTAAAACTGCATCTATGAACGTGGACCATTAATTAATATATGTCACAAATTTTGAGATTTGTATTGTTTCAAAATAATACTGCCTTGGCAGTGTAATGTCTAGCGTGCTGGACTTTCACCCAAGCGGCCCGAGATCGTCTCCCAGTGCCGGCAGATCTGTTTAAGATTTTCTGCAGTTTTCCTTAGCTGTGACACAAAATGTGGGATTTGCGCTGTTCCATCTGTAAGTCCCTGCAGCCTACGTTAAGTAGGGCCTACGTAATAATAATAATCACCCCCTCCCTCCCGCACAAGCTTATAGCTTCTGAGGCCTGGTTTCCAGGTTATGGGTTGTAGCAATTATATTGTTATAATATATTAATGATCGTTTTATGGATGATGGTAAATGATAGCAATTTTTTAACTGTTAATTATAACTATTTATTTTTGCAAAATATGCTAAAAATCCAAAACAGTTAAAAAATACAATCATTTACGAACATCTAAAATTATAAGCATACCGAGTATATGCAACTATTAGGAAACGATTTACAGCCATATAACAATCGGTAAAGTGTAACAACTGTAATCAGTAAAGTGTAACCACAATATAAACTAATGAACATCTATAGTAATTACAAATTATTATCGATTAAGCTAATTAACTCTGCTTAATATCCATTGACGCTTATTTTATTAAGACTGTACCAAAGATTAGAGAGGATTAAGATAGGAAACTGGCATAAGAGTACTATTAAAAAAAACTACTCTTTTTATGGTCCAATTTCCTCTGAGGCGTTAGATGTCGCAATAATCGCTATAATATTGTAATTAAAAATAATAACAAAAATGCTGTTTAATCGTCTATTAACAAGAGAAATATTATTTACATAGATTAATTACAAACACTATAATTATAAACTGTTAACAAACTTAATTGCTAGATATTTATAAACTTACTACTAAAAAAGTAGGTTACTTAAGGACTATTTATTTTTAATACAACACTTATTTATTCACTAATATTTGACTACTAATTACACAAAGCACATATTCAATTCACCGGTTAAACAATAATAATTAGGTTAGGTTAGGTTGGGAATTTTCTAGCTTGTTCGTCGCCAGTGTAGGGGTTTTCCCATTCGTTACAATATCATAGCCATTTATATTTGCTGACGGCAGGTATGAATGAAGCTGGCCATGATAATATGACGCTGAAATGAGCCTATAGAAGTCACTACAATATGAATGGCGCGAAATTCAGAATAGTGAATGTGGGTATATTAAAAATAGTTGTTTAATCTCCAATATTATCTAAAAAAGTAAATCTAATGATTTTTTTATTGACATTATAACTGTATACAAGTTACTCTTTTAAATAATTTTCAAATTAAACGTATATAAGCAGTTTACGTTTGGTATCATAATAATAATAATAAAGGTCATTGATACTGGAACTCTTGTTTTACTTATTGTTGGATGGATGACTGTTGTTTCTGCTGTTTTTGAGAACTAAATCTTGCAAAGTACGACAAATTTCTTTGGACCTGTCATTCTCTAGGTTGCTTACTACATGGTTTAATAAATCTCTATTTTTGCACTGGAACAAGAAAGAAAAGTAACCCTAAACAGCAATTGAAGTGAGAAGGGGTACAAAAAATACTTACATAATTAAATCCTTTGGCAATGATAAATAAACGTATGATGGATGATGCTTTTTATTACTATTGCAATTTTTTACTGTACAGTAAGAGAACATTTTTCTTGTAACGTGGACTATTAAAAATACTTAAAACCGCGTTTTAAAGATACAATTAGTAAACAGGTGAAACAGGTTTATTTAGGTTATGTTACCAATGGTAAGTAAAGAAAATGACAAACTAATACACCAATATTCTGTCATGATCATCGATTGCTTTTTTTACCGACTACTTCCAACTTCCTCGGAGACTATAGATGGCAATACCTACAACATCGTCGCGCGGCCTACTAGATTCATATAAACGAAGCTTATGTGAATCTAATAGGCCGTGCATCGTCGAGGCATCGTCGCTTACCTTCCAATCTTAACCCTTTATAGGGCAAAAACATATATTATTAAATATGCAATTTTGAGTTCAAAAACGGGTTGCTAGTAGGTGAAAACATAATTTAACATGAACTAAAAAAGATTTTTTTGATTAGTTTTTTGTAATTAGATTGGTACATATAAGTACCACAGTGCACTGCGATGATATTTTTGTGGTACATATTGACGCCACAAATCGTTACATAAAAAAATTGCACATATTGTATATTTACATGGCACATATTTGTACCATAAGTAAAACGAACAATCTTATCAAAAACCCAGTTTATTCAGTAGAATAAAACAAACCAAAATCTATGTATACTTATACCTTCTACATAACTGGTATCACTAGAAGAAATATCACAACAGGTAAGTATAGATATCACATTATTACTAAGTAAAAGAAAACTAAACATAATTCTGTTCAGAAAAAAATAAATCAGTCGTTTATTCCGCTACTTTATAAATAAAAACCTAGTAAGTAATTTTTTAGATACTCTTCATGTTTCTTATTCAACAAATAAAAAAGTTTCACGTTTTCCATCTGAAAAAAGTCATAATACTTTAGAAATAAACATTGCTACAGGAGTTTTGTGGTACATACTGCGATGTTGTAGAATTTTGATGTTTAATTTTAATTTGAGATTATTTTATCTACAACCACACAATAAAAGAATTTTAAAATGTTTATCTCAGGGTCGATTTTATTATACTCTGCTTTAATTCTGAAGCCAATACTGAACTCCTTTATGGGTTCCTTTTAAGAATTCAGTGTTTTGTTGTTCCGGAATTTTATATAATGATATTACTATAATATGCAATGAGAAAATTTAATAAATGGGAAACCTTTTATCCCCATGCAATGTCGACTTTGACATTTGCTTGAAAGAAAAAATATTTAACCTCACTTATGAAAACACAAGTGACGACTCCGATTAGGTAAGTTTTAATTTATATTTATTACTTTAGTACTTATCTTTAAAATATGTATTCTTTTAGGTTATGGTCGATCACTTACGGCTTTTACAAATTAACTTTTCAATTTGCTGGTAAGTATATGCAACTTTTAATTTTGATTTATTTCACTTTCCTCTATATAGCTTTAATACTTAGGAACACTATATATACTGCGGTGAATTGACATGAGAATAAAATAAATATAATATAATATCCACCGTTCCAAATATAAACATAAATTATATACGGTGGATTGAAATGCGAATACACCACAGATATTCTTTATTCCTCTCAGCTAGCTCAGGTTTGCTCAGTAAAGCATAAAATATTTGAATTACGAGACTCTTATTTACTTTTATGCCTGGAAAGAAGGAAAAGCTTATATCGTAAGCACTAAAGCTCCTACAAACTAGACAACTGCTGCTAAACTCTGAATTTAAGAGAAAAGAACGCTGGATACTTGTATTAACATCAATTAAACACATATGTAAAATTGAAAACACAAAAACTTTATTTAACAAACAAAAAATAAAAATCCAAATAGAACGTCAAAATAAAAATAAAAGAAAATGTTATTCAAGAAAATACAAATGTTGAATTAAGAAGTGGTTTCTCAGGTTTGCTCAAACGTTATAAATAATTGTAGAGATCTGACATAGGATAACTAAGGTCATTCGTTTGAACAAACCAACACAAATGAAATTTCTTTATAAATAAAAAATTTGTTTGTCAAATGAAAATAAATTTTATATAAAGAAAATTAATTGTTTTATTTACTTTAAATCAAATAAGTTCTGGAAAGAACTTAATAAGCTAAACCAAATAATTTTGTATTAGAGGATGAACTTTATCAATTAATTATTATTTATGAACTCAACAAGAATCATTTATTTTTAACCGACCTGGTACGTTATAAAATAGTTCCCTTTTATATAAAAATCCTTTTAGTAGTAACACTGTGACAGAACCTGTCAGCTGACTTCTTGTTTATAGAATCGATACGTAGATCGATGTCAAACAAAATAAATTCAAACCAAATTTATTAAAATAATCACTTTCACATTTAATAATAGTTGCACAATAATCAAATCTTCTTTTAATCCTTTTAAGAAAATGTTCAGGTAACACTTCAATTTATTTCAACTTTGTTTATAATGTGACATATGCGTCAAAACCATATGGTTAAAAATCTAACCTTAAATTACAGATATATTTTATCCGAAGCCGGGCATAGCTTCTGCCTTCAATGTTTTTTTCGACTAATTTTGTTCCAATTTGCCTCAGCTTATATACTTTCTGCCAGAACAAACGAAATCTATGACATTTTTCAAAACAGCGGAGCATCGAACACGCTTGTGACGTCACTAATCCGGAAACAGCTGATATCGATGATCTCTAATCCTAATTATAGGATTGTAGCCCTTAAAACGAAGATCAATAAAGTATAATACATTCATTATCTTAAAATGTATCGTAACGAAGATATTCAAGAAAAACGTTTGACAATGTACGAAACTCGTTACGATCTAATTACATATAAAATTCTACAAATCAAGGTTCATCCTTTACAAAATAGCTACAGGAATACATAATATAGGTAAAATTAACAATTTCTCCATACTTTACAATTTAATATAAATATGATTTTTGCAGTACGAACTACTATAAATAATTCAATTAATGCTTATACAAATACCAGTTTAAATATTAAGTAAACATTAATCAAATTATGCAGAAAATGTCCAACATACACCGCTCTAAGCACTTACATAAAAACAATGGTGAGGAAAAGCAGGATAAAAGTCTATAAGAGTAAAATCAACACGAACGACAGGAATCAATACCTCCATTAGTTGTAGTGACCAGAAATCTTGTAAACAAATTTAAAGATTAATTGTATTATATCAATCATAATAAGATTGACCTAATTAATCTATTTTCAGCAAATTAACAACATAAACTTGAGCTGGTGTCGTGGAATATAGAAAAAATCTATCTAACGCTGAATATCGTAATGTGTAAATTTCAATATGGAAATTACTTCTTCCTAACAAGTGGGAAACCGACCTAAAATATAACATGTGTTGCATAAATATGATTATAGTCAAGCAATCTAACTAATTTATATCCTTTTTCTGAAAATGAAACCTATTATTATTATGCATGAAAAAGCTAGATTATGTTTGCATAAAAGTCTTTATTCTTAAGTTTTAATTTAAGTATTAATGAACCTAACTGTAGTCCTATCTATGACCTTTATATTAATTATGCCCATGACATAACATGTAACTCATTTAATTGAAATCCGATACAAAATATTTGTATTAACGTTTCTGTTCGATCGTTACTAAAATTTTCAATTCGGTGAAATGATTACACCGCAATACCTTGATACTTTCGTTTTCACTTCCACAAACCTTATCTTGTAAAGCACATCAATTTCCTTTCCAGTGGTATGGTGCCTGGTTCTACGCCCTTCAAGAACTTTCTTTCGGCTGCTATGGTCCCAATGCGTTACAAACTGGATACCTGTCGAAACTGAAATGGGTGAGGTCAACTTCCTTTTCTCTTGCTTCTGGTTTCTTTGATGAAACTGTATGTTGAATACTAATAAATAATTTTCTTTCTTCTTCTGTAACTCTTTTCTTTTTTTATTATTATTACAATTAATGAAACACTGTTAACTCAGGATAACTTGTTGCATATTTTATTTATTGTTTTCTTTATAAAACTTTACATTTATTTTTGGATACATCAATTTTACAACCATTTTTAATGTTATTTATTTTTCATCTCTCCCTTTACCTAACTACCACATGGAAACCTTATATATTGTTTTTATGCAATTATTTTACATGTATTTTGATAATTTATAGTTTTTATTTAAAATAGCTTGACCTTGCTCATTATTTCTGTAGCTCGGTAATTTTATTATTGTCTATTTATCAATTGTATTACCGACTAACTGTTTATGGTCGTCAAGACTATTTCTGTATTGTTGTTGATAATATTTGTAATGTATTGTAAACCTTTATCACTGATACATTTTCTTTTTCAGATTTAACTGAAAGTGATAACCTTGTAAACCCCAAAGTTGTATTCCCGATAAAAGTTTGTTACTATATACATGTATTCAATAAATAAAATTAACTCAAACCTGAATCGTTTTAACAATTAATCATTTTAAAAATTCAATTTATGATTAGCAATGAAAATCAACACTGAACGTCTTTACATGGGTAACCAAATTAGAAACTCATGATTTTCAAATAATGAGGAAAATCATCACAATACTTGTACCACCACTTTTTAGGGCTTTTTATTTTCCTTGCCGCAAACATTATACAACAAAACAAATAACAGAGTGAAATTATCATACAATTCCAAATCTTTTGTAAAAAAATTAAATCCGAGCAGGTAATATTAAGTTTACAAATGAAATTCAAACAAAGCACTGAAATTTATCGATTCTAACCTTACATTTACTATTTGTTAAAATCTGGCGAAATAAAATAATTTAATATCAACTTTAATTGTTCAAACAATATCTAAAGTTATTTCACATCAACCTAAACAGTTAAAACAATTTGTGATATTATAATACCAGAAAAAAGCGCAATTTACCTTGCACAAATACTTAGACGTTCACTGGTACGCATGGATACCACTAAATCAAGTTTATACCGTTGCCGGCGCTCAATTTAATTTATGGTATACAGGGTGTCCCAAATATAAAGGATTTTGAGTTAATGGGTAACATATGAATAATGGAAGAAGCCAAAAATGCATAAAATTCCGCACTATCTCAAAAAAAATGTTTTACTAAAAATTTGTGGGCACCCGGAAAACTAAGCAAACTGAAGACGGCCCTGGTGTCTGGTGAAGCTTAATAATAAATAGTATGCTGATCTCATTCTATTTAGTTTATTCCAAGCAAAAAATGTTTACTATTTAAACTGTTATTATAGTAATAAAGACATAAATGCGTCCTAAATAAAGATAGACTAAACAACAGTGGCCGGGTGTTTTGTTATTTTTCTTACAACTACGGGGGACTCAACTGAGGAGACGAATCGGCAATGGGCGTTCCAAACATTTGCGTACCCAATGGCCTGTATTTTAAAAAATTTTCGTTAGAGGGCGCTTCGGTCCTTGACAACGCTCAGACCACGCTGGCCATTGTTGACAGTTCGCTGGAGTGCCATATGGGTCGCAATGTTTCATAAAAATTAGCCAGATTTGCGATAAAATTTGCGATAAATCGCATAATCTGTCAACACTGTCAGCGTTGTCCAGAATCGTAGCGCCATCTAGAAGTAACGTTCAAACTTGAATTAACGTTCAAGGTCGGGGACGCTTTATTTGACTCGTTTCGTCTCCTCAGTTGAGTCCCCCGTACTTACAACTAATAGTAGGTACATGCTGAAGTAGTATAGGTTGAAAAACCTCAATGAATTTGAATTGTATTTAATCTCAAGACATCGTTAGAAATAAGTAAATAAAATAAAATCAATTAACAGTTAGAATTGCTATAAAACGAATTAAGTATTAAACAACATACTTGATATTATAAGCAGCGTGACCATCTGTTTATATCAACACAAATAAAGCATACCTACAACAGCAGATCATATTTCGACCTACTAATAGGTAATAACAATTTTATTTACGTTTAAGACGTTCAGATATCGTAAATTACTTTTGTACGTGACATACAATAACAATTTTTAAAAGGCACGCAGATCTACAAATTGTATCACATTTTTAAAGTACATTAAGGTAGGTTAGTGTTACAGAGTCGGACTTGAAAATCAATGAAACTTTAAAATTCATTTTCTCGAAAACTATTCAGTTGAAGAACAAACTTTATAAGGAAAATTTGCTCTACTCCATTCCACCTATCTACCATTAACTCAAATCCCTTTATTTCTGAGACATCCTGTATATTTCTACCACTATCCATTCAGAGCAAGTGTATAAACCGTAAGGATCATATTTAATGTTTATGTAATGGCGTAGACGCCTGTGTGTGTATGTGGTACATATTTGTACCAGTGTCCTATAAAGGGTTAAAAGCTTGATTTATAAACTTTTCCGTTGCCGTTCCCACTTACCGTTCCCGTTCAAACATGAAAAGGTTTAAATGCCTGTGTGCGTTTATAAAGCACCGCTGCCGTTACCGTTTGCCGCTGCCGTTCGTTCGAGATAACCAACTTTTAACTTTTGCCGTTCGCACATCGGTCAATCAAAATCGACATTAATTTAAACTAAAGCTTCTAATAACAACATATTGTCTTTTTCCAAGTTAATCTTCACCAAACTAATAATAATACAAAATACAACTTGAAAAATAACAACAAACAATAAGGTTATGTTTATGATAATAACGTTTTTTACATTAGCAAGGTCAAGTAAACCATTACATGTGCGCGTGCGTCGCGGTTCAGCTCAAGAAAGTTTATAAATGGGTCCGTGGCAACAGCAGCGGGAACTGCAAACCTCAAAGGGATCGGGAACGGTAACGAAAAGTTTATAAATCAGGCTTTATAACTCTCTCTAATCTTTGGTTATATTTATGTTTTCAGTAACATATATGTATATCATAGAAACAGAACTTATTTTAAAGAAAATTTATTTACTAAATTAAGGTGGTATTTTCCAGTAAGGACCCCAACAGACGCCACTACAGAACAAAAGTCTTTTACATTATAATCTAACGTTTTACTTCATATCAAATGAACTAGATTGTTTTTCATATGTATCATTAGTTATTTGACCATTCATTCTTTGTTAACCTTCTTAAGCTATTTTTGCTTAAATCTTTTATCTTTTCCAAAATATATGCATGCAAATGCATTTGAAGTATTCTAGCTGTTTCATGCAACGTATCGTATTTCGAGTTTGCCTGAAATTAATTAGTTTACTGCGAGCTAGATACCATAATTCCTGATATAATAATAATAATAAACCCTTTTATTGTCTAACAGGAAATTTCCCAATTACAAGACAATTACAAAAAAGTAAAAGAAAGCATAATTGTTACATTGTATTACAAACAATAATTTAAAATATAAGTTTAATACATTACCCGATAACAAAACATAGATGGGATATTTTAAACAGTCTTATGTACTAAGGAGAAATGTTTTGATTTTATATCTAAACTGCATTAATGTACAGTTCAACAAATCTAAATCCAATTGGCTGTTAATGTAGTTAAGATGAGAACATGCTTGATAAAGAGGATCTATTTTTACTAAGTTGGTATTAGGAGTAGATAAGTAGAACATATTATGTTGTCTAGTGATTATATGAGGCACTACAAAATTTAATTCATTTAGTAATTGAGGACAGGCAATGAGGTTATTACACATTTTATACAGAAAAATTTGTGAGGCGCACTTCCTAGAGTTTTCAAGGGTTAGAAAATTAAACCTTCAAAGTGGTAATGTGTGATCAATTCCTCTGATTGGGTAAGTACCATCTAACTTAAATGATAAGCATTTAAAAAACCTACGTTGAACGTACTCAAGCCTATTAATCTGTGTGTTATATGTGGGAGACCCAGCTATAGAAGCATACTAAAGTTTGGATTTAACTAGAGAGTTATAGAGAGTTATTAAAGAGGAGACATTAATAAAGCTCTTTGTTGATGTGATAAGGAAGCCAAGAGATCTAAGAGCTGACTGAGTTACTTCAGTGATGTGCAAATTAAAATTTAATCTTTTATCAATTGTAACTCCCAGGTCCTTCACTGACTCGCAGTCAGTAAGAATCAAACCATCCAGGACATAATCAAACTTAATCTCATTAAATTTTAGTGAGATTGTAATTTTTTTGCATTTGCTTGTATTTAGTGGTATACAATTACGTTTACACCAATCAGCCACTTTAACAATGTCCTTTTGTAGTTGAATACAATCACTTAAATCACGAATGATCCTAAAAATTTTAGGTCATCAGCAAATAAAAGAGTGAAACTACTGATCTATGAAACTATGTCATTTATAAATATACAAAAGATTAGAGGGGCGAGATTACTACCCTGTGGAGCACCACTGGTGGCTGTAAATGTATAAGATTTATGACCATTGTATTCAACAACTAGTAATCGGTTGCGGAGATAAGATAAGAAAAAGTTTACTAAATTAAGGTGAAAGCCCAGTAATATCATTTTTCTAGCAACTAAACCATGGTCCAACTTGTCGAAAGCCTTCGAGAAGTCTGTGTATATACTGTCAATTTGGAGTTTATTGTTAATTGCTTCATAGGCATGTTGCAAAAAACAGGTCAAATTTGTGACAGTATATCTTTGATGAAAGAACCCATGCTGTTGGGGTATAAAAAAGTTTTTAACTTGACAAAGAATTTTATTGTAAATACACATTTCGAAGACCTTTGAAAAGTTGGACAAGATAGCAATGGGGCGGTAATTATCTTCTAATTATTTTGTGTATATTGCCTGCTTAAAAACGGCAAATTTTGGCTTGTTTCCATACCTCTGGAAAGACTTTTGTTTTAATCGATAAATTAAAAATAGTTTGTAATGGTACACAAAATGCAGCAGCACAATATTTTAATATAAAAGCTGGGACCTTATCGAGACCTGCAGTCATTTTATTTTGTAATTTCTTAATGGAAACGAAGACTTCTGATTCCTTTAGTAAAGTAAGTGTGACATTATTAGACAAATTACCATCAATATTACTAAAATCGGGTTTAGATGAGGTGATATACACACTTTTGAAAAAGTCAGCAAATGCATTTACTATGCCATCGGCTGTGTCAATATAGGACCCATCTATGATCATAGAGCTGGGAATACGAGATTTAGAGCGCTTTTGGCGATTGAATTTCCAGAAACTTTTTGGCTCAATGTTTATCGAGTCCTCCACTGAGGAGATATAGTTACTGTAGGCAAAATCAATTTTTACTTTTATTTCAGCTCTCAGCTTCTTATAAGTATCATAAGTGAACTGAGATTTGGTAGTTTTCCACTTTCTATATAGTTGTGATTTCTTCTCAATATCTTTGATTATATCAATAGTATACCATGTTGTGTACTGCTATTTAACTTTACGAGATTGATATTTAGGTATACATTGGTCGAAAATTACATAGAGCTGGTTGTAAAAAGCCGAAACCGAGTCATTGACATCAGTAAAATCACCCAGAAAGCTCCAATCAGTTTCTAGAATTAATCGGTATAGTAGAGGAAACTTTGCTTTTTTTAAATTATATTGTTTATTTGTGTTAATAGTTGGAAAATTATCTTTTGATACATTCAGATCAAGATCTAGATTAATTCCTAATGTGGGGTGATAATTATCCTCAGGAACATGTTGATCTTGAGCATACCCACAACTTTCAAATCCTATTCTTATATTATTCTTATTCATTATTCTGTAGAAAATATTCTTTACTGATGGTTCAGGTATAAAGTTTAAATTTGACTTTTGAACTGAAAAATAATAATTTTTGTGTTATTCTAGTTCTCCATTTTACTTGAGTAACTTTTATAATAGTTTGCTCTACTTTCAAAAATATCATTTAATATTTTTACTGAGAAGAGAAAGTATTACAATGGGTTCTTTTCTTAATCGTATTAAAGTATTAAACGTTTTCTTGCATAAAAGGTATATGACATATTCGATAACTTTTCCATCTAGTGTACGACAATTTTTTCTTTAAACTTTCATTTTCGTACATTTCAATTCAAATATTAAAAGTGACTAACTAAATACTTTCTACAATAATAATTCATTTGTAAATTTTTTGCTAAAAATTACGAAAAATTATAAATTATTTCTACAAAACCATAGAAACAAGTAAGATTATTTGTTATGTCCTGTTATCTGCCAGTCCACTTCCCAGTTTTCAGCGTTACGTACCGGGGGAATGGTTGTGTTCAGCCGTTCGATTTTACTCGTTAGCTCATCCAACACACTTAGCAAAATGCTTGGAATGTTTATGACTTGTGATAATATTAGATAATATTTATACTATTAGAAGTGTTAGATATTTAGTTTTATGTATATGTTCTACCTACAGTTGCTCATAGTCAAGATCTTACAGCCACACTTTAAATAAATTTTATTCAGAAAGGAATATGTACATCAGGATGTATTATCAGCTTGGTTACATAGGCATGTAAAAATACAGTTTCTCAGATATTGGCTACGCTAATTATTTTAGAGGAAAAATCAGTATAGCAAAGTTTTAGATGTTTTTGAGGTACTGTTCAAAACACCCCCACTTTAGCATTCTGTGTTAGTTTCCAAGATATAAATGATTTTCTGAGATGATCATGGAACAGAATCACTAATCAGGATGGTTCTTTAGATTAATTTGACAGCTGTTATTATAGCTAATAATATTTTTAAAAAATAAGTTCCTTGCACAATTCTTATTACTGATCGATCGGTCGCAACAAATTTGCTGAATATAATGAACTTGTGGACCTAATTTCTACAACGTGATAACGGACGACGGACACTGGATTTCCCTCCGTCCGGTCAAGCATGCGTACTGATATTGTTTATTTCGTTACACCTGTTTTTATTTCTTTATTCAGTAAAAATGATGTAAATCAATTGCGGTAATTGTATTACATTTGAAAAGCAGTAGATAGTAAGAAAATTTTTAAAACTCAGTCAGAAAAGTAATTTGCATAATAAAAAAATAAATATACATAAGTACAACTACATCCTTCGATTTGTTTGTAACTTTCTTACCCCCCCTCTTCGCCAATGCGCAGAAAAATGTTACATCTACATACCTATATTATCTATTTTTAATAATAAATCATAAACAAAAATTAATCGTTTCTTAAATCACCAATCAGAAAGGTTATCTTACTTTGAAATAAGCCGGAAAAATTTAGTGGTAACTACGAATACCTTTTCTGTGGAAAAGCTAGTATTAATTTAAATTATGTATGTAACAAGGTAAATATTCAATTAGTGGTATCACCAGAAAAGATTTTATTTTGTTTTTTATTTATTAATCAGAACCTAAAAAGTGAGAGAGAAGAAATTGCAATGATTACTGTGGGCAAAAAAGGTAATAGCAATAGGGGAAAGCAAAAGCTGCCGTTTGTTTTCTGCTGTCTCTCCGTAACTACTTCGAGTTACCAACCTTGTACTAGTTAAAGGTTTACAACGGAAAAAGGAGAAAAGCCTAAAGAAAATTGTACAGTTTATCAAAAGGTTTTTTACAATACGTTAAGGTATACCGAAAATTAGTCTATGGCTTTACTATAGACAAATAAGCTCCTTTATAAAACGGTTCACTTCTTGAGTTTGGTAAGTATAGATTTTCTACAAAAGCGTGACATGGATTGAAAAAACATTCGTAAAAAAACGTAATGTATCTGATTTATGCGATTATGGGCGTGTATTTTACAAATGTACGTTATTTAACTAGTTAATAGATTTTATATTTGTCTTTAAACACTCTACAGGCTAAGTTATAGTTACGAATGTACGAGTATCATGTTTTATGAAAATAAATTAGTAAGCATTTAACGTTCTGATTTTTATTATACGAAGAAATAAACAAACGAATAAGAGTTTTGCCTATAACTAAATAAGAATAAGAAAAATTATAGGTAATACATACTATATTTAATAATAATTTACGGCTAAAGTACATCATTGATAATTTGTGACTGATTATGTCCATACAATTCCTTCTATCCATTCAATATAATTAGAAACACGTGTGTATACCCTAGGAATGTTACCACCACAAGTCTTTCCGATTGAGGTAACTCCTATTATGTTATACATACAACGTAGTTCTGTATTATATGTTTGAAGCAGGCCTCCAAAATCGCCCTAAAATATATTATATAGTTAGACTTTTGGTTTTGAACAGTTATTAACTTTATGATATCTCATTTTAATTTACCTGACAACTATCTTTAGATTCGTAGAGTTCACTTGCACATATCTGGCTACTTTCTACAATTCCATCCTTCAACTTTCTTCCTATCGCGTCCTTATATGAAATGTTACAGTTGTCATTAGTAACATATTTTAATATCAGTTTGTATGGGCGTTCTTGAGCAGACTGCGACCAAGCAGTTCTTTCCAAACCTGTGGCAATAAGCTTTGCGGTAGAATTTAAAAAGTTATTTGTTTCCAGACAAGCTGGCCTAGTACGATTATCGAATCTAGCATGTTGATCAAGTTTAATCAATGCTATACCATTGTATAATGATGGTGGTCTATAAGCTGGATGTCTAATTGTTTCTATTATATTGAATTGTTGCGAGTTCGCTTCTCTTTCATTATCGCTATCTAGATCGCCAATTTTAACATATTTTGGGTTACCACTAAAACAAAATTTAAATTAAGCGATTGTAGTTTCATTAAAATGGTATGTTTGTTATATTTTGTTGTAAATAAACTGGTTGATACATTAGTAAAAGTATCGCGATATCAGTACTTTAATTCGATTCGTATGGCTAAACGGTAACGATGCCCTTCACTCTGCTCTTAACGTTTACTGAGCAGAGCCATATCGAATCGGCATTATCCCAGCCAGTACACTGACGTCATAATGTCGCCGTTTTTCAGCAGTAACGACATCAAATTGTTGTAAAACTGACATCATTATGTCACAGCCCAAAGACGTCAATATAAGACGTCATTAAAACGTCCTATACTAGGTCTAAGACAGGAATTATAAATACAGTAAAAACTGTAAATCTGACCACCTGTTTAAACTGACCCTCTGTCATATTGACCACTTTTTTCAGTTCCTGCAAAAACCCCATTACTTTAATGTAATTTATACTGTATAAACTGACCACTCCTCTTTTGTGACCATTGACCACATTTACCCCAAATATTTGTCTGAAAATGTTTGTGTAATGTGACAATTAGCCAAGGGATTACTTATAACAGTTATAACTAATCTTCTAAAAGTTTAGGTAGGCATGTATATGTAAATTGCATTCAAAGAATTTCTAAGAATGCATCATAATCCCTTAATCGTGACCAGTTAGGTTCAGGTATTTCCAAGTCTTAAGACTTTATTTCTGCTTCTGAGAAATTCATTACCTGTAAACTTTCACATTAGTAAAGTTTTAAAATTGTTTTATAAAATCAGTCTTGTTTCATTTGTTGATTAAAACCATTGTTAATTAGTGCGATCAAGACTTCAAAAAAGTTTACAAAAAACTAAATTTGCAAGAAAAGCAAAAGGTGTTAGAATTTTTAGAAAACGACAGTGAAAGAAAAACAGCGGAACATTTTGGTATTAGCAAAACAACAGTAAATAATATAAAAAAAGAAAATTAGAATATCAACAACGCTACGGAGAAGATGCTTTACACTCCTTTAGAAAAAGACGTTTAACAGAATTTGAAGTGGTTAATCGATTAATTTTAAATTGGTTTTTAAAAAAGCCCAGTGTAAATGCAAAACTTTCTGGGCCAATGTTACAAGAAGTAGCATTAAGATTTGCTCAGCAGTCAAATGTGCCTAATTTTAAAGCATCGTCGGGTTGGCTCGAATTATTTAAGAAAGGAAACATTTCCCAGAAAAGTTTAATTGGTGATGCAAATGAAATTGATCCCGCAACACTAAGTGATTTTCGTATTCGTTTTACAGAGTTTGCAAAGGGCTTTAAATCAGAGGACATTTGTAATGCTGACGAATGTGGGCTGTTTTGGGCATATTGTAGTGTATAAAGAATTCACACTTTTACAAAGTGACCACTTGCTTAAATTGACCATTTTGGGACAGTCCCAAAGGTATAGTTGAACCATAAATACAAAAAAGTAGTCATTAGTAGGAAAATGTAAAATGAATTTAGAATTACGCGAAGGACACGCTGTAATCTAAATGTTAATAAAACAAGGCTGCGAAATAGAATGTGTAAAAACTTTCCTAGCCGAGTTATATATCAATCGACGCGTTTTTGTGAGTAGATGAAAATCTGAAAAAATTCAGACGACGTGTTCCCGGTTAAATCCCGTTATATTAAATTTAAGTATGTGTTTTTTCAAAAATTATATCTCAGCAACCGCTTATATGATTTTAATGATCTTGAAGCCTATTTGAAGCTAAGAGTGATTTCTAAATGCGTATATAAAAATGTTTGTAAAAAAGTTCTAGAACTTGGTTCTAAGACTTTTAGAACTTTTTGAGAAATCTTAAAACAAAGTCCTAGAACGTTTTCCTTTTTTTACGTTATCCACTGTGAAGAGTATATTTGTTTTAGTAAAATATAAAAAAATGAGAAAAATTGTACGAGTAGTATTTCAGAAAAAAAATTTTGAAAATTTCTATGTTGAAAAGTTAGAAGAATGTTACAGTTTCCTTTTAATGTTTAAAAATTGAATTCAATTATATTGTTATTGTACTTGTAAAATTTAATTGTAACATTTAATTTTAAATAATTAAACTACCCAATAATCAGTAATTAAATAATATTTGAGATTAAATTTTATACTTTTGTATCAATTTTGTTCAAAAATTCAAAATTCTACAAACAATTCCATAGAAAAACAAGAAATTTATACTTTAAATCTGAAAAATTTTATTTTTTTTTCTACATAGAAATCTCGAGAAGTTTTTTTCTGAAAAACTACTCGTACTATTTTTCTCATTTTTTGATATCTTACTAAAACAAATATGGACATCTTAACCCCCCCCATCTTAGCCCTTCACAATGGACATCTTAAAAAAAAGGAAAACGTTCTAGGACTTTGTTTTAAGGTTTCTCAAAAAGTTCTAAAAGCCTTAGAACCAAGTTCTAGAACTTTTTTAGAAACATTTCTATACACGCGTTTAGAACTCACTCTTAGCTTTAAATAAACCCCAAGATCATTAAAATCGGATAAGCTGTTGCTGAGATATAATTTTTGAAAAAACACATACTTAAATTTAATGTAACCGGATTTAAGCGTCGTCAGAAATTTTTCATATTTTCATCTACTCACAAAAACGCGTCGATTGATATATAACTCGGCTAGGAAAGATTTTACACATTCTATTTCGTAGCCTTGTGTAATAATAAATGAGTTTAGAAAACCTAAAAATATGAATACGTTCAATTATTATAAAACATACTTACTATGCACGAGAATGTGAACAATGTGCTGGTATTAAAACAAATTGATCACTGATTAAAGAACCACCACATAGCCACTCAATTCTGCCATCTCTTTCGAAACCAATTATAGCCTAGAGTTACATGAAAGATAGAAAAGAAAAATATTACATATTTGGTTATAAGTATAAAGCCATCATATGATTACCAAATGTGCAAATTCAGGTAGTCTAGAAGATCCAAACGGAAGCAAAGAAGTAACTCGATCATCGCATCTAGAAGACTGACCAACTACTGAACTAGTATATGCATACTTTTCATATTCCTTACATTCTTCAGTGAACAAGAATAGTAATGTGTTTAATAAGGTGGTCGATTAAATCAATGCAACTTACTAATGTAACTTACTGGCTTTGCTCTTTTCTCCGATGCCTGATGAATTTGGTTTAGTTGTTTTCTTAGTTGGTGACATTGTGACAGTGGATACGGTAGTTTTTGAAGCATATTCCACAGATGCAGAACTTTTGGTTGTAGTTACCACATCACTCAATTGACAACATACAATTGCTTGTTTTCCTAGGAAGCTACACGTTTGTGGTAATATCTTTTCAATTTTAACTGACTGTATTGCCGCTGGACAATTATCAATTAATTGACATGTTCCAGTTTTACCAGAACTTTTAAAAGTACAGAAATCACCTTGATTTAGACCTGAAAACATATTGTGAGAGAATAAGCTATTCATATTGTATTCTTTAAACATCATATAGTGAGCCAACTACCAAGTATAGTTGTATAATGAACTTTGTGAACATTAATATGTGTACTGGCGTTTACTAGCAAAGGTAGAACTTTATTAACAAGTGCGTGGAATATTAGTAACAATAATTACATTTTATGGTCTACAAAGGTCTTAGATTTAAAGTAATTACTTTAAATCTAAAACCAAATTATTATTTCGTAAAATACTATAACATAGGAATGTACCATATTGTAATGAACGTGAAGACCCTATAGACTAGCGGCAAAATCAAATCTTGAGAAAATTCTCGGTTCACCAAGAGCCTACTAGAGGCGGCAACACACAATACATAAGCACAATGCACCCGTAAGAATATTCCAGTACGTTGTGGAATCTTTTATAGGGGATATATAAACGCGACAGTGCAAGAAGGGAGTTAATCAACCAGTTAATTAAATACGCGCATCGCGTGATAGTGTAGGATAAATATTGGTAATAAATATCTGTTTATACAAATATTGTAGTAATAATAATTGTGTTTGTAACTAGTGTTTGTGTTAATATTTCTCTTGATAATAAACAGTTAAGGGGAAGATTCGCTAGTAGAAAAATAATGTGTTCGTGTCTGTAAAATAACTTTTTTATTTATGTAAATAATGACACGGAACAAAAACCAATTTGTTAAGATAGGTTTTCTGTATGTACCTACGACTCGAATATCTTTACAAAACGTAATCTATTTTAGAAAAAAAATGGCTTGTTAGTATATTTTCGACTAACCAAAGCATGTCTGATAACCATAAAATTAACTAAATCTCGTCGTAGGTACTTCAACTGACGTTTTTTCTTTCATTTAGTATAGTGCCTTCTACTTTTTAAAATATCTTATATTTACGATGATAAGATACGGATTTCTTAATACAATTGCCTAAGTATCAGGCGCAATGGCAATAGTTTTCGATGGTAAATTACTCATGCACGCTACACTGTTAAAATAAGTTCACATTATGCGCGGTCTATTATTATTTATGGAATTTTATTTTATTCCTTAATTTAATTTAATTGAATCTTATTTCTTAATTTAATTGAAACCTTGATTGCAAAAAGGGTATACTAAGTTGCAATTTTAAGAAAAATAAAATTTCTGTCGGAAATTACATGTCATACTAAAAGGTATATCAACCAGCAGTGTAAAAAACTTTTCACTACATACTAGTAGAAGGTTTTGAAGGTACATATATTATATATGTATGAGATTTTGTTTTCTTTTACTTTTTAAAATAAAATTAAATTGAAATTTCAACTTTTACAAGAAATATAATTAAAAGTAAGATCATAAGCAACAATAAGTAGGTACATACCTACCTAATTATTTTCGAAGGTCTTTTATTGGGCGTCCCTGAGGATACTGAGGATCAATCAATTCAGGTAACAAGCACTTATAAAAGAAAGTCGTTAACTCGTCTTTCATTTTTGTTTGCCAAAACAGATCGTCACGATAAATTTTCTCACTTATCATTTCTTGCGGTGTCCATACAACGAATATGCAATAATCGCGGTTCGTAATATGTAACTGTCCTTGTATTTGAAAGTAATAATTATGAGTCCTTTTTAAACAGATTTCCAAAAATTTAATTTTCTTTTCGTTAACAGCACTCATAACTTTCATTTTTGCAGCTGAAGCAGGGCATTTGATTTCAATTAATCCGTCTTCACTTAATAGTCCGGCTGGCGACGCTGCCAAACAGAAATAAATCTTTATCAATAAAAAGTCCGCATTGTTGAATTTGAATATTAGATTGCTCTTGAAATTCCCGAAGTGCTACTATTTCATGATCTTGTCACCATCGTGTAGCGAGATTTCATTTAAACGTGCTATACAACAAATTTTTTACTATATTTTTACAATGTGTTAAGCTTTTCATTTTACAAATCTGGCCAAAATTAGAAGCTGTTATCTAGAATTGTTTCTAACTGTAACAGATGTAATTCGCCTTCAGTTTTTCATTACTTGTAAAATTTCGTTTTCCTTTAAAGAATATTCTTCTGCTGATAATTGCATGTTTTCTTCCTCTATTTTTCCATATTCGCTATCGGCTGGTGCTGACTGGTAAATCTTCCTTCTTTGTGATTTTTCACTAAACAGTCTCTTTCGGAATTTAACCCACTTTGATTTGGTTTCCACAGCTTTCACGTATTTTTTTGTAAATTGCCCAGGAATTTTGCCAACTACCTTTTTATGGATTACCTTCGAAATATGGCCTGGTTCAAGATTGAAAGTCAAAGCAGCTGCTTCGCATCGTGTTTTATAGGAACTTTTTCCCGTAAAGTTAATTCGTTTACCTCCTATATATTTTGCAACTATAGTGTTATAACATTCGGCAGCGTTATTGTCCATATTTTGCAAAAGACTTTCAGAATTTCGCGCTACTCTGTCAGTAACAACCATTATATCTTGATATAAGCCCGAGTCTTTGATGTTAACAATCCAATTGTTTTCATTTTCATGTTTGGGTCCGTTGCAAAAGTAAGTGGCACAATTATTGTGATCCCCAAAAACATGATGAGGACAATTCAAGATGTCATTTCTCAGCTGTTGTATTTTCTCACTTGTTGAGTTAAAGTTGCATTTGTAATATAAAAAAGGACGGCACCTTGTATACCCGACCTCATTCGTTTGATAGAATTGTTCAGCGTATTGCGATGTTGTAGAGGAACAATTATCATTTTTCTACTTATTCTTTTTTGGGTCAGTTCTCTTAATTTACTACAAAAATTACGCAGAAGATGGTTAAGACATTCGATTTTTTGAATTACTTTCTGCCCATGCGGACGAACTTCTGCAAGACGTTTTGTTACACTGCTGTCGCCATCTCCAACCAAATACAAGTATTTCAAATTATACATTTCTATACTTCTTTTGAAGCCCTCTATGATAATATCAGCTTCCATTCCTGTACATGGTTTGTCCCAATTCTTAAAGCATTTATGCAAGGTAGCTTCAAAATGTTTTAATTTAGCACGGCTACACATACAACAGTATTTATTTCTAATCCCTAAGAATAACACTTTTTTTGTTTTTTCACCAACAATAACGCCAACTCCTGCAGCTGCATTATAGTTGGTTCTGTAGGATCTTTTACTCCACGCTCCATCTGCAATCACAGTAATGAATGGAATGCCGTCCGAATCAACTCGGCCTTCTTCAATTGCTAAACGGGATTCTTCTAAAGCAGCTTTTTCCATATATTCCCATGCCGTTTCTTCAATATAAGTAGCAAGCAGTTGTTCTGTCTTTGCATAAAGATTTGGGCCCATGCAAGGAATATCGCAAGTAGCCAACATTTCCTTCAATTGTGAGTATCCTATTCCTGTTGTGATACTTCCTAGAACTGCAGCCTTGTTTATATCCATTGCCTGATCATTACAGTCAGTTGATATAACAGTATTAACTCCGCACATCTCACATTGAACAACAATTTGACTCTGCAGACCAATTCTTTGCTCGGAAACCATTTTCAGATGTTCATTTCTACACGAAAACAATCCAACATGAGGAAAACGTATAATTGCATTAAAGAAATTACTAGTTTCCACAATTCTCCTTCCACTCATATTTTCGTGCTCTTTTTGAACATTAAGCACCTCATTTTCAACGTCAGTAGTATAAGTAGGTGGAATTTCCTCTGGGCTGTGGCTACTACTAGTGGAAGTACAAGGTTGATGTGATGGAGCTGAAAGTTGATCAAATGAAGTTGAAGTGTGATCTAATGAAATTGAAGGTTGATCAACAGGAACAAATTCTGCTGATTGAACTTTTTGGGCAGACTTTTTAAAACCAGAAAGGTTTTGCATTCTTCTACGTATGCTCTTTTTTCGAGCTGATAGCGTTAATCGTCGCATAATCTTAACTACATAAATAAATTGCACGTACAATATGATATATAAGTATTTGTTACACTTCACTACGTTACACTAAAATACACTACACGACAATTACACTATGCTCTATATTAATACTTGCTACACTTACTTATAAAACATGTAGTACTATCACGAAAACTATACCAGTACTGTTGTTACCGTCGCGCTGTGCTTACGTTCACCGTTGGTTTACTAACTTGGTTTGCTAGGGAAATTCAACAACTCAGAAATAATACTCTTAAAATGATGTATTCACACCAAAACACACTAAAACGGTACAGCCCTGAAATAGAATAGGGGTGCAATATGTTATTATGTATTTAAGGTGCCTAAATAAACAATAAATGTGTCAGTAAGTAGCCGGTGACAGTGAACATGTTTCAAAGAAAGGATTAAAGGATGATTCATTGCGGCTCCTTTTCATTACCCATCCGGTTATAAAACCAAATGTTAAACAAATTTTTAGAAAATCCCAAAATAAGTAGGTAAACCTTTTAGTTTTTAATTGATTTGTTGTTAAAGAAGATTATGGCATTCGGTTTGTTTCTTTGATCTTGTCCGTGTACTTTTTGACATTTTAAATCTATTTTGACATTCGATGAGAGAAGTGAAAAGAAAATGATCTAGCCAAAGAATTTAGAATTCAACCGAATACGCCTTCCACAATTTTAAAGAACAAATAGAAAATCTTGGAATTCTAACGAAATTTGTGTTTCCAGGAAACGTCTACGAGAACCGAGTTTTGGTGAATTAGAAGAATGTGCTTTAAGGTGGTTTAAACAAGTTCGCGATAACATCGCGGTAAATGGACTTGTGTTACTTAACAAGATGGAAGAATTTTCAAGAATTTTAAAGATTAACAATTTTAAGTGCAGCAGTGGTTGGTTAAATCGGTTTAAGGAGAGACGTGATTTGTCTTTTTAAAAAATGTGGCGAGAGCGCATTGGTTAATTTTAAAAAATTCCTTAATTCGAATATTCATTAATTTTTTTTTCACTCCCTTTGACTTCGAATTAACGAGATTCTACGTATTAGGTAGCTGTCGACCTACGAGATTTAGTGCTCTAATCTGGCAATAGCATTAAGTGAATAAAATAAAATAAAAAAAATAAGAGATATTCCTGATAATTGATAACATTATATTTTATTTTTATTTTAATTAAATATTAGGTGCATTATCGTATTATTACCATCTATACACAGAATTAAAACTAAAATGAACATTCCATTGTAACAGTGTATATCATATTTCAGTCACAACATAATTCTGATTCATTCACGTTAGAAGCAATTAAATTTTGCTTGCAAGTTAGATCTGCAAATACATGCAACATTTATTAGTCAGCTATGTGTGTCTCACTTCTAACTATTTTATCTTCGTTGCAAAATATATTAGGTTATAGCGAATCTTGGCCTTAAAACAGCACATTTAGTATTATTTAAAAAGAACGTTACATTATTATAAAATGTAAAAACAAGAATAGATCGAAAAGCTTCCGGAATGACAATGAAAACAAACTAAATGTGATTTAAGTTGTATTTTATTTTTCAAAGTATTGCTCCAGCTTCTCGATTCCTTTCCGGAAATAATTTTCTTCAAGATCCTCAAAATAATTATTTAGGAAGGAAATTTGGAGTTTTGGGAATAGGTGGAACTCCAAGTGGGCCAAATCAGATGAAAAATGCGGATGTGAAATTATTTAGAATTTCAATTCTGTCAAGTTTGCATTTGAATAGGTCAGTGCGTTGCTGCAATGGAACGACATATTTTTCTTGATCATTCCGGGGCGATTTTCCGGAATTGATGTTTTCAGCTTGTTGAAAAGTACCGTATAATATCCACTGCTTTGCATTTTAGTTTCTGATGTGTAGTAGTGAATCCAGGTATCATTCATGGTCACAATTTGTCTCTCCAAATCAATTGGATTCCTCTTAAGTTCGTGTTCGAATGCGTTTCTGTACCGGATTGAGCAAATGCGGCAGCCATCTTCCAAAAAGGTTTTTTTAGGCTCAATCATTTAGTAAAATATAAAATACCCTTTCATAAAAGATGTCAGCGGTTTCTTCAATTTAACGCACCTTTATTCGGCGTCTGCCAAAACCATGTCATGGACTTTATCCACACTCTCTAGTTCGGTTACCTTTTTTGGACTTCCTTCCTGAAAAATCGATTCATCATTTGGTGCATTCGGCCGCGTTTCAATTCAAAAATCCACGGTGGTAAATGAAGGCGACGAATCCCTAAGAACAGCATCCAACCCAAATTTAATTTCCGTAGCTGTTCTTCCTTTAAAATACAAAAATTGATGACCGCCTAAATTTCGTTTTTATACATTAATTAAAATCACAAAGTTGTTTGAATACATACGTACTTATATGAAAGAGTTGCCAACCCAACCGCATAAAAATATTCCGAGAAAAGTAACCCTCTTTAGCATGGTTACAGTATCGCACAGGTGAAATGCTAGCTGTGTAATTATGCGTTTTTTTAGACTTCCTACATTATGTATATAATACATTTAAAAAAAATTAGAATGCTTTATTTTATTTTTTTTCACGTCTACACTACGGGGGAACCAACAGCTAAGGTCATCTGTCCCCCATCTAACATGCAACACGAATACACACATCCATAATTGAGGTGGCGGAATCTTCCAATTAGAAAAATCCCGTCGCCCCAAGTGGGATTCGTGGAACACGAATGATGCACTGACACCACTCGCCCACCGCCGGCCCCATGCTTTATTGAATCATTTCCTACCACTGTCGACAATATAAGGGGTGAACTAAAAAAAGTGATTTTCTTATTATTGAACATATTTTAAAACTATTTTGAATTATACGCTGTTCAGTAAACTTGCGATAAACAAATAATTAAATTTTGAAGTAAAGCACTACATCATATTTCATATCATGTGATACCCTTTTGAGGCTGATGGTTTTTGGTGTAAATTGCATCCTCGTAAATAATTATTTTGATGACCTTGAAGTCATTTCCGGAAAGGAATCGAGAAGCAATTACTCTGAAAAATAAAATACAACTTGAATCACATTTAGTTTGTTTTCATTGTCATTCCGGAAACTTTTCGATCTATTCTCGTATTTATAATAATAGGTTACATCTATATGTTATATAAAAAGTTTAATAAATAAATTATTGGATGTCATATTCTGAAGATTTCTGAAGATAAACAGAGTATTTTTTCCCGTATAATGGGAAACTTTACAGGCATTCAGTCACTCTTCAATATCGTCCGATTTCAAAATACAAAAAATAGGTGTACTTTTTTCGATGTACAATAATCCTAGGGAGGCGAGAGCATAAGATTTTCGACTTTGTCTTCTTCCATGCATTTTTGGACCACCCTAGTATACAGTCTGTCGGTCGCCACTAGTCCCATAGGTATTAAAATTCTTCATACAGAAAAAAAGCAATTTAATTGTTGGAACAAAATTTAAAAAAATAAATAAGTCTATGTATTTGAACATTTCTTATAAGTGAGTAAAAATATTTTTTTAAATACATAATGCATAAAGAATTGGCTTCGTACATACAGTATGCATAATGATTTGACTGTTGGTATTGTGGGAAAATATTATTTAACAACAATTAAAATATTGTATAAATTTAATAAATATTATTGTTAGTGCGGAAATTCCATTCTAACGTATTCAGTATTTTATTGAAAGTAAATAGATAAATAGACCACAAAACTTTTATAAATGTAAATAACACTTATTTGCGGTCAAGAAATTCTGTTTTGTTGATTAGTAAAGCAAGCCGATTTGTAGATTGTTTGTAAAATAATGCCTTTTTGTATATTGAACTTTATTTCAACAAGGGGTGGCAGAAAGAAATTAAGGTTTGCCAGCATGTACTTTTTGAGAAAGAGATTTGGAACTTGAAAAATTATAATTTGTAGATTATATAAGGGTCATTCCATGTGAAATCGATCACTAAAATGGGTCGATCTCACGGATTTCAATGAAAATCACTTATGAGGTAGCAATCAACTAAAGAACATAACTTTCATTCATCAATTTGCTAAATTACGCAGAACTACGGAAATATTCAAACTGAGATAATTATTAAAACTGCTTGCACGCCTTTAAAGAAATATAAATATCTCGAAAAGTATTTACCCTAGAACAAATATTTTTGTTTGTATATTGCTCACTAGAAGACGGGCTTTTTGGACAGCCTAATAATTTTTTGTTATCAAACGTATTTTTATTTTTTTCTAAACGAAATATTTTAAAAATGCAGAAAAATCTGACGTCACGTCTTTAAAAATCTGAAAAAAAATTGTACAGATTCTTTGAACATTTCTGTATTTAAATGCCAAATGGCAAGCTGCGTTTTAATAGTTTTGGCAGGGTAAATTTTCAAAGACCGCATTGCAGACAGCCGGCGCACCATAGATCACGGTCAACCGGCGCAACCCTCACTCGCTACCTTCTAGTTAGTAATAATACCGTCTATATATCCAGCGATCGGTCTTAACTAATGTACTTAAGGTAAATGTATATATGTGTGGATATGATTATACCTCCTGATTAGTTAATTACCTACGTATTTAAATTGATTTCTTCGGGTGTGTTACATAAAGCATTTTTCTTGCCATCAAAGACACTAAAATATTATAATGCAATAGGTTACAAGGAAGGGTTTGGAAATGACCCCCGAGAAAATCGACGAAAAGTATATCAAGAGATAGTAATAGTAACTAGTAGTCTATATATAAAAAATTAGCTGCCAAATCCATCAGGAACAAAATCTATGGGCATTTTGGCCATAATGGGAAAAAATTAAAAATGGTCTAAAAAAGTTGAACGTTGGTATAGACATAGATCGTATTATTCTAAACTAAGTTTAAATTGGGAAAAAACATCTACACCCCCTCGTTTCATCCCCACAGGCCAACAAAGGTTATATAAATAAATCTTTTAATATCGATAAATTCTTTGATTTCCTTTTTTTAAATGCATAATTAATTACTAATAAGCCATTTAAAAATGGATAAAAGTCATTTCGTTGATGACCAAACACCTCTGATGTTCGGATTTCTTTATACAGGGTGTTTCACTTTACAGCTTGACACCCCTATATATTTGTTTTTTATAAAGGAATCAATTCCAAATTTTTAGCAGGTATAGAATCCCGTAAAAGAGTTTTGCGTGAAATTATAATCTCCATTTATTGTAAATCACCAGCCTACTACAATCGAAGATAAATTCAAATAATAGAAAAAACATATAATGTAAAAGTCGCGACGGAAATTTGTTCTGGACCACCTGAAAATCATTAAACTAAATTTTGGTTAGAGAATCTTGAATAATAATAATTGTTTTACATGCATTATTAGAATTGAATTAAAATTATCATATTTTTGCTGTAAAAGTGACATGGAAATTGACAAAAAAATTTTGTTTGATCTTAAGAGTTTACCAAAAGAGCATATTTATTTAAACGTCTATACTCTATAGTATGCACGAGCATTCATCGTTTTGGACATACTCGAAATAATCTTCTGGAATTTGGGTGGATTATTTATAAAATTTCAGGCCCACAAGAATAGTGGGAATCATGCATCTCTTTCACACTGGTTTCCCTTCTTTGTTATAATTCCAACACAGCAACACACGAAATTCTAGATTTCAGAACATATTTTACATGCTTAAATGAATTCATATTAATTGATGATTAATTATTACTAATCAAATGATAAGTTAATGTACTGTTAATATTGTAAAAAATAATTAAAAAGTAGAAGCAATTAATAATAACAAAGAAACACACAGAAAAGTATGATAAATAGATATTCATTAAAAAGAAACGTACTACAGCATCCACCATGTCCGAGTGTAGGATGCGCTAGATTTCTAATTATTATAAAACGCAAATTTTTGTTTATAATCACATATGTCTGGGTAAATTTCTTTTTATGAAATATTTAATATATTTTATAAATGAACAATTTTTTATAATTATAGTGTTTTATAAAAAGGGATAATTACATAAAATTATCCCTTAATTTTATAGTGATTGTTTAAACTGTGTATGTGTATTTATGTCAAGTAAAAATAATTTAAAGATTTAAAAACATTTAAAAATATAATTCAAATAATTAATTAACTAATAATTTTTGTTTCTAAACTAACAAGTGGAACTACAACAAGTTACCGGAGCAGGAATCAATCCTGCACCCTACGCGATGTACAGCTGATTTCAAATAAGTCTTGAGAGCGAATTTTCACAACGTGTGAAACAGGCTTTAAATTATATTTTCATAGTTAATTACATAAAATTTATTAAATATCAAGGAAGATAAAAAGCAACATTTACACTATGGTGTAGTCAGTCCTAGATTTATTTGAAATCAGCTGTACTGGAAGCGATGTCAGGAACAATTTATTATTTTAGAAATATAAAAATGTAATTATATTTTGTTGCAAATTGATTATGAAAGTTGGCTCTTTTTAACGAAAAATCGTAGTGAAAGTAGCACTTTTTTAATTATTATTTAATTATGTTTGTAAAAAACAAACTACAATCTCCTCGGAGATTATTGTTACAGAATATTTTGTTTCTATGATTTTTTTGAAAATTTTGCATAATTCTTTTTTAGACAAATTTCTCAACTTACAATATGCAAAAGATGCCGTGTACAACACGTTATGAAAGCCTCTTTTTTCCACTCATTTGCTTCATAATCTTGGACTTCACTCTCATTAATCGAACTGTAAATTCGTGAAAAAAAGTATGACTTCATAGCTAGTTGTACGATATATTATTTATTGTATGTAGCAAATGTATTTTACAGTTTGGTAAGTAAGTATGTATACAAATTTATTGAATACTTAAAACATTTACGACATACATTAATGATAAGTCTACACTACACAATTAACAACATTATTTAAATAAATATAATCCAAAAACAATATACCAATACTGTATGCTATTAGAGTTAATGTTACATTTTATTTATGTTTTACTATTAATATCATATGTTGCATCGTTTAGTTTTATTTTCACTTAAACAATGACTATAAAATTAAGGAATAATTTTATGTAACTATTCCTTTTTATAAATGTCGTAAAAATAAATTTACCCAAACAACTATGATTATAAAAAATTTGCTTTTTGAATTAGAAATCTAGGGCATCCTGCAAGTTAACATTTAGTCATTATTCAAGCGAAGTGTGACCTAATTATAAATATACGCGAGATAAACGCCACGATTGCAGGTGCAGTATCAAACCCACGGCCACGTGTGTGCATAGCAAGCAGCTGCAATACTCAGAACTGTATCTAATGCATTTTCTATGAATTCCTAGAGGAAGTAGAATCCTATCATCACGTAGGCACAGCCCACGGCCACGTGTGGCCAACTGAAGTATTTTTACGCCCACAGAAAGAGTATATAAAGACCAGAGCTTCGTGGGACAAATCAGTATGAGTTACTACGAAGCTTGAAAGATAGAAACTGTTTACCAGGGTAAATGTTTACCTTATTGCAAGCCATACTCACCCAGAAAGCCGTAGAAGCCATGGTTACTGTTTACCTCGGCCTTTCTGAACATCATTATTACCAGTTTTAAGTTGAAATTGTATAATAGTATTTAAGTGATTATGCAAGTGCATATTGTGTAAACTCACGACGAATAAATATCTTCTTGTACATAACAGTAAACTGTGTTCATTTTGTAACTTGGGCTCCGTCTTTTGCGTTTTTAAAATAAAGTAGCATTTTTAAAAACGCCTTTCTTCGTCAAGAAAAGTTAATTTGCACTTGGGCAGGTGGCTGCTGGCATACGTTCTTTTAAAATGAATATCTATTTATCATAGTTATCTGTTTGTTTCTTTTTTATTATTAATTACTTCTATTTGTTAATTCTTTTTTACAATATTACTTATTACAGTACATTAACTTATCAATTGATTATTTATTATTAGTTAATCAATAATTAATATTAATTAATTTACGCATGTAAAATATGTACTGAAATCTAGAATTTCGTGAGTTGCGGTGTTGTAATTGTATAACAAAGAGGTAAAACCAGTGGGAAAGAGATGCATGATTGCCACTACTCAATGTGGGCGTGTAATTTTAGAAAATAAATTCACCCACATTATAATAGAAGATTATTTCGAGTATGTCCAAAAAGATGAATACTCCTGAATGTTCCTGCGTACTATAGATTATAGACCGTTGCTCTTTTAGTTAAGGTTTAAGAGTAAACAAAATTTCGTTGTCAATTTCTATGGCACTTTTAAAGCAAAATTAAGATTATTTTAATTCAATTCTAATAATACATTTAAAGAAACTATTATTATTCAAGATTGTCTAATCAAAATTTGGTTTTATAATTTTCAGATGGTCCAGAACAATTTTCCGTCGCGACTTTTACAATATTAAACAAGGCTTATATGTTTTTTCAATTATTTGCATTTATCGTCAATTGTAGTAGGCTGGTGGTTTATAATAAATGGAGATTATCATTACACGCAAACGTTTTTTAAGGGATTCTATACCTGATAAAAATTTGGAATTGATTCCGTTATAAATAACAAATATATAGGGGTGTCAAGCTGAAAAGTGAAACACCCTGTATAAAAAATCCAAATATCAGAGTTGTTTGGTCTTCAACGAAATGACTTTTATCCATTATGAATGACGTATTAAAAAATAATTATGTATTTAAGAAAAGGTCAGTCATCGAATTTATCGATATTGAAGATTTATTTGTATAAACTTTCTTGGTCTGTGGCGATGAAACGAGTGGATGTAATGTTTTTTCCCAATTTAAACATAGTTTAGAATAATACGATCTACGTCTATACCAACTTTCAACTTTTTTAGACCATTTTTAATTTTTTCCCATTATGCCCAAAATGGCCATAGATTTTGTCCCTGATGGATTTGGCAGTTAATTTTTTATATATAGACTACTAGTTACTATTACTATCTGTTGATATACTTTTCGTCGATTTTCTCGGGGGTCATTTCCAAACCCTTCCTGTTAGATACCATTTTTGTTTACAGAAGATGAGTTGTTTTTTTAACCTAAATTTAAAAAATAGATGTTCACTGGGTTAGACTGGGTGCTATTGTAAGTAGCAACCAATCACCAGCTTACGTTGTATTATATTATTAAAATCCAGTTATCGAGCTAGAGTGTCAAATTTATTAACGTTAAAAACTATAGACTGAGCTATATATTTCCGTACAGAAAAAAGTATAATTATTTGAGTACTATTTTAAATTAGGCTCATTAAACTTGCACGGAAAGGTAATACCGCTTCAAACGTGTTACATACACTGCATATAAGCACTGATTTCATTGCTTATAACTGCTTTTTCCTAACCTTGGCGTGGATCAGCGGGCATGGTGATACAGACGATGTTGTTAGCATTGTTTGGCCGTTATTTTTAGTGTGCTTCGTGCCCAAATGCTTATTTATTATAATTTGGTTATTTGCTAGATTTTGTGTTTGTTAAATTTAATGTTACTTAAGTCATGTACATCTGGGAATAAGACTGTATTTTGTCACATTTTATTATTTCAATTTAAATAAGATGGATTTTTTTAAAGACAAATAATTCTATTTAGTTTGCCCCGTATGCAAATTTAAAATTGTATTATCGCCACGACTGCAAATTCAGCTGCTTCGGTGGAAAGTTTGAGTAAGTTACACATACGCAGCCACTGGATTTTCAACATCAAGTCGCCGCTATTGAGTTTAGTGAGAGTGATTAAGTTACGTGAAAGTGATAAGGTGATAACGTGTTATAATTGATGACTGTACGTCATCAATTACGTGTACGTGTAAATCGTATTTTATCTAAATGTTTTTTTCGCTAATTGCATTTTTTTCAATAATTATCATTCACATAAGTAATGACATAGTATTTAATCCACATTTTATCTACGTATGTTAAAGTTGCAACTAAAACGTTTTTTCATAATTTATCTTTTATACTGCATTTTATCTAAAATGACATATGTCCTGTTTAATATTACATTTCATTATGAGATATTAAAAATTATACAATTGTATTTTGTAAAAGAAAAAGAGAAGTTAGTTAATTAAGAACCGCGAACTGCAAATGACCATCAAAAATCTGTAACAAAAGGGAACTTAGTTTTGTAACCTGCTATTTTAAATAAAACAATAAAAACGTATATTTTATTTTGTGTACAATTGAAATATGACAAATGTGACAAACAAGTATCCAAAAGTTACGATTAACAAAACTTAATTAACGTAATTAGTACTTCCGATACATCCGAATCGGAACGATTTTTTTGTTCAGTTTGTAAATTATTAATAAATAATTTTCTGCATACAGTTTTGGAGAGAAATTACAAATTATTAAGAAAGGCAGATCAAAACCAGAACTTTCAAATTTAACAACAAAGATTATTTTGCTAAGACTGGAAAATCGAGTTGCAATATAAATACATAGTAGTAGTTTTTTTTAAAATAAAGAATAATAGTCAACAAATTTCATAAGTATAAGGTGTAAAAGTTTTTAAGCTTAATAATTATAACACTGTTTTTTTATTGTACCTAGTAGGGGCGGATCCAGAGAATTATTTTGAGAGGGAAGTTTTTGGAAAAATAATTGTTTTAATAAATAATAATTAAACAAACATTATTTGTTTCTATTCTATGTATACTTATTTCTAAATTTGGAGGGATTATTCCCCCTCCCCATGAATCCGCGCTAGTACCTAGGTATATTAAAATTAAAATCGTGGTTGCTTCCCTAGCCTAAATTCTCACCGCACGCCACTGCTATCTCTACTTGTAAATGAAGATTTTTAGATTGCAAGTACAACTTAAGTAATATATTTATTTACTTATGAACACTTTAAACAGTTGAAATTATCATATATCTTTTACTTACCAACATATTCTTGACAAAATGTGAAATTTATCAAAACTATATAAAGTGTAATTCTGCAAATTATTTTATACATTTTTTCAATTTCATTTAACTTATGCGAACTATAACAATCAAATGCTTCGAAAACTACTACACTTTTATCTTTACAACTTCTTTATTAAGAATATCTTGTAATATATGGTTGACCTCAGTCGTCACTTATAGGCATACACTGTATTTTTAAAAACATAAAAACAAAGCATGTCGAGTTCGCCGCAAACTTGTTTAGGAAATACCTATTTATACGACATAAGTTGTATTCTCTTCTACTGGTGTGTAAGGATTTTAGACTTTCTTACTAGTGCATCACATCCCACAGTAATACTATACTTTTGAATTCTATAAATACATAATTATGCAAATTTAAACTAGTTTTAAGTTTCTACGAAAATAATGCTATAGGAGAATATTATACTCGTCAGAAGTACGTATTTGGATTTCCAGGAATGCAATCCAGGAATTCCTGAATTATGTACCAATCGATTGGTAGTACATAAAAAAATATTTACCAATCTATAAAAAGTAAAAGCGAGAAACAGATTTGTACGCAAACAGTATGCAACCGGCCTATTCACTAGTTTACAAATTGAAAAAAAACTGTGCACTGGGTCAGACTGGGTGCCACTATACTTTTCTTATGTACATAAAGATTATTTATTTAGTATTAAAAGAACATTTTATGGATGCGTTTTCGAGATATGAATTTTGTATTTTTTTTTTGTTTTTCGCAGGTAGTTTGACTATTTGGAGCACATCTCGAGTTAGAAACGACTAATCTCGTGTTTAGCGCATCAAATTAAAGATAATCAAATCGCCGATAAATGTTACTAACATTGTTTTCTAGTCGCTTCAGTAGTTTCAGTACAATGGGCCATAATATGAAAAAAATGTATTTTTTTTGACCCAAATAAAAATCGAAAATTCACTCTATCGCCGGGGAAAAGTAGAAATCATGAAAATGTACACAGTTTCTTATTTTTTACGTAGAGCTTGCACTTTTACGAAGAGAAAAAGGTATTTACGATGAAAACCTATATAGAAATACCCAGAAATTATGAAGAAATTATGTGTAAGTTGCCTGGCACCAGCCAACCTTTTTTTACAAAAAACTTCTACCATAATTAGGCAAGTTCACCGCTAGCTCTAAACTGTAACTAAGGTTAATTTTCTGAAAATATCAAATGCATAATTTGCGAAACTAAACCATGAGCAAAAACTTTTACTTAAAAACTAAAAACTCTGGAAAATTACTTTCACATGTAATTGATCATATCTTCGGCATTTCTACATAGACTTTCATCCTAAATACCTTTTTCTCTTCGTAAAAGTGCAAACTCTACGTAAAAATAAGAAACTGTGTACATTTTCATGATTTCTACTTTTCCCCGGCGGTAGAATGAATTTTGGATTTCAATTTTTTTTCATGCTATGGTCCACTGCACAGAAACTACTTGAAAGGGGCTAGAAAACAATGTTAGTAACATTTATCGGCGATTTGATTATCTTTAATTTGATGTGCTAAACAACGAGATTGGTCGGTCCTAACTCGAGGTATCATCCAAATAGTCAAACTATCTGCGAAAAAAACTAAAAAAAATTCATATCTGGAAAACGTGTCTATAAAAAATATTTTTAATAGGTTTAGCGGGCCAAAGTACATAAGAAAAATATAGTGGCACCCAGTGGATAAAATGGCTGTAAACTAGTGTTATGAAACGTGCTGTACGTCTACTCAAGAGCATTTTAGTTTTATCAAAATGCCGACGGAAACGGTTAGTAAGGTAACTTTCTACGATGCCTATAGAGTCGAAAAAACTCACCAGTAAATCGTACCAGCTTCTATTTTCGAAATAATCCCATTTTAAAATTAAATATGGCTAATTTCCTGCCAAATCACTTAATTTAAAAACATAACCGTGCTTTGATATCTCAAATTTTGTTTAATTTTCCCCCTGCATAGATAGTTATGAAATAACATTAAATTAATTTTTTTCAGACTTTTTGGATGAAAAATAGCCGAAGTAGAAATTTTGAAAAATTTCGATTTTGATGCAAATTTTGCTACCCAACATTCTACATCATCTAACTAAAATTGTCATCCTTTCTCCCTTATTTCTTGAGCTATCTGGCTCATCCAGGTGTCAGATTAAAGCTAGTTTTTCGATCTTTTTGAATATATCAAATACTATCAGAGTATATTAAGAAACGTGCAAAGACATTGCACAGTAAAAAAGTAGCAGGCAAATTCTTTAAAAAAAATTTGTAGCAGAATTTGCATCAAAATCGAAATTTTTCAAAATTTCTACTTCGGCCATTTTTCATCCAAAAAATCTGAAAAACTTAATTTAATGTTATTTCATATGTATCTATGCAGGGGGAAAATTGAACAAAATCTGAGATATCGAAGCACGGTTATGTTTTTAAATTAAGTGATTTAAATTTATGTGAGGAAATTAGCCATATTTAATTTTAAAATGGGATTATTTCGAAAATATAAGCTGGTGCGATTTACTGGTGAGTTTTTCGACTTTATAGGCATCGTAGAAAGTTACCTTACTAACCGTTTCCGCCGGCATGGCATTTTGATAAAAGTAAAATGCTCTTGAGGAGAGGTGTGTGTAGAAATATAGATAACATGTATTGTAGTAAGTCGGGAATTTGCGTTTTTCTAAAAATTATATTATCTTTCAGAAATCGAGGGGCGTAACTAAAAACGCGCAAGCAGTCTTAACTATTACTATTTCTTTCCTACGTCGACAGCCGATTTCCGAGGGACAGCGTGTTATGTGATACCGTTAGGAGGTTTTCCAGGAGTCGGGCTAAACGCGACGACTTATGGTGACAGCGGGTCCGATTTTGGTGCAGGCCTCGTCGATAGTCTTTAGTCGGGACTGGAGTTCTCACACAATTTGGAAATGCCTGATTCGACACGGTACACGTGTGTTTTACATATGGAGCTTTCTAAAAACAAAGGAATGGCCGAACATACATATCAATTGCGCAGTTAACAAACCAAACTTGACTATAAGTAAATAATTGAAAAACGAAAATAGAGACTAATTTTAGATCGAGTTCATTCTATGTTATGAATCTTCAAAAGGGAATTAGAAATTGTAATACCAGAAGTCAATAATTTAATTTTGAAGTGTCATTGTTAAATGTCTCATTTCGAAGAACATGAGTAATGTTGTAAAATATCATTTCGTAATATTGAATTACCATTTTGTATATGTTTGTATTTGTCTACATGATTGATTACGATTGTTATTAAAGAAAGACACCGCGTTTCAGCCATTAAATAGACCGTCAACCCCCTCTAGACAAGGCCGGGAGAAACAAACTGACTTAACTTAAGCTAGTTGCGAAAAAAAGGGGTAATTTCGGAAAGTCATTGTTCAAATAAGGGTCACAGAGTCAAATTTAACAACCTCTCAAGAGGTTTCGCGAAACACAATTTATTTAAATACTTAAAACCGAAAAACAAATTGTTATTGAAACAAAAGACAATCTAGATACAAATTCCGTTTTTCTTAAATAACAATCATATAATTTTGACTAATCATATTTTAATGAAACACGCCAATCCATATTCCAAATTCGTTTAAAAATTCAAATAGGTTTCTTTAAAGCCAATGCTTTCAGAAGCAATTGCAAATTTGGGGTAATGATAGGAGAAGGGACTTTGGTCATTAACGCCTATACAAAAAAGGTTCAGTTTTGTTAACAGCAGACTAAAGTGTCAACCACCCAAAACAAAAAAGGTTATAAAAGGCACCCTCGCCGCAGGTTTGGGATAGTCGCTTTTGACTACTGAATCGGTGCAAATATCTTTCGAGATTTTTTTCATCTATTCGTTGCACAAATCTTAATTAATTTTACAAATTAATTTAATTAAATTTTCAGTCGATTTTATTTTAGGAAAGTTATTTAACGGAAAGTTGTAAATTGTGCGAGCTAAATTTCGCGTGTGTTAGGGGTTTTAGTTTCGAGTTAGATAAACTTTAAGTAATAAAATTACTTAAGCTTATCGGGTAGTTTATTAGTAACGTGATAGTTTAGTGTAAAATTAAAATTAGTGCAATTCCGTTAAGTTTCAAACTTAAATATTAGTTAGGTCATTATGGTGAATTAGTGAAAAATTCAAAGGATTATTTTGAACGCCGAATCTACACCCGCAGCGTAAACCAATTTTGGATTAATCATCACCGCGGAGACCAATCTGGTCGCCAACGAAACGTGAGTCAATTCTAAATCATAAATCTATTTACCTTGTGATAACTAAAGATTTCGAAAGTTTAAGACTGGTCCGAAAATGAAAACTGTTTCAAATTACTTTTCTTTAAATTTAATTTTCAAGTTAAAGTCCAGCCATTCATTATACAAGATTTTTTGTAAAGGGACGTAATTGGAATTCTATAATTTATTGTTTTAATTTATCACCAGTTCAACCCTTTTGTACCAAATCTCAACGAGAGTGAGTAGAGCAATTTTGAGAAATAAACATCTCTGAAGTTCTACTATCTTACAACCTCCAACTACACCGTCTAACCTTCTAACCATTTGGGTTACTCCTTTCTTAGTTAGGCGTAACTAGACCGATTTTCCTCATGCGGAAAAATCGCTCTCGGGTGACTTTGAGCAGCCCTCTCTGATCATACACTTTACACACACGCACACCTGTAAGTTCCAACTAAGTAAAACCAAAACAAAACAAAACCAAAAACAAAACAAAAATTTACTACTTGGAACCAACGCGGGAGTTATATTATGTACAATTATTACATATTACATTGATCGGAAGAAACAGGTAGTCTAAGTGTGTGAAAACCCACCTTAGCTATCCGGGTTTGCGAATTGTCACATCGCGCATCATTTAGCTTATAAAATATTTTACCAAATTTCCTCAAAAGTACGATAGTGCTGTGATTTTACTTGGAGCCCGGCACTCATCCGTTCAAATTTAGTTTCCATATAGGAAACCTCAAAATTTATTTACATTTGAGTTAGACTAACTTAACTGGCATGTAAACATTATTAACCTTAACATTTATTTTGATTCGAATGTAAATTCTCTTGTTTCGGCTTTTGGTTCAGCAATCCTGGCTTAAGAGTAAAATTGTAACACGACACAAACTTTTCCTAGTTTACCTATCCTTCCACCAAACTCAACATATCTGATAAATTTCCAACAAGTTTCAATCAATTAAGTATTAAATCAAAAACAGAAATTTATATCAGATTTGGCCGAGTTTACCACCAAGCAAAGAAAACATCAACAGTTAAACAATAACCATGTTTTTTTAACGTCAGTTCTTGGTTTATTAATCTTCCTATTGAAGTACCAAATACAATCATGGCTTAACCAATACGTGCATAACACGCGAAAATTCTAAAGAAATTATCACTTAAGATTTAACCAGTATCGGACCAGCTCTTATAAAAGTTAATAAAAAAATAAGATAAAGAATAAAATCAAGTAAATCTCATAAAGGAGATAACCATAATCACAAGGTGAACAGATAAAGATAGGAAAGTGTTAATTCGAAAGATCGGACTTAGTCGAAATAAATTGATCATTATTTAGTAACTTGATCAGGGCGCAATAATTTTGACCAGAACCCTTCAGTGTTTCGTTAGGTTTTCTTTTCAGTTTTTTTCTTTCAGCCAAACTTTTAAATAACTCAAAGTAAAGTCAGAAAATGAAATTGTTTGTTTTTCAAGACTGCTAAAAATAGGGGCGACATTGTAGATAAACTGTAAATAATTTTGTAACACTGTCCTCGTGGTGATTGCTAAATAAATCTTGTACATTTTCTGTTATGAAAATTCAGTGTTTCATTCCATTTAACTCCGAACCTGTGTGTGGTACACTTCGAATACGAATTTGAGTTACCTGAATCTCAGTTACCTGAATTCAACGATTACTTACGAGTTTGAAGACAAACTCCACCATAAGCAAACTTGAAACAAAACAAATAATTCTTTGGTGCATTTAAGAACTAGACACAACGTAGGTATATCTTGTTTTTCCTAAACACAACGTAGGTATTTCTTTTACGAACACAACGTAGGTCATTAAAAAAATAAGTAAGCAAATGCTAATCAACAATTATAAGCTTAACTAGATGCCAAAGTTAGAGTTAAGCGCAAGTTTCCTCTAATTATTCACCTTAGACAATAATAACCCAACTTTGATGATCACCAACCATAAATATTATCTATTAGATTAAATAGCAATAAATAATTAGGAAGAGTCGACATTTTATTACTTTATTACTACTCCTATGTATCTCCCTTGGGCTCCGATCACTACAGTATATATGCAATCTGTAGCTTTGTGCAAGGAAATCAGAAGACCATCAATTTTATTGACAGAGTATAGTTAACCTTGTAGTTAAATTCTAACTTTCATAATAGTTAACAAAACAAGGTCGTGAAAAAGGTCTTCCGAAAAATGCACAATTTATTAAGTGAAATATAAAGTTGCCGTTTGATATGCAACATGCTGTACATTTAACATATTGCCACTGGTTGGTTAGTGTACTAACAATTAGGCTGACAGCATACCGAGTCTTACATTTTATTGTAATACTTTACAACGTGTTACAAGCGACTCGATTGGTATAACACCAATTGGAGTGCCGTATACTGATAGCCGTTGTTTGCAGCGTGTTGCAAAAGAAGGTGATGGATGCTACGGTGATCGATTTCTCACAACAAATTATCTTGAGACTTTTTTAACTGCACATGCAAGTGTAAGTTATACATAACAATATGAGGTCGTCTACAACATATTTGTCACCAGTGCGTTGTACACCATTATAGTTGATGTTATGTTCGTGCTTGATTGGATTTATTAGGAAACTTAAGACATTCTCCTTTTTTATATCCAAGAATTGTTTAAATCGCGGCAAATCAACATTTACTTCGACTTCCCATACTTATCGGTTATCACAAAGAACTTCAAGAACAATAACTAACTAACTAAAGTTTGTTTTCTTTATTAAGAGTCGTAAAGGATTAAGCGCTTGAATGTACAATTCTATAATAGTTTAGACAATAATGACCGTCGTCTGTAGTTGATGTTAAAGACTCTGCACATTGCACCACGAATGGACAACATTTTAAGCTAGAAACGAGAGATTAATGTAGGCACATATTTCTATTGGATACATCTAAAATATTTATATATTTTCAAGTTCTTTTTGTTTTTGCAATAGTTTAATATGCATATTGTTTATTACATAGGTAATTTACCAAGTAAACACACACACATTGACAAAACCTTGGAAATTAGTCATAACGTTATACATAAAAACGCTAAAATGTCGCCAGAATCCACGTGAATAAGAGCGTGTTTACGCAAAGTTTTAATCAATTTTAGGTATAGAAAACGTGACAATAAACAATAGTATATTAAAATATTAGTTTCATAAGACACGCTAAAAGTCTTATAAAACAAATAGTTTATAGTATTTTTTCTATTTGCCTTATTTTTAATCAGTTTAATAAAGAAATAATTTAATTAACGAGGTTTTTAAAAAATCAAGAGTCTGTATTAATATATTACGTGACTTAAGGTAAGTACTCACAGCAGCGGATCCGCAGGCGGATGTCATACGATTGGTCGGTTTGAGTCGATATGAACCGACCAATCGTATGACATCCGCCTGCGGATCCGCTGCTGTGAGTACTTACCTTTAGACGTCAAGAATTTGTGTAATTTATGACCATTAAATCAAAACGTTATATAAACGTAGCAAACTCACTATTTTGTTGATAATAGGTCTATTACAAACATTTAAAAAACGTCTTTTTTAAGCAGTTTAAAATCAACCAAATACCTACGTTTCATATTAAACGTATAACGTTATTTCAACAAACATATGTTATAAAAACATTTTTTCAACGTCTGTGTGTTTACTGGGTACGTATTTAAGAAGAAATTTATTTATACATTAAAGAGAAATATGTAGAAATAAAATTGTTAAATTTAGAAAAGTTACTTTTTAAGAGATAAAGATGTCGTATCATTAGAAATTATAAGTTTAATGAAAGATGCTCAATGCAGACGCAATATACTCATTATACCTATACACATACAGTGCTATTAAATTAACATGCAATATGCTCCATATTGCATTTGAAAATAATTAAGTCAATGCATTAGGTTAAATTCGATGTTAAATTGATTGATTGTGGCAAGTACTACGTGTACATTTTACCACGAACAGACGTAGTTTGTTATACAAAGTACACTTTTACATCTTCGACGAACAAAAAGTTCGCCTCTGAATTCGTGAAGTCTGTCTGTCTGTCGGTCTGTCGCCTTTTTCCCTGTTGACTTTTTTGAATTTTTCTTTTTGGAATCTTATAGTTCTAAGAAACTTTTGGTTGAAATATTTTTTTGTATCTCTTCGGGAAAGTGACCACCGAAAAAATAAAAAATGTATTATTTAATTTTAAAAATTTTAGGACTTATAATTTTAGTTTTTATGACAACTAATGTGTTACGTGAACATTAGTTTTCAAAAAATAAATTAGTTTATTAAGGGCCGGTATTATAAAACTTTTTACTTCCTAGATAAAATTTACTTTGAGAGTAAATTCATTTGTTCTGTCAATTTCATATGCAAACTGACAGAATAAATTAATTTACTCTCAAAGTAAATTTTATCTAGGAAGTAAAAAGTTTTATAATACCGGCCCTAAGTATACAGTTGTTTTTGTTCGTCATGGCAATGCTAGCTCTGCGCATTCTCAACTGGTTTATTTTAAAATAAATGGTATTTTTATTTGCGTCTGTATTTTTCAAAAACTCAATTAGTATTAAGTTATCCTTAATTAAAATGAAAGGTTAAACGACTAGCGCATTTTGCTCGTTTATATATTGTTGGTTGCATAAACATACAGTAATTACAATAGTTTGAGATGATTATTTTAAATTGCAACATACAAACTACACCAGCGTATTGCATTTTAATTTAATAGCACTGTATGTACGTATGCATGCAACAATTTTTAGCGTATATTTAGTCGTTTTTACGTAAATCAGTAGCCGGCTTACAAAACTTTTACCTACATGCTTTATCTTTTTCAACATAAATAAGCAGAAACATAATGCCTGCACCAACCCATATACTTTTATTTATAATATTTCTAACGTTAACGATCGTGACCACGTCTGCTAGAATTTGTTAACTGAATTGGCTTTTTGTTGCAGGCCCTTATATAGTCTTTTAAAAAACAGTTAAAAAATGACAAAATTCGACGCGACGTCAGAACAATTTTTACAATAATCAAATTTATCAATTTGTTAAATCTAATAGAAATGTAGCCAATAAGATTACAAACAACATGATAGCTGTATCTTTAAACTGGCTAATAAGTTTGTAAATCAACGTCAACGATAGCTGTCAAATGGATAACAAAAATACCAATTGCACCCTATTTACACAACTCCAAGCTATAACAAGCTTATGGAACAGCTGCACTACACTATTCTACAACTTTTCTGAATAAATTCACATAATGTAGGAAGAATTTAATACATAAATAAAAACTAAACAATAGTTTTGACGATGTTATGTTTTAATGGTGTATCCTTGATTCAAGATTTTTTTATGTCTTTAAACTTAGACTAGCAAAATCTTAACAGTGCTCATTCTTTGTACAATAATGTAGCCAACTGCAATAAAACACTGGACAAAATGCATAAAATAAAACATAATTTCAATTAACGATCAGGTTGTTTACGAAAATGAAAAAACATTCAAACTAATTAGATATTTAATTCTGATTATTATTATTATTTTATCTAGTTACCTATTTTTGTATCTATCTTAGCGACGTGTTTGTTTATAACTATTGCGGTGTAATCATTTCACCGAATTGAAAATTTTAGTAACGATCGAACAGAAACGTTAATACAAATATTGTATATCGGATTTAAAATTAAAAGAGGGATATGTTATGTCTTGGGCATAATTAATATGAAGGGTATAAATAGGACCACAGTTAGATTAATTAATACTTAAATTAAAACTTAAGAATAAAGACTTCATGCAAACATAACCTAGCTTTTTCATGCATAATAATAATAGGTTTCATTTTTAGAAAAAGGATATAAATTAGTTAAATTGCTTGATTATAATCATGTTTATGCAACCGATGTTACTTTGGGACGGTTTCCCACTTGTTAGGAAGAAGTAATTTCCACATTGAAATTTCCAGATTACGATGTTTAAACGTCAAATAGATTTTTCTATATTCCAGGAGACCAGCTCAGTTTCACAGTGTTAATTTGCTGAAAATAGATTAATTAGGTCAATTTTATTATGACTGATACATTACAATTAATCTTTGAATTTGTTTACAAGATTTCTGGTTACTTTTATTAATGACGGTTTTGATTCCTGTCGTTCGTGTTGATTTGACTCTTATAGACTTTTATCCTGCTTTTTTCTCACCATTGTTTTTATGTAAGTGTTTAGAGTACTGTATGTTGGACATTTTCTGCATAATTTGATTAATGTTGACTTCATATTTAAGCAGGTATTTCTATAAGCATTAATTGACTTATTTATAGTAGTTCGTACTGCAAAAATCATATTTTTATTAAATTGTAAAGATGTTTTTATGGAGAAATTGTTAATTTTACCTATATCATATATTCCTGTAGCTATTTTGTAAAGGATGAACTTTAATTTGTTAAATTGTATATGTAATTAGATCGTAATGAGTTTTGTACATTGTCAAACGTTTTTCTTGAATATCATTGTTACGATACATTTTAGGACCATGGATGTATAATACTTTTTTGATTCTTGTATTAAGGCCTACAATTCTATATTAATAGATTTAGGATTAGTGACAATTAAATATCAGCTGTTGGAATTAGTGACGTCACAAGCTTGTTCGATTTTCTGTTGTTTTGAAAAAGTGTCATAGATTTCGTTTGTTCTGGCAGAAAGTATATAAGCTGGGGCAAATTGGAACAAAGTCAGTCGATAAAACATTGAAGGCAGAAGCTATGCCCGGCTCCGGATAAAATATATCTGTAATTTGAGGTTAGATAGTTAACCATATGTTTTGAAATGTCATTGTATAAATAAAGTTTAAAATAAACTAAAGTGTTACCTGGACAATCTTCTAGGATCAAAGGAAAATTTAATTATTGTGCAACTATTATTACAAGTGAAAGTGATTATTTTAATAAATTCGGATTGAATTTATTTTTTTCTGACATCGATTGTTGTATCGATTTTATAAACAGGAAATCATCTGACAGGTTCTGTCACAGTGTTACCACTAAAAGGATTTTTTTTATATAAAAGGGAACTATTTTATAACGTACCAGGTTGGTTAAAGTAAATGATTTTTGTTGAGTTTATAAATAATAATTACTTTATAAAGTTCATTCTCTAATACAAAATTATTTGGTTTAGTTTATTAAGTTCTTTTCTGTATTCATTTGATACACATTCAAATGAAAATTCAACAAATTTCATTTGTGTTGGTTTGTTCAAACGAATGACCGTAGTTATCCTATGTCAGATCTCTACAAATATTTATAACGTTTGAGCAAACCTGAGAAGTCACTTCTCAATTTAACATTTGTATTATCTTGAAAAACATTTTTATTTTGACGTTCTAATTGATTTTATTTTTGTTTGTTTAATAAAGTTTTTGTGTTTTCAATTTTACGTATGTGTTTAATTGATGTTAATACAAGCATCCAGCGTTCTTTTCTTTTAAATTCAGAGTTCAGCGGCAGTTGTCCAGCTTGCAGGAGCTTTAGTGCTTACGATATAAGTTTTTCTTTCTTTCCAGGCATAAAAGTAAATAAGAGTCTCGCAATTCAAATAATTTATGCTTTACTGAGCAAACCTGATCTAGCTGAGAGGAATAAAGAAGAATATCTGTAGTGTATTCTCAATTTAATCCACCGTATATAATTTATTAAATATATTTGGAACGGTGGATATTATATTATATTTTATTCCTTTCAAAGATCACCGCACTATATTACCTTTAATAATGACAGCATAGCTGTCGAAACAATATTGTCAGGTTATATTTTAATAAAACTGTGAAACTTTTACTAATCTTGATTTATTTCACATTCTAATTAACTTTGAAAATTAAGTAAGTTAATTTTAGCATTATAAATATTTGGATAAAAACCCTTTTTATTTCAGATGACACGCAGCCCGTAACTGAATTAATTAATTGAAAACTGCATAATTCCTGCAACGGTAGTCCATATATTTGAAATGGAAAACCTAAACCTGTCCATCTAAACAGCTAATAAAATATAACCTAACATGTACAATTTAAGAATCTTATATTTCAAATATGAATTCAGAAAGTTAGGTTATGTTTGCATGGTAAATCGTAGATTTTCTATTCTGGTATAATTTCTTATATTTTGCTAATTTGAATAACATTGTATGTAGAATAATTACAATAAATAAACTAGCTTCTTTGGCATCTTTTGCTACTAGTAGTTATTTCATTTTTATTATATAACTAGTGGCCCATCCCGGCTTCGCACGGCGGGCTTCGATAAACGTAGAGTAAATGTATCTTTATGCAGGACATAAGTAGTTTTTTTTCAAATTACTATTTATATTTTTCTTATGAAGTCGAAATACCTATTTCTTATATGTACACGCCCCTCTCCAGCACTTCGGTGCCCCTTCTCTCGCCGTGTTGTAATTGATGCGTGTAACACAATAAAAATCATTTTTGTGAGCTCGTGATACATGTCGAGTACTTTTGAGGTTATATGAAATCACTGAATTAACTGAACGTGAGAACTACACTCAAAGTTAATAACTTTATATCGAGTGTTTCTTTAAATTTGACGTCAAAGGCGGCTATGGGTAGTTGATTGTGAACGGATCTTGATCGTATTAATAAATGTCATTGTCAAAACGTTCAAATTACTCACGTGTTTAAATAATTCACAATCGACTATTCACAGCCTACGTTGACGTCAAATTTAAAAAAACACACGATATATAGGAATAAATAATTACAGCCCTGCAAATTAATGATAAATTTATTTGAAAATAACACTGAAATAGTAAAATGATAACTATATGATAAATGATATATGATAATGATAAATGAATAACTTTATATATAGGAATAAATAATTACAGGGTTGAATGGACCGGGGTTGAAAATTATTGGATTACTGATATCGCTATTAAGAAATAGGGGTTGATGGTAGAAGGGTGAAAATTTAGGGTTGTATGTATTTTTTAATGCCACATCATAAAAAAATAAAAAATTTTGTGCAAAAAAAAAATTGGGGTGGACCACCCTTATCACTTAGGGGTATAAAAATAGATAACAACCTATTCTCTACCTACTGAATATACATATAAAATTTCATCAAAATCGGTCAAGCCGTTTCGGAGGAGTATGGTAACTAAGACCATGACACGAGAATTTTATATATATAGATTTGAAATTAATCAATTTTATTTTTCTACCTAAATCTAAACTATTTATTTTGTTAGAAACTTTCCTAAAGGTAATTTAACATTTTGTAAAATGCCACGGTCATCTTTACTCTTGTAAGACTACAGTGTAAATTTGACAATTAAGTATACATGTTATAAATTTTTATTTTAAAATTTTAGTTATTCAACTTACAGTAGTACGCTGCGATCATTCGTTAAGGAACGATGTGATGTGTGAATAATATACACTGTAGTTCCACCTGATTTATAGACTGGGCAACTATTATGTTGATAAATAACGTGTTATTAATTCCTATATAATAAACTTGTATTTACATTGTACAAAAAACTGAAAAAGCGACTGTCGTGATTGTTTTATTGTTCCTTAGCGAATGATCGCAACTGATGAAGTAAGGCAATATATTGAATAACGATTAAATGTAAAAAGAAAAAGGCAATTATCCTTTATTGTATTTTTTATTTTTGCATTATTTTATTTCATTTTCATAAAGTACAGTTTTGTAAATTGTCTCTGTCCTACCGTAATTGGCAAAATCCAAACCTTATTACATTCGTAGAAAATCATGAATCCGGCTAATTTTTTTTATATTAGTAGATGTCAATACGGCAAGGTGTGCCTCCCAAATTTTTAGAAAAGTCGATGGTTGGTGCACTATAGTCGTTATAATTCGTCATTTTGGATGTTCTTGAGAATCTTGGTCTCCACAGAAATCAGCTATTTATTGATGGATTCAAACACGATTTTCGAGATTCGGCCCTGATAAAGGTCACCTGTATGTGTGATATTGGAACTTTTTGAAAATTCGACCTCCAACCCCAGCAAAGCTTAAACTCAAATGGATAGCTGAGGCATAATTGTTTTCTGCACTATACAGGGTATAACTAATATAACTAGAAACCTCACAATGGGGGTAGCTGCAATAACTTAGAACCTACGGACAACAACAGGAAATGACCACTCCCGCTAGTTTTCGAGAAAATCGCATTTTAAAGTTTAAATACGCCCATTGTACTCACATGACCTTCAAAATACTAAAAAGAAAACATATTAGAAACATTTTTTAGTATGTATTATTAAAAAAATTGTTTTGCTTGTTTCGTATGTAATGTGAGTACAATGGACGTACTTAAAATTTAAATTACGATTTACTCGAAAACTAGCAGGAAGCGACCACATGTTGATAAGGAAAATATGTTCTAAATCATTACATCTACCTCACATTACGAGGTTTCTAGGTATATTAGTTACATCCTGTATACCTGGGAACTTCTTATTTTTTAAATAAATCTTACTAATTTTAGTTTTAGTATCTAATGACCTCGATAGGATCATCTGGAATCAGTAGTCTAATAACCTATACGTTTAACTAGGTTAATTTCAAAGGTTACTTTCATGACAACAACCAAAACACCTTTCCAACCTAAAAGCAAGACATCCTAATAACTTAGTAGCGAAGAAGCAGACAGCCAGTTCGACACAGCACCAAATATATGCACAGTGTTATCGAAAATTAGTGCACGCTACTTTCTTACACGTGTACTTATACTTACAACTTATACTATGAACTGTCCTTGGCCTGGACTTTTCTGGGATCAAATGTCAAATATTCAACAATTTTCAGAAAAATGTACCTATAGGCGACCCTTGCAGGTGCCGAATTGCCATTACTACCCTACCAAAAATTAGTCAGATTCTAGATTTTGGGTAAGTTCCTATTACGGCTAAGACCGTCTCAACAACTATCTATTACGCTATTAAAACTGAGCATGTAAAAAACTACGTTAACAGGCCTATAATTGTTAGGTTCGAATATTAGACGAACCTATGAAAGCATGAATTACTTATTTATGACTAAAATAAGTGTTTGTTGTAAAATAATTGATCACACTGCAATGTAGAGAACGTATTCAAAACGGATAATTTATTATGGCCAAACATTTTTTCTATCCAATCGATATAGTTAGATACACGTGTATATACACCAGGAATACCAACAACACCACAATCTTTGTTAATTGAAGCTACTCCCACAATATTGTACATAAAACCACGTTCTGTATTATCTACTTGAAGAGGGCCCCCTGAATCTCCCTGCAACCAAATAGAGAAGTATTAATTTGGTAGTGCTTCTTTAATAATATTTATGTTAGCACTATTATCTAATTTTACCTGACAAACATCTGTAGGAGAGCCTGCACATACTGGTTTCGTTAATTCCGTTTCTTAAATTGATCCCAATATCACTCTTGTATTTTTTGTAGCATTCGTCCTGAGTGACGTAATCTAAATCTACCTTTAGTAACAAGTTGCTAGTAGGTTGTAAATAGCTCACTGTTCCCCATCCTGATGCAGTAGCCTTTATGGACGTATTTATAGCATAATTTGTTTCCAGACATGCTAGTCTACGATAATTATTTAATTTAGCAGCTCGATCGAATTTAATTAAAGCTATGTCATTATATCGTGATGGTAGTATAAAATCTGGGTGTCTAATTCGTTCTGCTACATTGAATTGTTCGGGCTCTGCTTCTTCTTCGTCTTCCTCATTTAGATCGTAGTCTCCAATTTTGACATATTTAGCTTCGCCACTAAAAATAAAAGTGTCGTTTAATATTGTGTCTTTAAGGGCCGGTATTTCCATCTCAGTATAAAGTTCAGTATAAACTTATCCTGGGGATAACCTTACGTATAAGTTAATAACGGGTATTTTGATCTCAGTATAATATTTATCCTCAGGATAAGTTTCAGTTAAATTTATACGGTACTTTTTCTCTGGATAATGTGCTAACTGGCAGATAAGTTTTTAGAATATTTTGTCGGAGCCTCCAATATTTTTGTTATTGTTGATTTTCTTTTTACATTTTCTTGTGAGTCTAAAAAATCAACAACAACCAAAAACTCTGACACTCAACAAACTCAAAACTCTGACAAAGATTTTCTTGTTTTATTTTTAAACGATATGACGAAGATTACTCCCTGTTGTATATAGTTTTAATGTTGTTAGACAAGCACTGATGGAAAAATGGAGTAGCAGTTGTAAACCTTTTGGTGCAAATTGATCATTGTTTGCAGCATAAGACAACTAAGCATTGTTGTTTTTGCATTTGAATGTTTTTAATTATAGAAATAGTGCTGTAACACCCTTGAAGTAATTGCTAATTACTTTAAGGTTTTTTCGCAAAGAGTTCTTACTTTATTACTATAGAAAATTTTTGTGGTATTCACAAAACAACAATTGTAAAAATTATAGAACACGTTTGTGATGCATTAATGTATTTAAGAGAAAAAATAATACATATATACCTACCACAAACTCAGAACCAGATTCCTACAATTCAACAGAAATTTTATCAGATTGCAAGATAGCAAGAGCTGCAGTTGATGGCACACTGGTAAGGATGCAATCACCCGGAGGTTATACAGCAGAAAATCCTCAATGCCGAAAAGGCTACTTTTCTCTGAATATAAGCAACTTATGATGCTTCTTCACGTTTCACAGAAATTGTAGTACATCGGTCTGGTGCTACACATGACAACACCATATTTGTCAATTCTCTTTTATTCGGAGAGTTCAAAAATGTGAATTTGTAATAGGAGATAGTGATTATGCTCTCAAGAATTATCTAATAACACCACTAGCTGAACGACGAAATAAAGCTCAAAGACTTTTTAATGAATAACACATTAGACCCAGGAACGTCATTGAAAGAGCTTTTGGCATATGGAATTGACGATTTCCTGTTCAATTCAAAAAGTAATAGTTACAATAGCAATCTTACACAACATTGTTAACATACGCAATGAAATAGAGCTTTCTGAAGAAAATAATGAAATTGAGATTGCTGAAGATAATAACGAAATAGTAGTAGTTTTTCACTCATTTTCGCAGTCACAAAATTTTAAGTTTCTCTGTTATTAGAGTTAGCAATAATTATTGATAAGTAGGAAAATATGCCTTCGTTATAACAAGTGAAGCAGTAAGAAATCAAAACTTTGATGATTTTTAGCTGTTAAATATTTAAAAAAAAAACAAAATTGCAAATGTGCAAACTTCAAGTAGGAGATATCTAACTGAAAGATTATTTTATACTCGACCTACATTGAAATACCCGTTTATATTTATACTTCGAATTATCTGTAGGATAAATATATCTGCTGGATAGCTATACTACAGTTTATACAAAAGATGGAAATACCGGCCCTAACGGGTATTTCGATCTCAGTATAATAACTATCCTTAGGATAAGTCTCAGTTAAATCTATGCGGTACTTTTTCTCTGGATAATGTACTAACTGGCAGATAAGTTTTTAAAATATTTTGTCAGAGTCACCGTTTGTTATTGTTGATTTTCTTGTCACATTTGCTTGTGAGTCTAAAAATTAAAACATGGACAAAGATTTTCTTGATTTATTATTTGAATCTGATGACGAAGACTTCTTCTTATTATATAGATTTCCAAATGTTGTTAAACAACGAATAGATAATTTCGAAAAATGGAGCAACAGTGAATTTTTACAGCGATTTCGATTAAGCAAAGCCACAGTTGTAAACCTTTTGGCACAAATTGCTCATTTGTTGCAGCAGAAGACAACTAGGTATTCTTGTTCTTGCTTTTTATGTAGATATGGTTGAATTTTAATAAGTTTATATTATTAATTATAGAAATAATGCTGTAACACCCTTGGAGCAACTGCTAATTACATTAAGGTTTTTTGCAACGGGTTCCTACTATATTACTGTAGGAGATTTTTCTGGTATTCACAAAACAACAACTGGAAAAATTATAGAACGCGTTTGTGATGCTTTAATTTCTTTAAGAGAAATATATATATATACCTACCAAGAAGTCAGAACGAGATTCGAGCAACTCAGGAGAAATTCTATCAGATTGCAAGATTTCCAAAAGTTATAGCTGCAGTTGATGGCACACAGATTAGGATGCAATCGCCTGGAGGTGATGCTGCAGAGAATTTTAGATGCCGAAAAGGCTACTTTTCTCTCAATATACAAGCAATTTGTGATGCTTCTCTACGTTTCACAGACATTGTAGCACGTTGGCCTGGTGCTACACATGACAATACTATATTTGCCAATTCTCTTTTATGCGGAAGGTTTGAAAATGTTGAATTTGGAGAGGGATTCATAATAGGGGATAGTGATTATGCTCTCAAAAATTACTTAATAACACCTCTAGCAGAACCACAAAATGAAGCTCAAAGGCTTTTTAATGAATCACACGTCAGAACCAGGAATGTTATTGAAAGAACGTTTGGCATATGGAAAAGACGATTTCCTATTCTATCTGTAGGAATGCGGTGCAGGCTATCGCTTATTCAAAAAATAATAGTTGCAACAGCAATATTACACAACATTGCTGTTATACGCAATGAAATGGAGCTTCCGGATGAAGATAATGGAATGGAAATTGATGAAGATGGTAACGGAATAGTACACGTTAATGAAGAGCAACCCAACTCAAGAAACCAACTTATTGATTATTTTAACAGATTAATTGTTTGATTTTTTATTTGTTTTAAAATATTTAATTAATATTAATAACTATGACTAACAACATAAATAAACAATGTTTTATGGAACCAATGAATAAGATTGACAAAATAATAATTATATTTTTTTGGCACCAACTGTAGATTAATGATCCAAACAGTTAATGATGACAAAACTATTACTGAATTTGTAATAATTTGTTTTTCAAGTCTTGTTCTGTGATTTGTTTTTCCAACAATTCTATCTTTTTTTGATTTATGATGTCATTGCTTAATTTTTCCTGAAGTTTTATTTCCAGTTCTTGTTGCAATATTTTTAATTTTAATTAATCATTTTCTGTCATTTTAAAATCAGCATCCGATTTTTGTATACTTTGTTGTAACTGGACCAAATCGCTTTTGGCGTCTGCAAGTTTTGAAAATTTTTCATGTGCCGAGAGTGTGGGTCGTTTTTTTACATGTAAAACGCCGCTTTTTCGACTTTTTAATAAATCTGGCTTCCATTTCTTTGCAAAATCCTATACAAAAAAAATGTAAAGATGTATAAGTATTTTATATAATATACCTGATCAGTATGAATAATTCTTTTTCTATTGTTTGTTGTATCATTGGAATGGTATGTCTGAGAAGCCTGAGACTCGTCCATCACCTTGAAATGTTAAATAAAGAGAATATTTCAATTATTCTTGTTATTACTATTCAACATTATCATCATTATAGTTATTGTTTGTATTTGTATTATGGGCGAGCGAGAGTTGCAGCTCTCAAGTATCTAATTAATTTGACTGCTATGGTTATTAGTACTACCTAACCAGAATCTTGCCGAAGCTGGAGTTGTATTTATCATATTCAATACCTACTTACGCAAGTAATGTTCATTATAGTCTCTTCCGTTAATATACTTGTACTTGGCAGAGATAGATCGAAATCATTTTGTAATAAATCTAAAAAATATATGTATGTAAAACAAGTTTGTATCAAAATGCTTATGGAATGAACCAACTTTCTTTGGCTTCTGATGTAATTTCTGCCGCCAGCATTGAATCTTTTAAACTTGGTATTTCTAAAAAATACTTGCTAAATTACGATCGCTATTAGAATAAAGAAATGCATTTTATACCCAATGCAGCAGAGTCACTTATTAGATCGCAATCTCCAACTGATGGCAAACCCTCGACGGATATATAAATTATAGCTAGAAGCTTTTCTTCATAGTCAAAGTAATCTGGACTGGTATCAGTACCTCCACCAGTTTTTAACATTAGCCGTTTTTTGGTAGCTGCCTTTTTTCGGATGTCCTTTTTGATTGTTTCATATTTTATTCGAAGAGCTGGAATGCACGATTGTTTATAAAAATTGTGAGTGATTATAAAATGGCAACTGACCATCTGCAGTTCGATGGTTTCCTCCACTGACTGAGTTAAATTTTTGTTCTATTGCAGTCCATATTTTCTTTTTATCGGCCCAAGTCACGCTGTCACTTTTTTTATTTTCTATTACTTCTTTATTCTGTAAAACTAAATCAACCAACAGACGATTTTCTGCAGTAGAAAAATTTGTACAACGTTTTTTTTTATTTCTTCAGTTTTTGTACCCATTTTTGCAATGTCACAAAATTTTATTTATTTATCTGTTGATTAAAAATGAATGTACAAAGCCTTCTTGCATAGAAACTGATGTAGTAGCAAATACTGTACTCTTGTAAAAAGTCAAAACTTTAATGATTTTCTAGCAGTTAAATATTTAGAAAACAAAATCGCAAATGTGCAAACTTCAAGTTGGAGATATCTAACTGAAAGATTATTTTATACTCGACCTACATTGAAATACCCGTTTGTGTTTATACTTGGAATTATCTGTAGGATAAATATATCTGCTAGATAGCTATACTACAGTTTATACGGAAGATGGAAATACCGGCCCTTAGTGAATTGGTCTGTCAGCCAGAGATAGAGATATAAATATAGTATAAGCAAAAGGTAACTCCATCAAAGGTACCTTTGGAATTTTGAACTCATGTGTATTATGACACCAGAAAATTATACAAAATAATCAGAGTGCTTTGACAGTGACAGTTGTTATTAATTTGATATAATTTTCTAGTGTTATAATACACATAAGTTCAATATTCCAAAGGCACCTTTGATGTAGTTACTTTTTGCTCATACTATAGAATACCTACATTAACTGAATCAGACTTTTAAAAGAATTCTAGTTTAAAGAGACACATACACACTAGTAGGATAAATATGGGTGGTTTGAAGCCACCCCTCACCACTACTTTCTAGGTCACATTTGAAGGCCTCAAAAAGGTTAACAATACCCAAGATCACATTTCAAGGTTATGTTTAAGGTTGGCACAAGGGGTGTGTCAAGGTCGGTAGTGGTATAAAAATTTTCGGCAGTGTTGACAGCAATAAATTAGGCAGTGCTGTATTGAACAGAGCAAGACGGGAATTAAGGTAATAATCTAGGCAGTGTCGGCATTGAGTTGGAAAAGACGGCATTGACCTGGACACTTTGGTTGAAATGACACAGATACTATTGGCTTTGACGGTAATAAACTCGGCAATAACGGCATTTAAGTGAGCAATGGCAGCAGTGGACTAGGCAATTACGGCAATTAAATGGGAAAACTCGCCAATTGTTAATGGCAAAAGCATTTTTGTCGAGTGCTTTGGCACCGTAGCGCTTGTTTTCTCACATAATACATAATTTTTCCAGGTTTGGCGTATTAGAATTGATTCTATGACGGTTTTACAATTAATCGCCGTCGCAAATATGCCTGACTGTTATGATTGAAATCTTGGTCAAGTAGTACAATCATACGAGGTGACTTGCCAAAATTTTGAATTTTCATAGAAAAATTATTACTATGAACATGTATTGTAAAGAATCCATACTTTATAGTGTCTTCCGTAACTTCAGTTATACATTGGGCATGTTTCTAATAGGAATATATTGCAAGTGATTTGACTAAAAGAATTACAGTTTGTGAAACGAGTTTTTTTATGTTATTTTTTCTATTTTGCGTCTTTTATTCCCTTTTTACAGAATACAAAATTTAGGGGTTTTTTTTGGTAGTTGACAACACTGATGTGACATTTGAAAATTCATTGATTGACACAGAAAATTCAGTGAAGTTTTTGTCAATTTTCTGTTACCAACTTTAAAAAAGTTGGGCTATTAAACACTCTAATGATCTATTAACGCACTGTTTTGGGTGCTTTAACAGATTTATGATAGACGCAAAATAGAAAACAAAATTTTTACTATACTTTTGTTTTATTTACATTTAATAGTTATTTACATTACAAGCTGCGAAAGTTTACTTTTAGGTGCAAGGTGGTTTTGATTGGCCTAGGCAAAGCATAAGCGTAGCCGATGTTAGTTAAAAACATCGAGCACCTGAAAGGGCTTTCGCAGCGTGTAATGTATTAAACTTTTCATTTTCCCCTTGACATTTGTTAACCACCGTAAATAAATAAATAAAATGATGATTCAGTAATTATAATAAAATAATGTTTGTATATACAACAGTATTGTTACCAAGGTACCAAATGTTGACAACAGCCACCTTATCATATTATATTTTAAAAAATGACAGTTTTACTTCGTTTTCCAGGGACCGAAAGTTTTTCATACCTAACAACCACCTCGCATGTTTTACTTTTCGCTTTCGGTTGCCTTATCAAGATAGAAAGTTACACTTTCGTAAAGGGGAGAATGAAAAATTCTATTGAGTATTGTCAACCTTGAACATATAACGGTGTTATATGAAGTAACTTCATCAAATGTGCCTTTGAAATTTTAAAGCCATGTGTATTATAAAGTCAAAAAAATATACAAAGTAATTAGAGTCCTTTGACAGTGACAGTGTTAAAATTTGGAACATATAACGTTGCTTTTTTATCTCTATTTAATTCAAACGTAACCTTAAGTATTAGCAACCATTTTTGTGGCCTTGCAATATGACCTTGATAATAGTGGGGAAGGGAGGTCTTAGAATCGTTATATAACGATCGCGTCCAAGCCTTCTCCACCCGTTCACAGGTCTCATCAGAAAACTATAATGTTTGCTGTAGTAGCCAGGTTCAAGCCTTCTAAACTCCTGAGTTCACTGCTATAGAATTAACCGTGTGGGATGGTAGTAAGCTGTCACTACCTCTTCAAACCACCTTTCCCGTTTCGCTGTTTGAATAAAAAGTTAAGAAAGCAAGCGGTGGTTACAAAGAAATCATCATGGGCTGCAATGGACTCGAGGCTTCGTCGACCTAAAAGACCTGTCTGAAATCCTCTTATACGATACCGCTCATGTACTACACACTGCGTACTGTAAAGGATTAGAAAAGGGTGAATACTTAAAGAAGTTCTTGAGGCATAAATTTCACATATTAGACTACAAATTTAAATTAAAACGTTCTTGTGGCCTTCAAATGTGACCTTATGAATAGTGGAGGGGGTTGAGTGGTGGGGGGGGGGTGTTTAAACCATCCATATTTAACCTACTCACACTCACTGAAAAGTTTGTAAACAATGCTAACAGGGAATAAAGTAAAAAAAACATAAATGAAGTGCGATTGCCTCCGTAATCTAGACCTATGGCCGATAACGGTGCAGGTTGAATAAATGGAAAAAAATGCAGAAGTATATAGCCACACGACATTTTTTCATGTATGTTCTTATTTCTCCACGTTAGAGTTTCTGGGTTCTATTTAATTTTACTAAAAATTAATTCAATAATAACTTAACGTACCGATATCGTAAAGCAATTCTATTCTAGCTTTTTTGGGAACATATTTTAATAGAGCTATCACGTTGACCTAACCTACAGACTACATTCATCAATAGAAGAAGAAGATACTTGTCAGAAGAAAGTTTTCCTTTGTTATTTCTTCATCGTCTCAATGTGTGTAATCAATGAATGTGGTATCTTTTATTGTGTATATTGTATAGAAAACATAAATACTTTTCATTTTGAGTACTTACTACTGTGGATGACTTAAGCAGTGAGCTGCAGTTAAAATAAATCGTTCACTAATTAACGAACCTTTACAGTGCCATTTAATCTCATCTTCGCCTTCATAACCAATTAAAGCCTAGAAGTGTATAAAATAGATTGACAACAGCACTTGTTAAATTGAATTACCATATGTGGAAACGCTTTTGCCAAGGCTGGTCCATCCCAAGCATAGATGTTCGAGGCACAATCTAGACTGGGCTCTCCTCCAAGTGCAAGGATTGCATACGCATGTTGTTCATATTCTTTGCATTCTGTAAACACGAAAATTAGAATTATTATTTTAATAATAGTCAGAAGTGCAATAACGTACTAGCTCTGGCTTTATTACCTACACGTAAAATATTGTCTGTGTGTGTTTTGATATTGGCGTAGTTGGACTTCGTGTAGTTATTCTCGGAGTAGGTGGTCTTGTAGTTATTGTAAGAATTGTAACAGAATGTGGAGAATCACCTGCACAACATACGATAAACTCTATTCCTTTGAAACCACTAATTTGTGGTGGTACCTTTAACACTTGGAGCATTTGTATTGCTGATGGACACGTAGACATGAGCTTGCATGTACCATCTTTACCAGAAGTTTGGCAGTAATCTACTAAAAAGTTAGAGTAGCATTAGTATTAGAGTAAAGATATTAGGTATTAGTAAACGTCAGCTTTATAAAGACATGCGTTTAGAATTGTTTACGAAAATAAGCATTAATTAACCCATTAGGAATTTTTTCGAAAACGTTATATACTGATATTATAATATATAATAATGTTTTTACATTTTATTACAATATGAATAGTTTCCACGACATGCGCCTACTTTATTTAACCCGAAACCGCTATACAATTATATTTAAAGATTGAAGGTGTTATGAAATTATTATTTGGGCTTACTGATTTGATAATTGATTTGGTTTTGATCGAATAAGGAATTTAAGTCCCTTAGGAGATGACATAAAATGCAATTGAGAGATAATGTATCGTCTCTAACCTGCACTTTTCAAGATAGCCACATTGCTGACTAATCTAGTATGCACTTTTAGATGCCTTCATTTTAATCTTTTAAAAACTTAGTCTTCTACAACTCAAGTAGGTGTGGACTTCCAAATTGTCCTACTGGAGACGTAAAGATTCATACGAGTATTAATTAATTGAGTTTTGTTTAATATCGTTTAAATGAATTCTTAAATTATTCTGTTAGGTGTATTAATTCAAATATAATTATTTAAACTCGTCTTAACTAATTTAAATGATTACTTATAAAGTAATATTCCACACAATTATATTGGGGATATAAAGAGTTTTCTCTTTATTATAATAATAATATTATGCCGACTGCAAACAAATATATAAATAAATAACTAAATAATCGTATTAATTGTTTTATTATATTAAGTGAATAAAGTTTTTAAAAAGTCTTCGGCCACAAGATATATAGTCTAAGAGCTAGCGAACACGACCGCTTCACAGCTCCGTAATAGATAAAATCCCTTTTATTATCTGTATTCATAGTATATGAGTAGCAAAACCCTTGTCTGGCAGGGCAACCCCTCTGATTTATGAAGGAAGAGATCAAATAGTGTGGTTAAAAAATTTCACATTTGAAACACATATGTAATGGTTTTTTAATTTTTATATGAATCAAAATACTGAAAATACGACTGCAAACTTGCCAGACAAATATTCCTCTGATTAATTAGTGCCAGAGCAGTACTAATTAATTAATTACATATTAGAAAATTTCAAGTATAAGAGCATTGTGCACACATAGGCAACCAGTTATGCATAAAACAGCTTAAGTTTATTAACTTTTCAGGGATGAATTCAGTGGAATCTTGATCTGTCATTTTGCAATCACATTATACAAGGATCAACTATATTTAGTACAAAAGACAGACATTAACTTTTAACTTATACTTAAAATCTTTTAATAATTAATTAATTAGTGTTGTTCTGGCACTAATCATGGGAATATTTATCTGGCAAGTTTGCTATCGTTCTTTTTCAGAGCCTGGTTACGATAGCAATTTTTTTTAGCAATTCCTTTTCGGTTACCTTAGCAATTTTTTTACGATAGCAATTTTGTTAGCAATTATTTGCACTTTCTCTTAAATCTAGTTTAAAGAAAATTATGCATCGATGATCCTTGTGCAAGGACCTTGAGGACGCATCTACAGATGATCCTTAATGGTCAAAATCGTTTGTTTTATCGTTATTCTTTTACAAATCGTATAATACCTATAAAATATGGAAAAGTGCCAATCAGCAAGTTTAACTTAATTGAGAAATTGAACTTGTGCATCGATGATCCTTGTGCAAGGAGTTTGAGAACCCATCTCTAGCTGAACCTTAATGGTTAAAATCGTTTGTTTTATCGTCATTCTTTTTCCAATCGTATAATACCTATAAAATATGGAAAAGTGCCAATCAGCAAGCTTAATTTAAATGAGAAATTGTGTAATGACCTGTGTAATCCTTGTGTAAGGACCTTGAGAACCCATCTCCAGATGAGCCTTAATGGTTAAAATCGTTTGTTCTATGGTCATTTTTTACAAATCGTGTAATGCCTATAAAATATGGAAAAGTGCCAATCAGCAAGTTTAATTTAAATGTGAAATTGAGCTTGTGCAAGGACCTTCAGAACCCATCTCCAGATGAGCCTTAATGGTCAAAATCGTTTGTTCTCTCGTCATCCTTTTACATGTAATACATATAAAATATGAAAAAGTGCCAATCGGCAAGTTTAATTTAATTGAGAAATTGAGCTTGTGCATCGATGATCCTTGTGCAAGGACCTTGAGAACCCATCTCCAGATGAGCCATAATGCTCAAAATCGTTGGTCTCTTGTCATCCTTTTACACATCGTAAAATACATGTAAAATATGGAAAAGCGCCAATCTGCAAGTTTAATTTAAATGAGAAATTGAGCTTGTGCATCGATTATCCTTGTGCAAGCACCTTGAGAAACATATATGGGAATAAGTAATTCAATAAGAAACCGAAAATGTTTGAAAATGATTTGGTGTAGAAGAAACAAAGAAAGTAAGTTCCAATTCTTGCCAATTTCTGTTTTTGACAAGTTAACTTGAAAACGGCAGAAATATTGAAAAATAGTTAAAAATAGATATTTTTTACTTAGGTTTTCAAGTAGAGCTCTACTGAACTAAATGCTTTTGTAATTGTGATATTCTTCGAGTTTTATGATGTAAGCTTCCATGTTTGATACAACTAGGTACAACTTTCATCTTAGTATTGTCTAGCTAATTTGATGGAGAGTATTCTACTGTGCTACGAACAATGTCAAAATAGAGGCATTTAATAGTTGTATTATGTCGGTAAATTCTTTAGGAACCCAAGTCTTTGCAGCCCTTTCGTTTTGATATGATTGATGTGGGCTTTAGAATCCAGTTTATACTCAAACAGAACACCCAAATCATTAATGGTAGTTTCTTCGCTTAATAAGGAATTACATAATTTATAGTCAAATTTGATATGCTTTAATGTACGATAAAATTTTATACACTTGCATTTATCTACATTTAGAATCATTGCATTTATTTAATCTATTGATGTGGTTTTTAATTTTTCTTTACAGTCTTCGATAGTGTTTACTATGCCAAATAATATAAGGTCATCGGCAGAAAATGACGATAAAACAAGCGATTTTGAGCATTAAAGCTTATCTGAAAATGGGTTCTCAGGGTCTTTGCACAAGGATCATCGATGCACAAGCTCAATTTCTCATTTAAATTAAACTTGCTGATTGGCCTTTTTCCATATTTTATAGGCATTATACGACTTGTAAAAAATGGCGTTAGAACAAACTATTTTGACCATTAAGGCTCATCTGGAGATGCGTTCTCAAGGTACTTGCACAAGGATCATTAATGCACAAGCTCAATTTCTCATTTAAATTAAACTTGCTGATTGACGCTTTTCCATATTTTATAGGCATTACACGATTTGTAAAAAATGACGATAGAACAAACGATTTTGACCATTAAGGCTCATCTGGAGATGCGTTCTCAAGGTTATTGCACAAAAATCATCGATACACAAGCTCTAGTTGTTATTTAAATTAAGCTTTCTTATTGGTATTTTTCCATATATTATATGTATACGATTTGTAAAAAATGACGATAGAACAAACGATTTTGACTATTAAGGCTCATCTGGAGATAGGTTCTGAAGGTCCTTGCACAAGGATCATCGATGAACAAGCTCAATTTCTCATTTAAATTAAACTTGCTGATTGACGCTTTTCCATATTTTATAGGCATTACACGATTTGTAAAAAATGACGATAGAACAAACGATTTTGACCATTAAGGCTCATCTGGAGATGGTTTCTTAAGGTTATTGCTCAAAGATCATCGATGCACAAGCTCTAGTTGTTATTTAAATTAAACTTGCTGATTGGTAATTTTCCATATTTTATATGTATTATAAGATTTGTAAAATAATGACGATAGAACAAACGATTTTGACCATTAAGGCTCAACTGGAGGTGGGTTCTCAAGGTCATTGCACAAGGATCATCGATGCACAAGCTCTGGTTGTTATTTAAATTAAACTTGCTGATTGGTACTTTTCCATATTTTATATGTATTATACGATTTGTAAACCAATGACGATAGAACAAACGATTTTGACCATTGAAGCTCATTTGTAGATGGGTTCGCAAGGACCTTGCACAAGTGTCATTGATGCACAAGCTCAATTTCTCATTTAAATTAAACTTGCTGACTGGCACTTTGAAACACTCTAAAATACTCACAAACAAAACTAGGCCCCGCGATTGGGCGCCAGTGAAACACTAGTTTTTCTGTCAGACTAAATGACAATAAACTAACTATAAAATTATATAAAATAATTCATACTTACTGTAACTAAAAAACTCAAATGTCCGCCACAGCTTGAGATTTAAACTCTCTCTTACAAATTAATTAGTCAAGTCGTAGGTATTGGTTCCACAGCTGTATAAATTGTGAAAAGGAATAGATAAAGGTTCAAACACAAATAAAAACTTAAAAGGGCGCCATCTGGTTATGAAGCTTAAGGTATATGAATACCCAATCAAAGATGTAAATTGAATAAGCATTAAAAATGATTAAATTCATTAACCAGAAAATGAATAAAATATTTAGTTTAATCAAAAATTTTGTTAATTTAAAATTTTGAAGTAAAATGAAGCAGAGCATTCATAACTAATATGGTTCCGTTTTCTAGATCCTTAGTTTTGAATTAATAACATTTATTTAATCAGAAAAATGGTAACGACATAACTTTGTATATATATATAAGAAATAAAACACACCTCATACATTTATTACAATTCCAATCTAAGTTCATTAGATTATAACTAAACCAGAATAAATCAATAAAAATTCATCTAGAACTTTTCATTAGATAACGGAAATAACCAAAAAGTTTATTGGATCGAACACCAAAATTGTTCAAACACATTAATTCAAATATTAAAATTTGTATTGACTGGTCTTTTTCTGGACAAAATTTATAAACAAATATCTAAATGAGATTAGACAAATTAAATCAATTCGACAGTATCAATATAAATGATTTGTAATTAAATTAAAGTTTAAAGATTTTTTAATAACGAAGAGAGCTCTCCCCTAAGAAAAAATTCTTAACTGTGAGATTCTTAATTAACTGAATTATAAACAAATCCTTAAAACTACAGTACCTTGAATATTATCCCTCAAATTCGTGGAATACCATACATATAGTCCAGTAGAAATTGGAAATTCGGCCTTTCATTTGGGGAAATTGTCGTTGAAATCGGCGTTGTATTGAAGTGTTGATTCTCCGTACCAAAAATGCGATAATATTTAGTTATTGTCATTCGCCCATATGATTTCATGAACAAACGGAGTTTTCACTTGGAAAATAACGATAATGTTTCAGAAACTTAGGTTGTTGTTTAATCACGTGTAGCACCAAATGCGTTTAAATTCTTTAAGCGGGGTTTTAATTTATAAAAACACTAGAGTCGATCGTTAAATTCGAGATCGCTTTATATGGTTTTGCTTTAAAAAAACTGCACTGGTCTTAAGAACAGGCGAAACACAGTAATTGTAATTACAGATTCTTCACCAAAGAATAAACCCTATTGTTTATTCACGATACGAAACTATAAGTCTTTCAAACACAACTTTACGGAACGTAGATCCTCTCAAAAGGATTAGCACTTAAATAACATTAAAACTGTAATACACTGTATGTAGAATTTCTTTCAATTCTAAAGGATTAATAAACTGTAATCCAGTAACACTAATTCAATATCGATCAATCATTATTGATCGAAACTCAAACGAGAAAACCGCACACCCCAGGTTAAAGTGTGAACATTTATAATCTCGACCGCTTGCTGCAAGGGTGCAGTGTCGAGTCTCCCGCGTCAAAACCAGCGAAGGCTTTTTATGAACTCGGATCCTGTAGTTACACGTGGATACATCTGTTTTTATGCGGCAAGGGCGCTTTTAATTGGCCTTCTATAGGATTATCGACTCTAAGTGTAAAACGTAGCACTTAAAATTGCGCGCCAAACTAGTGTGGAATGCTACAGCAGCTGCCTAGTATACAATATTCCTACGCTATAAACAGACTTAAAATTTAAAACGCAATTTACGAACAAAGGAAACTTCATTTTCGAATCCTGTATACTCAGAATGTTAACAAAATATTTCTATAAAATTGATGATCAAGTACTTCTCACAGTTTCTTAGCAAGGTCTCTCCCTAAAATAATTGATATTATTTTAAAATGCAATTTAGCAGGATACGAAAAAGACAACATTATGACGCTACATTCTTTAATTACAGCAAATATGAAACAATCTTTTCTTAAAAGTGCTTTCAGTAGGAATTATTTACATGATGAAATGCTCATTTAAACAAAACGAAGCCCACAGGACCGAACTTAAGATTTTTAATAAGAATAAATGCTAAATTCTGCGTACAAAATGCTGTTGGAAAATGTACCCGTTACAACTTTTCCATATTTTATATGTATTATACGATTTGTAAAAAATGACGATATAACAAACGATTTTGACCATTAAGGCTCATCTGGAGATGCGTTCTCAAGGTCAATGCACAAAGATCATCGATGCACAAGCTCTAGTTGTCATTGAAATTAAGCTTGGTTATTGGTACTTTTCCATATTTTATATGTATTATACGATTTGCAGAAAATGACGATAGAACAAGCGATTTTGAGCATTAAAGCTTATCTGAAAATTTGTTCTCAGGGTCTTTGCACAAGGATCATCGATGCACAAGCTCAATCTCTCATTTAAATTAAACTTGCTGATTGGCACTTTTCCATATTTTATATGTATAATACGTTTGGTAAAAGAATGACGATAGAACAAACGATTTTAACCATTAAGGCTCAGCTAGAGATGACTTCTCAAAGGCCCTTGCACAAGGATCATCTATGCACAAGCTCGCTTTCTCATTTAAATTAATCTTGCTGATTGGCCCTTTTCCATATTTTATAGGCATTATACGATTTGTAAAAAATGGCGTTAGAACAAACAATTTTGACCATTAAGGCTCATCTGGAGATGCGTTCTCAAGGTACTTGCACAAGGATCATTAATGCACAAGCTCAATTTCTCATTTAAATTAAACTTGCTGATTGGCGCTTTTCCATATTTTATAGGCATTACACGATTTGTAAAAAATGACGATAGAACAAACGATTCTGACCATTAAGGCTCATCTGGAGATGCGTTCTCAAGGTTATTGCACAAAAATCATCGATGCACAAGCTCTAGTTGTTATTTAAATTAAGGTTTCTTATTGGTATTTTTCCATATATTATATGTATACGATTTGTAAAAAATGACGATAGAACAAACGATTTTGACCATTAAGGCTCATCTGAAGATGGGTTCTGAAGGCCCTTGCACAAGGATCATCGATGCACAAGCTCAATTTCACATTTAAATTAAGCTTGCTGATTGGCACTTTTCCATATTTTATTTCCCCCTTCTATGTAAATGCCACTTTACAGGCCTTTATGTAACTCAGTAAATCAGTAATTACAGCCACAGCCCTGTAAAACTTTACGGGCTCCTAGAAGAGACCTGTAAAATGTTACAATGCTCATCAACAAAAAGCTATGGCAACTAAGTGTTGCTTAACCACAACACCATGGCAACGCCTAGCTATAAATTATGCCTTTGATTACAAAATGTCTTTATAAAAAATATGCAATTCATAAAAAAATGCTGGTGGAGGTGGAAATAAAAGTTTGTACGCGACACGCTTTGCAATTAATCGTTACTGGGCTCGCTGGATTATGGAGGTTCGCTCCTTCGTCGCTCGCCCCACAAACTTTCCAACTCGCCCGTAAAGATTAATTTACAAAGCTTGGCACGTAAATAACTATTATAGGTATTATACGATTTGTAAAAGAATGACGATAGAACAAACGATTTTGACCATTAAGGCTCATCTGTAGATGAGTTCTCAAGATCCTTGCACAAGGATCATCGATGCACAAGCTCAATTTTTCTTTTAAATTAAGCTTGCTGATTGGTACTTTTCCATATTTTATAGGTATTATACGATTTGTAAAAGAATGGCGATAGAAAAAACGATTTTAACCATTAAGGACCATCTGTAGATGTGTCCTCAAGATCCTTGCACAAGGATCATCGATGCACAATTTTCTTTGAATTAGATTTAAGAGAAAGTGCAAAAAATTGCTAACGAAATTGCTAAAAAAATTGCTAAAGTAACCGAAAAAAAATTGCTAGAAAAAATTGCTATCGTAACCAGGCTCTTTTTCAGTATTTTGAATCACATAAAAATTAAAAAAACCCTTAACATATGTGTTTCAAATGTGATTTTTAACTGCACTATTTGATCACTTCCTACATAAATCAGAGCGTTGCCCTGCCAGACAAGAGTTTTCCTACACATATACTATGCATACAGATAATATAAGGAATTTTATCCATTACGGAGCTGTGAAGCGGTCGTGTTCGCTAGCTCTCTGACTAATAATAGAACTGGCGCAGTTTCGTCCGGATAACGGAAATTCGAAGATAATAATCGATTTTGTGTTGTAACACTTAATCAAAAGCACAGTTTCCAATAAAGTGTCGTGGTCAAGACAATTGAAGTTTCACCGCTTTTAACACTGGCATTGAACTTCGAGAATCAAGGCGTGACATCCCAGCATCACCGTCGAGCGATCCAGACTTTCAGCGCTTTCAAAATGAGCATGGGATCGCCAACGTTCGAGGGTACAGCATCATCAACTTTAATTATACGCAACGAAAAGTAAAGGAAGTTTTTCTTTCTAAGTGAAAGTGCTTCTAAGTGAATTTAATAATTGTTAAATCCTTACTAACTTAGTTTAAACATTTTAATTTCAAGACCATTTAATAAGACGAAATAAACAGTTGGACCTTTTGGTAATTAATGATTGCATCTTAGTTTTTTATTAGTTAGGCAGACGCTTGGCCGTTGGGGTTTTGTCGATTAACCACATTGTAAAAACAAATCCCTTCATACTGGCCACTGTATGGGTAGCAACCTTGAAATAGTTTACTAAATAAATATAATTATAAAAATAATTGTGTTATTTTAATTCTTCTTTTTCTCTTAACAAATTAATTTAAAGCAAATATTATACAATCTTGGTTTAATTGTATATGCTTAGACATCTATCTCGATCTTCGAGACGTGGTAGAAGTGCTGAACGAACAGTAAATACAAGCTCAAATTATAATACACCCCCTTTGTTATTTTTTAAAACAATAATAACATGGCAGATTTCAACCCCACACTTTAAATGAAATTCCCATTTATGATGGAAACACAACCACTCCATCAGAATTTGTTAGAGCTACCGAAATTATTACCACACAATTTTGTACAGCAAACTCCGAAGAATTTATAAATAAATTAATAATTTCTTCAATTAGAAATAGATTAAAGGAACAAGCTCTTGAAATTATCACAGGATACAATTATAGTAGCTGGAATGAAATGAAAACCGTTTTAATACAAATCGGGCAATCAAATATCAGAAACAAATTTATTAATAGACTTAACTATCAGACAAGGTAAAGATAAGCCTATTGAATTTTACAATAAAATTAGGACGAATTAGCTATCCTAAAACCTGTAGTAATTAAAACTCATAGATTAGAGGAAAATTCAAAATTAGCTTTAAGAACATTTGTCAGTAGACTATATAAAAATCTAGGCACTTTTATCAGATCTAGAAATCCAAATTCTTTAAAATCAGCATTAAAAATAATTAAAAATGAATTAGATATTCGTTATTCAAAAAATCGGAATTTTAGAATAAAACAGAATTTAACCAAAAATAATCAGATGTTAAATATTACATTTCAACTTCAACCCTAAATCAAACTTACCTTATGTAATCATCCCAGGATCAGTCGAAAAATTATTAATCGATACCGGAAGTTCAAAAACTATTATTTCTCCCAAACTTGTACAAGAAAGTTTTCCAGAATCTGTTTATAAATATATATTTGAAATTACAACTTCCCATGGAACTACTCAACATCATTACGTAGCAGACATCCGTACATCTAATCTTTTTGACGAAGAAGGACTTCATGCGTGTTATTTGACTTTCATCCAGACTTTTTAGGACTTATAGGATTAGACCTTTTGATGGACTTATCTGCATCAATTGATTATAAATGGATGTATATCCAAACCAAAAAAACAGAACGTTTTTACTATAAACGTTTCAAACTAAAGCAATAAATGCAACAACAAAATCATTGTAATTTTTCTAAATTAAAACCAAGTAAGGAGCCAATAAAAAAAAGGTCCATATACCAGATCGAACCGAAATTTTTACAACTCCACCAGCAGTTGGGATTATTGGAACAAATCCCTTCAGTTATTGTCAGATTACACAATAATTATTTTGAAACAAGCCTTATCAACACTTCTAATGAACCCCAAGTTATCAGTATTTATGACCCTTTAATGTTAGAAGATTATAACACTTCAGACGATTTAATCCAAATTAACAATTTCAATTTAAAGCCCCCTTCTGACGTTAGACAAATTTCAAACAAAAATTTAAAAAACAATTTAAGATTAGAACACCTTAATGAAGAAGAAGAAACCCTCTTGACAAACCTTTGCTATGAATACAAAAACGTATTCTACTCCCCAGATATACCCCTTTCAGCAAAAAATTTAGTAAAACACCATATTAGGACAAAAATAGATGCTCCAATTTACACTAAGCCATATAGATACCCCAGGTTCACAGCGAAGAAGTCAAATACCAAATTAACAAAATGTTATAGGACCAAATGTTGAACCATCAGAATCCCGATTTAATTTTCCAGTTTGGGTAGTAAATAAGAAATTCGACGCATCTCAAAAATAAAAGGAAAGGATCGTCATAGATTATAGAAAACTGAACGAACAGGCTATCGAGGAAAATTCCCATTTCCCCGAATAGAAACCGTTTTAGATAATTTTGGAAGATCAAAATATTTTGTTACACTTGGAAAAACCGGACCAACCGAATAGAAATTAAAAGAAAGTATAGAGAGAAAACAGCTTTGTCGGCAGAAAAAGGTCATTTCCAATTTAAAATAATGCATTTTCGTTTAAAAAATTCGCAAGCTACAATTTAACGTGCAATCAATAATGCCTTTGTAGTTTTAACACTTCAACAATGTCTGGTCTATTTAGATGACATAGTAATTTATTCCGCTTCCCTTCAAGATCACATGTTTAGACTTAAAAATATATTCTAAAGGTGTAGAGAACATAATATCAAAATTCAATTAAACAAATCAGATTTTTTATAATAATCCATTAAATATTTAGACACATTGTAACTCCAGACGGAATAAAACCAGATCCAAACAAGATCTCATCAAATCATTCTTAGGACTATTTGGATATTATCGAGAATTTATAAAATATTTCGCTAAAATCACAAAATTCTTAACGGTATGTTTAAAGAAAAATAACAAAATTATTCATACACCAGAGTCCTTATCTAAATTCGAACATTGCAAAAACATTTTGACTAATGAACCAATTTTACAATACCCCAATTTTGACAATCTGTTTGAACTAACAACAGACGCTAGCAAATTCGCTTTAGGCGCAGTTTTATCTTAAAAAGGAAAACCTGTTTGTTATGCCTCTAGGATTTTAAATAATTCTGAACAAAATTATAGTACTATTAAAAAAGGACTATTAGCAGTTATTTGGGCAACAAAACAATCTAAACCCTGTCTTTATGGAAAGAAATTTACCTTATTTACTGATCATATACCATTAGTATGGCTAAGGAATTTGAAGCAGCAGACTAGCTAGCAGAGCAAGTACTCCCGATATTACCGACTTATTCGACATTCCAACTTATAATCCCCCCTCAAATTAACCATACTGAAAATTTTGAAAACCCAAACAACGAAAAAAATAATAATCAAAATTCTTATATTGACACAATACATTCTCAAAAATCTTCAACACCCGTAATTGATATTTCAGATACACCTTTACAGCATTCCAAAAATCAGATAGAATTTATTAATGCTCAAATTCCAAGCTCAATTAGAATCATAAAATACGACGGAATTACTCATTACGCAGGCTTTATCAATCAAATTAATAAAGCAGAAATATTTAATACCCTATTAATTGAACATTGTCAACCCAAAAATTATTACTATTGTTACGTACTTTCCAACATTATTTAGATTATTCAAATTTCATTATTCAATCTCAAACCAAAATACTCTTGAATTTGATCGTTGTATCTCAAGTAACTTATATTTTACATCCCGAAGAAAGACAAAAACAAATCCAAGATTACCATTTAGGAGAAACCGTGGAAAACACCGTGGAATAAATGAAGCTATCGAACATCTCAAAAGAAAATATTAGTGTACTTCGATTATAAAAGATATTACAAATTATATTAATAAATGTCAAATTTGCAAACAACAAAAATACAATAGAAAACCTATTAATCAACCTTTTCAACTAACCCCTATTTCTTCTAGACTATTCCATACAATTCATATGAATATATTCCAGATCAAAAATAAAAGTTATCTAACAATTATTGACGCTTTTTCGACATTTGCATTAGCTTATCCTTTACAATCCCGAAATTTAATAGAAGTAACTGAACAGTTATTGAAATACACTTCTACATTTACAGCCACTAATGTCATTATTGCCGACGGAGAATTTAATAAAAATATATTTAAAGATTTTATAGTTTTGCACAAACTCCAATTACATACAACAACACCTCACCACCATCAATCTAACTCAGCAATGGAATGATTGCACTCTACAATCGTTGAACATCGGCTATTAACCAATATACCTGAACAGCAAAAAATCCAATATTGCCTTTTAGCATACACTGTACATTCAAATCTTCATTTAACCCTTTTTGAAATTGTTTTTGAACATACTGGAAGTAAAACCCCTTTGATATTGATTATAACAGAACATATTATCACGACTATTTATCTACACACAAAAATAAAATGAAACATTTATATGAATCTCTACAAAAAAACGCAAATAGAAACTAAAGAAAATCGGAATTCCAAATTAAACAAGTTTTTCTCCAACCGCACGAATATGCCACTATAACATCAAATTATTTTGTATAAAAAGTAGACCATTTAGGAACTGTTTTACTTGTTACCATAGCAATTGTACAAAAAGTAATCACTTTTTGTGCAATACAAAAAGTAGTCTGAGGTTATGTATGAACTATTTTCCGCGGTGCTCTATGAGATTTTCTTTTATAGCAATAATACGAAGTAATAAGTAGAAATTTTTATTTAAATAACAATAATTTATCTTTTCTATGACAATATTAAAATATTAAATTAATTAAAGACATAAAAAAACAAAAACAAATTCGACGTCAAACGCATTAACCAAATTTTCCATTTTACAGAGATAATAATATAATTTACAATGCACTTACTTATGTAAATAGTGACGCACTTCTTGAATGCTTACTGATAGATGAAGTTCACTTAATGTTGCAATTGGTAAGATCCTATTTTTATATGGATCAATTGATGGTGGGGAGAATTAAAGGGTAGGGTTTAAACGTAGTGGGGAAGTCTATCAAGAGTTCTTTTAGTCTACTTCCTGCTGCGAACATGGGTGTTTACCTATAAAACTCTTAATAGTGCTAACCGCCGTTTATGATGGTGTTATGTACATCGCACGACCGTCGGAGTCCATTTCCGGGTCAATAGTATTCTAACAAGATCCAACGCGTTACAACTTAAAAAGTGATGTTCTGTATGGACTAAACGTTTATAGTGTTTCATTAAGTAATGTTACACGTGTACATTCATCATTCAAAGTGAAATTTCATTATCCGTCACATGACATCGAGACCAGCTGGCAAACAATTAGTCATGATCCGCACATTTGCTGACACAACTGCCTGATTCACCAACGCCTGTTAGCTGTATAGTTGTCGTCTCAGTGGCGATCTTTGTATTGGTTATACTTGCCATATTTTTTATTGTTTACCTGGTTATTTATTTGCTTAACCTTAAAGTTTAATAAGGTGCATGATACAACATATTGTATTAAACTTTGTATTTGTACTGCAACCGTTTTTAATAAAACCAAATGTGAATAAAAGTCTTTTATTTTTTATTATAACATTCTATACAATCTAAACATTTACAATCAACCTTTTTGTAATTGTCAGTAATTTATCAGATTTTTTTATAGGCTCACGTTTAATATAGTTAAGTACATAACAGTTATTCGGATTACAGTCCGCAGGAATATACGTCTCCGGAACTTTAAAATCACTATTATGCACCTCAGGTATATGTGGGTTACGTTCTTTTGAATATCTAGTGTAGTTGAGAGTCCTTTCCTTGTGAAATTCTTCTTCAGTCATCCACTTAAACGGTCTATGTTCACTTTTATGCAACCATGATCTATTAAACCAAATGTTGCGTTCTATATTATCCATCCACACATCAGAAATTTCGCTATCCCACGTGCGACATACACATTTGAAAAGTACGAAAGAACATGTGTCCCCCAAGAGATGTATGTCGTGAATATGTTCAGTACCCGATTTCGTGCATTCTATTCTTTGTGAATTTATTGGATTACCATCTTCACTTAAGTACAAAACTAATATATGTGAACATACAGTGTGACCTACATCTTCTATGCTTCTTAATTCTACAATATTGGGTAGTTTATCTGATTCAATTAACAACCCGGTATTGTGAGTTTTAAAACTAGAAAACTTAATTGCGCCAGTCTTTCGTTCAATCGACCATTGATGTTCCCAACACATTTTATACTAGATAAATAACTAGTGGACACAGATGTTGAAGTTATGTAGAGATTGAGGTGCGGTTTGGGGACAAGAATGGCAAGTAGAGTGGGACGTGGTTGTAACTGTCTAGAGGTAAGGGGGTGTAGTCTATTAAACAAGTGAGGTAAGTAGGGAGGGGTGTGGTTAGGTAATGGGGCGCTAGATTTTTTGTCTCTCTCCAATCTAGTGACTTTTGTCTATCTCTCTAGGTGGTAAGTATGGAACCTGTATTACCGACGTGATTGTCTATGAGACAAGTGGTCTATAAAGGGGTGTAGCTTACCAAGCGGGGGGGGGGGTCTTGAAAACAAGTGAGGCAAGTAGAGAGAGGGAGACGTGGCTTATAAAGGGAGGGGTCTGGAGAGGGTAAAGGAGAGAGGGAGGCGTAGCTTATAAAAAGGTTTGGCTTGGAGAGGGGTGAAACAGAGAGGGAGGCGTGGCTTATAAAAGGGTGGGGCTTGAAAAGTGAAAGGAGGTCAAATGAGAGTTCAAGGTTGTGTGGCTCCACTAAACCCATTTGTTATCTACTTATATCTCTTCATTCCTGATTCTATTTCTTTCGTACCCCTTTAACTCTCCCATTCCGGCTGCCCTAATCTTACTTTTTTTTCGTTGTGATAGAACCCACGATTCAAATTCATACGTGAAAAGTGGTCTATATATTGTTTTTTAGTCCTTCATCTTTCTTTTCCTTGTTATTTATTTTTTGTTGACCTTTACGATCTTTACTCAATGCATGGTCAACTTTGTTGGTTGCCTCTATCCTTCTGTTTACTTCTAAGTTACCCCTAAATATTGAAATTTTGTGTTGACTCTATGACCGTGTTTTTAAATATAATCCCGATTTCTTCCGTGCCTTTATTATCTATTTCTTTTCTGAACTTTTCTATTTCTCTTTCTACTGTTTCTTCGTATCTTTTAGTTATTTCTTCATTCTTCAATTTGTATGATCTGACTGTTTCTCTGCTTATCTTGAGTTCTTTCTTTTCTCCACGAATCTCTCTTTTCCATATTTCTGTTTTAAGAATTAAATGTAGTTTTGTTAAACCTTAAAAGTGCCGTTTCGAGAAAATCGACTTTAAAAGTAGGAATTATCAAAAGAATATTTCCAATTGACACTCAAGTACAAGACACAAACTACATATCAATATTATACTTTGGCAAAATATTAGAACAAATTCCAAATATACTACAAAAAACCAACAATTACAAAATAACTTATAAAACTAACACCAACACTTTTTCATTTTTATTCAATGCTAAAGACAGAACACAAAATATCATGAAATCCGGCATTTACTGTTTGAATTGTTCTTTTTGTAATTGGGTTTACGTTGCGTACAAAAAACGTACGTAACGTACGGTACAAAGATCACGTACGCTCTTACAGAAATTAACACGAAAAAATTTTAATTATGCCAAGCACCTTTTGGAACAGAACCATCTAATGACACCTCAAATTAACATCAAATTCTTACATTTTTGCAAGAACAAACACAAATTAGACATTTAAAAAACCGCACTTTTTTCAAATGGGACACTCTATATATCTAAATTTTATGTGATTTAGTTTTTGATTCCCTACCAACTCATGTATAATATGTTCTATCTAAAAGTGAACAGTTTCAAAGTTATCGGCGCTTTTCTGGTTCTTTCGATATTTTCCCTGCTAATTTAGATGGGAATATTCTCAGAGTTACAGAAGCAGCTCTATCCATTGGCTAATAATTTTTTTGGTTAAAAACTAGATTGACTATTATCAGTTACTTTCGATGTCAATGAGTTTTTTGAGGTATTTAACTACTGTCATTTGTCACTGTCATGGTCCTCCAGTATACATAGCAATGCAGGGAGGTTACGTCGAAGATATATTATAATCTTGTTTATTGTTTCTAGCTTTACTTTGTAGAACTTCATAATCATGAAATAAATAAAGATTAGTTAAAAGTTTCACAGTATTTATTAAATTATAACCTGACAATATTGTTTCGAAAGCTAAGCTGTCATTATCACAGGTAGTATAAATATAAACAAACACGTCGTTACGGTAGATACAAAAAATAGGTAACTAGATAAAAAGATAAAAATAATCAGAATTAAATATCTAACACTTCTAGTAATCGTTCACTAGTTCATGTTTTACTGTAGTAATTTATTCTTACCGTTCTTATCTGTTGTTTGTTTGAAATAGAAATGTTCTAACACGCATCTTACAGTTATCGTTCAGCAATTTGATAGTAGCTCTTTAAAATACCCCATTCTGCATGGATAAAAATCAGTTAAATCCTACTATTTTTTGAGATAAAAACTAATAATGAAAATGTTAAACTACACTGTTACGAAACTGTAAAATCATAACATAGTCTGAAGTCTATAGTTTCGAAATGAACTTATACTATTCCAAAAGGAAATCGGACAAATGACAGTGGTTAAATACATAGTTAAATGCCGACAGTCATTGAAATCAAAAGTAACTGACAATAGTCGATTTAGTTCTTATCCAAAAACATGATTGGCCAATGGATAGAGCTGCTTCTGTAACGCTGAAGATTATCCCATCCAAATTAGCAAGGAAAATTACGAGAGAACCAGGAAAACGCTAATAACTTGCAAACTGACCAAACGTATAAATCTTTGAACAGGAAAACCTCATTTTTGGAAACTGTTCACTTTTAGATATAACATATGTAAAAGAGTTGGTAGGGAACCAGAAACCAAATCACATAAAATTTAAATGTAAATGAGGTATTCCAGTTCAAAGATTTATACTTTTGGTCAGTTTCCAAATTATCATCGTTTTTCGGGTTCTTTACTGTCACAAAACGGACAATAATAATAATAATTACTACTACCCAATTATATAGATGACAAGTTAGTGAATACTGAAAACTTTTTTTAGTTCCAAGATCGGGTAGTCACACAAATATGAATGTTTTTGTTTTGATGAACGTCACCGTACTACACCGTTACTAGTCGACCTTAAATGTTAAATTTTTACAGTTAGTTTTTCTCTAGCCTAACCATCTTTGGCTTCATATAAAAACTTTTGAATAAAAAAAATGACCTGACTTGGACACGGCTTTTATATAGAAAGTTTTTTTTCTAGGAATTCTGGTTAAGCTAGGGAAAATAGTCCATGGAAAAATACCAGGCGAAACCATTAAAAGCACATATGTTTAATTTCAAAAGATATAGCGGCGCTCAAAAATTCAAAAATAAAATTCTGAAATAAACCAGATTCTTAGAGGATGAATCAGGCGCTACTTATTCCAAAGATAATTATTAATAAAATAAGATCTATGTCGGCAAATGATTTAAATCAATAGCTTTCTTTGCAGCGGACGCATTACAAAATGTCGAACAAACGATGAAAATACAGGAAATTTCTACAGCTTGATATAAAACAAAAAATGATAAATAAATATAAAAATCCATAAAACAGACGGTAGCATTTTCCGGTCTAGGACATTTGACCGCTGTCGGAATACCGCGAGTGTATAAAGAATAAATCTTGTGCAACATATTGCTGTGATTCCAGCACAGATAATTGAATATGTTATTTGGGTTGCACCTGGAAATTATAAAAGGCATAGATGGAAAGGTTTATGCAAGCAATCACCACAATACGCACATTTTTTGTTGTTAAATTTCAAGCAAATCCCATGCTGGTTTAACGATTCATCAAATTCCATGATAAATGTATAATTTTCATTAATCTATGCACTTGCAGCCAAAATGTTTTGCTGCAATATTCTTAATTAGATTCTAGAGCACCTTTAGCAATAGAATTTTCAAGTGGGCAGCGCTATATAGAGAAGGTTTAGCCTGTTGAAGCTTAAAATCTGTATCGTTTTAACCTAATCTGTTAAAATGGTAAAATCTAGTTAATACTTAAAGTTTTGGTGCCAAAATTGATGTAAATATTGTGTGATAGGATATTAAGATTCATTTAATAAATAGAAAAGGAAGTAATAAGGTGTGAAAATGATATTATCTGTAATTTTATAAAACCATTTATCGTCAGGAAATTCAATATGGTTGCCATTGAATCCTGGAGTTAAATTTGCTTTGTGTTAGACACGCAAAATGTAGGGAAAATTATCCTCTTTCCGATTATGTTATTTGTTTAAACATTTAATTTAATTTTTTAATCCAAGAGTGGCGCAAAAGTTTTGAATTTAAAAATTTATTTTCAAAATTTAACTTTATTTTTATTTCGTTTCTTTCTTTTAGTTATAATTTAAGATGGTGGGATTGATCAAATAAAAATTGAGCAAGACAAAAAAAATTAAGACTGTCTCTTAATTCTTATTTTGGTAAATCGAATTGGCACCAATAATTAATTGAATCCATTTTAGATAATAGGAATTCTTTTTGTTTTCGTTTCTCTTTTCATTCTTTTCATGTGTTTATTAATACAATATTTTAAATGTTAAAAAGCAGATTGATTTGTGTATTTTTCTTGTTTTGTGTCCATTAACAGAATTTTACAGGTATAACTTGAACAATATTTTATTATTTTGTCAAAGAGCGACCAGCCTGAAATGTTCTCATGCAATTTTCCTGAGCTTGTGTTTGGATTTTAAAATCATAGCCGGGGCAATATTTTCTTTTCATCACAAAGGTAAGTGGTGTTTGTTTTTGTACAACTTTTCAGTTTGCCTTGTTACACTAAACATATGTGATAGTGGTCTTTAAATTTGAATAAATTTATGATCAAGTGTTGTGGGGTGTATACTGGTGCGGCGCTTGTCACCATAAAATTTTATTGTCGCACGAATGTGATGCTTGTTAAACATTGACTTCTTCTTCTATGACTTCTTATAGTGTATATTCGAAAATTTTATTGTAGAATGGCACAAAATGATTTAATTTGGTTGTGATAGTGTTTTCAAGAACTTGTGAATTTTTATTATTAACTATGAAATCCGTTCAACTACATACGTTCTTAGTAATGTGCTTCTTCATACGACAAATCTTACATAAATAAATAACAAAAACTCCCAAGTTGTTGAAAACGTTAACCATTTGAGCCAGGCTTGAAACATTCCCAAATACGGTAATTGAAGAAACCGTCAGAATAAATGATTTTGTATTGTTGCACAAGATCTAACACTAGCGGTATTTGCCCTTGCGGTATTTTAGCTCGCGGTATTTTGACCAAGGTCAAATGTCCCATCCCGAGCATTTTCGTGTCAGAGAAGGTCGTTATATCTTTTTCTAGCTAACTGCGCAGCGTGTGTTAGACAAAGTGGCACGAATAAATAAAAATAATAATAATTATAATTTGGAACAATTTAAAAATGGAAAGGTAATTTCATGAAAAACCGAAATTTAAAATATTAGTGTAATAACACTGATGACGGAAATATTGACCAATTTTCATCATTGGATTCATCTGATGAATCTCTTTCACGGTTATCTATAATGATACTATGTAGATTCTCGGAATACTGTAATCTAGAGAACCAATTAAGGATATGTCTTCTTCGTCTTAGAGTATAGCACTCCAGAGCGAGCGTTGGCGATTCCCTCCTATACTAGTATCGTGATTAAAGTATAGGGGACGTGCCGCTTAAGTGAATTCGGAACCATTCCAGATTTTTTATTAACTTCAGAGACATTTCCTGGGCAAAGTATAACTCGTTGGTTTGCCATTGCCTTCCGAGGGAGAAGCGATTTTTAAAAATACGGTGATATATTGACCGAGGTTTGAACCAATGTAGTAGTTCCACATGTAACTAGCCTAGCCACAACCCCTCCTTAAGAATATCCAACCATATTCAGTTGTCTAATAGTTGTGTCTTCTTCGTAGCATGCCTCAACAATCAACATGGCGTAGCAGATTTTGGTCATTAAAAAGTTTGTATGATTATGATTTGCGGCAAAAGTAAACATAAAGTAGTATGTAGAATTGTAGAAACGGCGAGGTAGGTAAAGAACTACATACAGAATTTAATTTAAACATGAGTTATGGAACTTTTGGTAGTGTTTCAAACAGGCAAATAGCATTAAACGTCGAAAAATGTATTCCGAAAGGTACTGTAAGCAGTAAGCGTTCAATATGAAGACTGTTTCTTGCGTTCATAGAAATTATCATACTAAATTACGTTCGAGCTTTTTTTATTTCCGGATAAATTTCCAATTGTTAAACTCAAATTTGGTTGCTGAGTGGTAACTGCACCCCACAAATTGCCAGATAAAACGACTCGTCCTGGCGGACTGGTCGTTTCACCAGGAGCAACTTGTTTCGTCCGGTTACCCAGCAACTAAATCTTCGTTAAAAATTGGAAATTTATCCGCATAAAAAGAAAATTCTCATGTAATTACTACTGAAACTAGTCTTAAAATGGTAAGATAATAGAATAATAAATAAAAATGATGAAATGGTAAATAATGAAAATTATTAAAAAATATATAAACATAGTTTTCTGAGTATTATAAAGAGAAACTTAGAATATAAATGTAGAAACTTATTTATCTTGTTATCTCAGAATTTGTAGTAATTAGAACTGTTATTTTATTTGACTTCGATAGTTAATGTTTTACCGACATTCTTACAAAAATACATAAGTTTATTAGATAACCTACTTTAATGTTATAATATTAAATATCATAATGTTAATATTTATGCAGTATATATATTATTATATTAATAACTGCTCTTAGAATTCTTGTTCCGACTTTGTACTGTTTATAAAATGCTACACACGAAATTAAATGTCGACATACAAAAGCAAATACTTTTTTGCATTGCATTTGAAAGCCTAAATGACGTAAGGTATAAGATAGTTTGATATACCTTAAAAGATTCTACAAAAAGTGGATCAAAACTTGCAGTGTTTGTAGTGTAGGATAAGCATGCCAAGTTTGGGACAGGATAGCCCTGTAACGAATCTGGTTTAGTAAGTTTATTATAGGAATAGAGTAACTAAGCTTACTAACAATGCCTATAAGGTGATATCTGTAGGTTGGTTGTTAGTAAGACAATTTCCGATATCACACTACTCGGACTCATATAGGGCCACCCTTACACAAATTTGGCTATTCCTATTTTTATGCTTAACAATTCAGTACGGTTTCAATTAAAATAAACAATTAGATAATCATAACTAACAAAACTATTACATACTGTACTGCACAAGATTGTTTGATTCCACATAAGCATTTAGTTATTATAGTTAGGTAAGTATTAAAACCTAAAATATATATTACCTTCGTGTTGTTGACACTTCACATAATTCAACACAATAATTACTAAAAGTGTGTATGGTAAAACTTGTGTCATGATTTCTTCTTCAGATTTCTTTTAATCCAATGCAACAATTATTAATACCGTAAAAAAAGGAACCTTCGGACCTTGTTTAATAATCTCGCAACATGAGAAGGGATTTGGTCTGTGTTTATCAGTGTTTCAAACTTGTTTTCTGTATAAATAATTAATTACTGCTAATAAAACAAACATGGTTAAATCAGAAACAACGTTTTTTAAAATAACGATGCTATCCTACAAATCAAAGGATTTTTTCTACGACCACTATGTTAAGTCATATTTTGCACACGGCCTCCTTACTTGGAAAGACAATTTTTTCATAGCAACTACAAACTCGCATGAAAAGTGACGTTTCTGTGTGAAAAGTGACAGATCTGTGTGAAAAGAACGGATCATCTAAGTATTTTAATTTTAAACGGTTGGTATTCCTACTTGCACTAGTTTGTTTGTTTACTTTGTTTTCCTGTGAGTTGAACAACTTGAACTGTTGAAGACTGCAATTTGAATAGCTGTTTGAGTAGTGGGAGATGGCCGGTTCTGGCGCCACATCTCCACACCTCTAGCAGGCAACCATGCATACACGCGAGCATACGGGCTAATATACGGTTATCGTTCTCATACAGGAGCGTACAAGAGAAAAATATGAAAGGGGGCTTGAATTAAATGCTATAAATCAGGCCAGGGGCAAATATCTCTTAATACTCACCCTGCTTCTACGTTTATGAATCGTTTTCATTCCCTTTCTTTATTATTAACATATTACTTTTACTCTCGTTAAATTGGAATGTATGTGTAGGAGAGAGACATCCTTCTTAAATGAAACAACATAGTACATTACAACTCAATATGATTTATTCAACTATTTTCACAATACATAGCATATGGAATTTTAGATTTGGATAATTACACAGTGTACAGATTTACATATTATAATTATACATATCACATATACAATTTATAGACTAATTACTTTCAAAAAATAATTACATAGGTAGAGGCTTTATATACAGACTTATATAATATAGTTGTACATGTAAACTTAACTAGTTGCTAAATTATCATCGTTAGAAATCATATAATTTCCCCAAGCTAAGGTATTTATACATATTACATATACAATTTATTATAGACTAATTACTTTCAAAGAACAATTACATAGGTAAAGGGTTTATATATAGACTTATACAATACAAGTTATACATGAGCACTTAACTAGTTTCTAAATTTTCATAGTTAAAAATACAAAACAGGGTTCTAGGGGAAAGAAATTCTAATCAATAGTTAGAAATCCTGTAATTTCCCCAAGCTAAGGTATCACCGTTCCCGCTAGCAATAATGTATCGTTTATCATCTTTCCATGATAACGCTACTTTATTTTTTAATTCTGTATAAATTTGGTGGTTGTATGAACGGAAAGATTGAACATGTTTATAAATATCTATATTGCGTAATACCACGTTTCTATAATCTTCCAAAGCCAGTTCTTTCTTGATAACAGCCTTCTGGATACCTTTAGCTGTTTTGCTAAGCTTGCCCTCTACATCTACAGCATATGCTTTTGCCCCTGTTCCCAGAAATTCCCAGAGAATTCTACCCGCATATTCGTCCTTCATTCTACCAATTATGGATTCATTCTTCGGAATTCCAAATTGATTATCAGCCTTAAAGTTTGATGTGTCATACTTGTACAAATATTTCTTCATGTCTTCATAAAAATCGTCTGTATACGTCAGCAGAATTAACGAATCGGTATCTGTGTACAGCAGCTGGACCTTGTTCCCATATATTTTTTTAATGGTGTTATAATAAAAGTCGTACATTATATGCTTAGCTAGATCTAGCACACAGAAACCAATATATATCGGCTTATCGTAGTCAACTTGTAGTTTCTCCATATGAATGGCTACCAGATCCTCCGTAAAGATAGCACACTCTTTAAATTGCGGTTTTGAAATCATACTCTCGGCTCCCAGTCTTCTACCTTTATTTTCCCAGTGTGTAATTAGGCGTATATCTGATCTATTTTCTGTATTTTCCAGCGTTTTTCCGAAGACTGAATTATTTAATAGTTTATAAAACATCTTCCCGAACTCACTCGTATCAGCATTTCGCATATTTGTGTTTAGATCAATATACCCTTTTAACCACGGAGATTGTTTAAAAGATAAAACACGGTGGACCTTTGTAACTTTCAATCCTGCTGCTATACACTGCTGTAAATTTCGGTAGTGAATTACATACATGCTCTTGTCAAATAAGTTGGGAATTAGTTTTGAATGCTTAGAATTTTGCGGGATAATATTTTCCGGGCAGAATGGTAGCTGATCGTGATCATCGTGAAGTTCTTTGGGGTAATGCAGGTCTACTTGTAAAATGTATCCAGTCTCAGATTTTTTCGGAACTTTTAAAACATCGAAATTTTCAACTTCGTTATCTGTCAACCATGTAAAACCCGAATGCGGCAAATATTCAGACATCGCAGCACCATAGAGATTGGTAGCATCAAGATAGTTAATAAAACATGTGGGCTTGGATTTATCATAATCTGTCATAAATTTATTGTTGGCACGCGCATATCGCTTACTACACTGGCTAACACCCCCTCTAATTCCTTTCTTAATAAAATGTATCATATCGATATCGGTCAGAAGCTCTAACTCAACCTTTGTATATTTAAGCATGGCAGACCACGATAAACCTGGTGCAGTGAAAAAATTGGCCGGGTCTAAATGATATACTTTTTGGCATATATATCTGAAGGCTTCAGATATATCTGCCAGCAGCAGCACATCACTTTTCAAGTATATGTCTGAATAGTCACCAAGAGTTTTACATTGGAAAGTATCCCACACAACTGAAGCTCTATTATAATCCTCAACTGATACGTCTTCATTTCGTAATTTATCAAAAAATTCTTCTCGCGTCGGTAATTTGTTATAATTTAGCTTTTCGAATGAATCTACAAATGAATAAGGGAAAACACCCTTTTTTCTCATGAGCCTAAATTTATGGTTTTCTGGAAAATACTTTTTGGTAATCTGGCATTCGTCATCTGTTAAATTTTTTGTTAATTTCTCTAACCCCATAGGCATAAAGCGAAACGAGTCTAAAAATCTTAATTTCAAATATTTGTTTTCCATCGTTCCTAAAGTGTTAACTACCGTGTCAACATGTACGTGTTTTGAAAAAGATATATATTTTTCTTTGTTTACTGCAATAACATCTATTTTAGAACCGTCGACACCTAATGATTTTATGAAGAGGTGAGCATCATAATTTGATAAATTGTGAAAAAATACCGGTATAAAACTCGGATTCTTAAAATGCAAATTACATATAGGATGTGCAGGGGCTCGATATTTTCCCGTTAAATGGCAATGATCACGTACCCTTTCATCTTCCTCGCGGAAGGGTTTCTCGCATATATGACAACATTGAGCGAGTGTATGAATCAATTTCTCGTTTTCAGTGAGTTCAATCATTGGGACAATACGTTTCAGGTGGTCGTTGTAAATACGTTTGATATCGGCCTCTAACCTGTTACAGAAAACGTCAGCACAGTCTTGACCGCGATAAGTAACATATTTTGATAAAGAATCATCATAGCTACACTTTATATAATACCCAAATGAGTAGGGTTGATGTATATTTGTCTTTTCTGTAAATGATTCATTGTTATCGTTCTGACAATATTGGATAGGTTCAAGAATAGTCTCAAAATCGGCATATACTACAAAAGGGTGTTTTAATTTATGTTCAACTGATTCAAATTTTAAAATGTTACCGGGAACTGTATTTCCAAACTTATCAATGCGCGGTTCTGTTGAAGGCAATTTAGCGCTAATATGCTTACAATCATGTTTTTGATGTTCGAATAATTTATGTTCAGTATTAAAATTAATTAAACATCCATCGCACAGAAACTTTTGATGATCCTTTTTTGATAATTGGGAGCTGATTAATCTACTTAAGCTTTTAATTAAGCAATAATGAGAATTACCCGCATTGTCGTCTATTACCAGTAAGTTTACATGCTGTTGACTTCTGTTTTCTGTAAAATGTAAAGGCCCAACAACTTCAAAATCTACTTTAGAATTGGCATAAACTGTATTAAGCCCGTATACGTTTACTGATATATTATTTAATTTTTCAAATTTGTTAATATCCTTTAACTTAATAGGAAATTCCAACCCGTTAAAATTTAGCTCATTCTCGAATATTTTACATTTTATAACTCGTTGAGGGTCTTTTTCCGATGGGTGTATAGCAGCTAAAATGCTCCACATGAAACATTTTTGATCAGAATTTTGAATGTTTATTACAGCTTTCTTCTGCTGGATAGGGCCCGGAAGGGGTATGTATGACGAAGCTTTCAAGGGATTGTATTTGTTGATATTCAATTCGATAAACAACAGGTTTTTTAATGTCCACCCGCTCTCCTTCTGCTGGAATTCACTTATTTTATTATCTACTTCATCCGTAAAATGGTTGTATTCAAGATCTAAGTCTGTTGAACCATCAACATTTTTAAATTTCGTATTAAAGGATTTCACCTCTTCCAAGTCCTTTGATGGCAATTCAAACAGTCCGAAAAGTTCAATATTAACTTTAACAGCCGAATACTTATGTAACACAACTCTCATACAATTTAAAGCTTTTTGTTTTAACATCACCATAAATTCTTTCACGTTCAAATACAGGGTGTCCCAAATATAAAGGATTTTGAGTTAATGGGTAACATATGAATAATGGAAGACGCCGAAAATGCATAAAATTCCGCACTATCTCAAAAAAAATGTTTTACTAAAAATTTGTGGGCACCCGGAAAACTAAGCAAACTGAAGACGGCCCTGGTGTCTGGTGAAGCTTAATAATAAATAGTATGCTGATCTCATTCTATTTAGTTTATTCCAAGCAAAAAATGTTTACTATTTAAACTGTTATTATAGTAATAAAGACATAAATGCGTCCTAAATAAAGATAGACTAAACAACAGTGGCCCGGTGTTTTGTTATTTTTCTTACAACTAATAGTAGGTACATGCTGAAGCAGTATAGGTTGAAAAACCTCAATGAATTTGAATTGTATTTAATCTCAAGACATCGTTAGAAATAAGTAAATAAAATAAAATCAATTAACAGTTAGAATTGCTATAAAACGAATTAAGTATTAAACAACATACTTGATATTATAAGCAGCGTGACCATCTGTTTATATCAACACAAATAAAGCATACCTACAACAGCAGATCATATTTCGACCTACTAATAGATAATAACAACTTTATTTACGTTTAAGACGTCCAGATATCGTAAATTACTTTTGTACGTGACATACAATAACAATTTTTAAAAGGCACGCAGATCTACAAATGGTATCACATTTTTAAAGTACATTAAGGTAGGTTAGTGTTACAGAGTCGGACTTGAAAATCAATGAAACTTTAAAATTCATTTTCTCGAAAACTATTCAGTTGAAGAACAAACTTTATAAGGAAAATTTGCTCTACTCCATTCCACCTATCTACCATTAACTCAAATCCCTTTATTTCTGAGACATCCTGTATACCCGATCGTCTGCAGTAATACGATATGTAGCAATGCGATTTTTAAACGCCTGCTTTATTAATGCAACCCCTTCACCAGTCACAATACACGTTTTATTCTTGTGTTGTAGACTCAGGCAGTGTTGATGTAGAAATCTTGTTGGTATATCGATTTCACAAACTTTACATTTTGATAAAAGTTCTTTCACTACAGTTTTAGAACTAGTCGAGGTAATACAAGTCTTCTTAGGACTGTTAGCTGATGCAGCCTCGTCCCCCGATAATTTCCTTTTACGCAGACCATGTTTTTCGACCTGGTGCTTTTCGAAGTGGCCTTGACTAGTGTATAATATACCGCACTGATCGCATAAAATAGAAACTGGCTGGCAGTAACCTTTCTGGTGTCTCAGCAGACTGTCTTTTCTGCTAAACTGCTTATTACACTGCTCACACGCAATCATTTTTCAGCTCTCGATGAAGACACGTCTTACTAGCACAACTCTCAAGAATAGAAATGATGAACTGCTTCGGTGATGCTCTTTATATATTGTTTCGATTACCCATAATGCATTGCGATAGTTAATCATATACCGTGCATTTGTAAAGCTGTTTTGATGTAATACACATAAGATGGTCACGTGATTTTAAAACTAATTACGTAATGATGCTGATTTCCAAGATTCAGAGTAGCCTTCGGTTGGGACCAGCTAAAAATCATAAACATAATAATAAGTGCAGACGTTAAAAATATGTTTAGATACGCCGAAATACCTTAAATTATAACAAGTGACAGCCAGGCAATTCACCACATCAGATGTACCCTTCGTTAAATGTTGCGATTCCAGAAGGTTGGCGGAAGAATGCAGGTATAGCTGAAAATAACATAAAATAAAAAGAAAAACATAACTCTGAAAATACCTTAACTCATGACAAATATCAGCAATGAGTAGGCTATATAGGCAGATAAATTGCTCTGTTTGCAGCTAGGAATTTTAATACATTATCTGTAGCAAAACACATAATTTTTAAATAAATTTAAATTAACTTACAAGATTTAGACAGAACAGAAATATTGTAGTGGTACTCTCAGTTTAGGTTTAAAGCCACTGTTTCAGGGCGAGCTAAATGAGTACCTCTCAACGGTTTTTAAAAATTTGTTATTAGGTCGGTAATGGTAAGAAATGCTAAATTTAAAGACTTCGATACGAGGCTAGTCGAACTTCAAAATTTATTATAAAATTTTAATTTATACAAATCTGTCCAGGATAAAAAGTAATTCCTAGAAGCCACATTAAAAGAAACGCAATATATTCATAATTAAACAATCACGCTATGTACTTTTATACACTACACAAATAAATATTCGAAGGCAGGTTATAATTTACAACGTTAAATTATTTATTACTGCTAACAAATCATTTCAGCTGCAACACCTGTTTACACCAGCGCTATCTTAAAAATTTGTAAAAATTTAACATGATTTGCCGCTTTAAATTAATTAAATTTTAACAGTAGATAGCCCCCAGTTTTAATCAAATTAAAAATATCTTTGTCTTATAAAAAGAAATTATATATAATTTTAATCAAAAAATGATATATCTGATTATTGCATTATGACAAACTTACCTCCAGGTAGGAATATTTTTATAAACACTATTAAATTAATTCAGAAAACTGCATATTTTAGACACTGATTAAAATATCATTCAAGCCACTATAAGGCAATTTCTAATACATTTGTAACTGTAATTATACACAAGTAATTTAACCAATGAAGCGTACGTATTCTGTATAACACACAATGTTTAATTCCCCGTTAAAAATAGTTTAAATTTAACCAACTGAGACTATTCACGACCCAGATCAAATGCAAACACCGATGATCTCGGATACCTGCTGCAAACTAAATAATACAATATTACTCATCCCTTTATATACGATAAGAAATACCCGAGTTCAGACAGGTCAGATCTCGTATCAACACGCGCCATCGTGTCTCTAGGTCATTAGCGTACTACTAACAACCCTATATACTAATAAAACCCCCCATTTACTTGCTTAAATAAAATGTAAAATTTAGTACTCAAATTAATTTAAAAATCCCTTATTCCTACTATTATAATAAATGATAAAGATCCTTCGCGTTATAATAGTTTCACCTTTTAAAAATCGAAATATTTACTCTTAAGGTATATAATATTTAATAGATATAAATATTTAAAAACTACTATCGTTTTAGGTACATACAAAGGGATATTTTTTATTCATGCCGTAATTCATTTTAAGGCGACCCACTCAATCAACATATCTTACAATTAATAATCGACTGGTAGTACTCAAATTAATTTAAAAATTAACGCACGATACAACTAACAACATCATTAGATGCCTGAGTAAAATTCCCATTAAAACCCTGATATTAACCACTTAATAATTATTGCTTTTATATGAGTAATTGTCATTTAAAACAATACTTTATGCCGGTTTTAAGATGATGAGCTCTTAACAAATTATTTATAAAATCTAAATTCCTTTCAGTCAGTCATTCGTAAGATCGTTTGTTTATTTATGGTTGAAAGCAGTTTTAAAGAATGTCGAAGACAACCTGGCTAATTAGTTTGTACGTATTTTCATGCAAAAACATTTAGTTTGAAAGTTATTTCTTAACCAGTTTTAGCTATAGATAATGTTTTTGAATTTTAAAAATAATGCTCTACAGTATTCTATATTCTTAAACGTTTCATTTAAATAAAATTTTATGAAATCATAACGACCCTAATTGTTTTCTTTCAAACTAAATGTTTATCCGTATATTTAAACAGGTCAAATGCACCAGAGCTAATCCGACAGTTGATTGACAGTAGCTTAAGAGTTACTTTTGTATAGTTGAAAATAAATTTTTTATTATTACGTTTCATATTAAATTATTTTCGCAGAATTACATGATGACCTGTAGATAAATATCAAATAGGACTGATTTATTTTAAAATAAATTTATGAGAGAGAGAGAGATGAGAGATGGCAAATAATATATAAAAATGAGATGTACAGAATGAGATATCAGTTATGTAAATGAGAGAGGAGATACACTAATGATTCCGTGAATTAATTTAATTCGCGCATGCATATGAGAAATGAGAGAGATAAGATATGCTAATGATACCGTGAATTAATCTAATTCGAGCATGCGTAGGAGAAATGATTAATTCGAGCATCCATATGAGAAATGATAAATGTAAATGACAGATGAGATATGCTAATGATACCGTGAATTAATTTAATTCGTGAATGCATATGAGAGATGATAAATGTTAATGAGATATACTAATGATACCGTGAATTAATTTAATTCGAGCATCCATATGAGAAATGACATATGAGATATGCTAATGATACCATTAGGTTAGAGCATGTAGCTACTTACAAAAAAAAATCTCTATTACGACTAGTTCATAAAATATTTATTAGGTTAGACCATTGTAGCTACTTACAAAATCGTCATTAACATTCGAAAAACTTACATATTATATTAGTTGGGTTACAGTCTACGAATATATTTTAGGTTAGATTTAGATCGCGCGCGATCTGTCAACTGTCGGATTAGCTCTGGTGCATTTGACCTGTTTAAATATACGGATAAACATTTAGTTTGAAAGAAAACAATTAGGGTCGTTATGATTTCATAAAATTTTATTTAAATGAAACGTTTAAGAATATAGAATACTGTAGAGCATTATTTTTAAAATTCAAAAACATTATCTATAGCTAAAACTGGTTAAGAAATAACTTTCAAACTAAATGTTTTTGCATGAAAATACGTACAAACTAATTAGCCAGGTTGTCTTCGACATTCTTTAAAACTGCTTTCAACCATAAATAAACAAACGATCTTACGAATGACTGACTGAAAGGAATTTAGATTTTATAAATAATTTGTTAAGAGCTCATCATCTTAAAACCGGCATAAAGTATTGTTTTAAATGACAATTACTCATATAAAAGCAATAATTATTAAGTGGTTAATATCAGGGTTTTAATGGGAATTTTACTCAGGCATCTAATGATGTTGTTAGTTGTATCGTGCGTTAATTTTTAAATTAATTTGAGTACTACCAGTCGATTATTAATTGGAAGATATGTTGATTGAGTGGGTCGCCTTAAAATGAATTACGGCATGAATAAAAAATATCCCTTTGTATGTACCTAAAACGATAGTAGTTTTTAAATATTTATATCTATTAAATATTATATACCTTAAGAGTAAATATTTCGATTTTTAAAAGGTGAAACTATTATAACGCGAAGGATCTTTATCATTTATTATAATAGTAGGAATAAGGGATTTTTAAATTAATTTGAGTACTAAATTTTACATTTTATTTAAGCAAGTAAATGGGGGGTTTTATTAGTATATAGGGTTGTTAGTAGTACGCTAATGACCTAGAGACACGATGGCGCGTGTTGATACGAGATCTGACCTGTCTGAACTCGGGTATTTCTTATCGTATATAAAGGGATGAGTAATATTGTATTATTTAGTTTGCAGCAGGTATCCGAGATCATCGGTGTTTGCATTTGATCTGGGTCGTGAATAGTCTCAGTTGGTTAAATTTAAACTATTTTTAACGGGGAATTAAACATTGTGTGTTATACAGAATACGTACGCTTCATTGGTTAAATTACTTGTGTATAATTACAGTTACAAATGTATTAGAAATTGCCTTATAGTGGCTTGAATGATATTTTAATCAGTGTCTAAAATATGCAGTTTTCTGAATTAATTTAATAGTGTTTATAAAAATATTCCTACCTGGAGGTAAGTTTGTCATAATGCAATAATCAGATATATCGTTTTTTGATTAAAATTATATATAATTTCTTTTTATAAGACAAAGATATTTTTAATTTGATTAAAACTGGGGGCTATCTACTGTTAAAATTTAATTAATTTAAAGCGGCAAATCATGTTGAATTTTTACAAATTTTTAAGATAGCGCTGGTGTAAACAGGTGTTGCAGCTGAAATGATTTGTTAGCAGTAATAAATAATTTAACGTTGTAAATTATAACCTGCCTTCGAATATTTATTTGTGTAGTGTATAAAAGTACATAGCGTGATTGTTTAATTATGAATATATTGCGTTTCTTTTAATGTGGCTTCTAGGAATTACTTTTTATCCTGGACAGATTTGTATAAATTAAAATTTTATAATAAATTTTGAAGTTCGACTAGCCTCGTATCGAAGTCTTTAAATTTAGCATTTCTTACCATTACCGACCTAATAACAAATTTTTAAAAACCGTTGAGAGGTACTCATTTAGCTCGCCCTGAAACAGTGGCTTTAAACCTAAACTGAGAGTACCACTACAATATTTCTGTTCTGTCTAAATCTTGTAAGTTAATTTAAATTTATTTAAAAATTATGTGTTTTGCTACAGATAATGTATTAAAATTCCTAGCTGCAAACAGAGCAATTTATCTGCCTATATAGCCTACTCATTGCTGATATTTGTCATGAGTTAAGGTATTTTCAGAGTTATGTTTTTCTTTTTATTTTATGTTATTTTCAGCTATACCTGCATTCTTCCGCCAACCTTCTGGAATCGCAACATTTAACGAAGGGTACATCTGATGTGGTGAATTGCCTGGCTGTCACTTGTTATAATTTAAGGTATTTCGGCGTATCTAAACATATTTTTAACGTCTGCACTTATTATTATGTTTATGATTTTTAGCTGGTCCCAACCGAAGGCTACTCTGAATCTTGGAAATCAGCATCATTACGTAATTAGTTTTAAAATCACGTGACCATCTTATGTGTATTACATCAAAACAGCTTTACAAATGCACGGTATATGATTAACTATCGCAATGCATTATGGGTAATCGAAACAATATATAAAGAGCATCACCGAAGCAGTTCATCATTTCTATTCTTGAGAGTTGTGCTAGTAAGACATGTCTTCATCGAGAGCTGAAAAATGATTGCGTGTGAGCAGTGTAATAAGCAGTTTAGCAGAAAAGACAGTCTGCTGAGACACCAGAAAGGTTACTGCCAGCCAGTTTCTATTTTATGCGATCAGTGCGGTATATTATACACTAGTCAAGGCCACTTCGAAAAGCACCAGGTCGAAAAACATGGTCTGCGTAAAAGGAAATTATCGGGGGACGAGGCTGCATCAGCTAACAGTCCTAAGAAGACTTGTATTACCTCGACTAGTTCTAAAACTGTAGTGAAAGAACTTTTATCAAAATGTAAAGTTTGTGAAATCGATATACCAACAAGATTTCTACATCAACACTGCCTGAGTCTACAACACAAGAATAAAACGTGTATTGTGACTGGTGAAGGGGTTGCATTAATAAAGCAGGCGTTTAAAAATCGCATTGCTACATATCGTATTACTGCAGACGATCGGGTATATTTGAACGTGAAAGAATTTATGGTGATGTTAAAACAAAAAGCTTTAAATTGTATGAGAGTTGTGTTACATAAGTATTCGGCTGTTAAAGTTAATATTGAACTTTTCGGACTGTTTGAATTGCCATCAAAGGACTTGGAAGAGGTGAAATCCTTTAATACGAAATTTAAAAATGTTGATGGTTCAACAGACTTAGATCTTGAATACAACCATTTTACGGATGAAGTAGATAATAAAATAAGTGAATTCCAGCAGAAGGAGAGCGGGTGGACATTAAAAAACCTGTTGTTTATCGAATTGAATATCAACAAATACAATCCCTTGAAAGCTTCGTCATACATACCCCTTCCGGGCCCTATCCAGCAGAAGAAAGCTGTAATAAACATTCAAAATTCTGATCAAAAATGTTTCATGTGGAGCATTTTAGCTGCTATACACCCATCGGAAAAAGACCCTCAACGAGTTATAAAATGTAAAATATTCGAGAATGAGCTAAATTTTAACGGGTTGGAATTTCCTATTAAGTTAAAGGATATTAACAAATTTGAAAAATTAAATAATATATCAGTAAACGTATACGGGCTTAATACAGTTTATGCCAATTCTAAAGTAGATTTTGAAGTTGTTGGGCCTTTACATTTTACAGAAAACAGAAGTCAACAGCATGTAAACTTACTGGTAATAGACGACAATGCGGGTAATTCTCATTATTGCTTAATTAAAAGCTTAAGTAGATTAATCAGCTCCCAATTATCAAAAAAGGATCATCAAAAGTTTCTGTGCGATGAATGTTTAATTAATTTTAATACTGAACATAAATTATTCGAACATCAAAAACATGATTGTAAGCATATTAGCGCTAAATTGCCTTCAACAGAACCGCGCATTGATAAGTTTGGAAATACAGTTCCCGGTAACATTTTAAAATTTGAATCAGTTGAACATAAATTAAAACACCCTTTTGTAGTATATGCCGATTTTGAGACTATTCTTGAACCTATCCAATATTGTCAGAACGATAACAATGAATCATTTACAGAAAAGACAAATATACATCAACCCTACTCATTTGGGTATTATATAAAGTGTAGCTATGATGATTCTTTATCAAAATATGTTACTTATCGCGGTCAAGACTGTGCTGACGTTTTCTGTAACAGGTTAGAGGCCGATATCAAACGTATTTACAACGACCACCTGAAACGTATTGTCCCAATGATTGAACTCACTGAAAACGAGAAATTGATTCATACACTCGCTCAATGTTGTCATATATGCGAGAAACCCTTCCGCGAGGAAGATGAAAGGGTACGTGATCATTGCCATTTAACGGGAAAATATCGAGCCCCTGCACATCCTATATGTAATTTGCATTTTAAGAATCCGAGTTTTATACCGGTATTTTTTCACAATTTATCAAATTATGATGCTCACCTCTTCATAAAATCATTAGGTGTCGACGGTTCTAAAATAGATGTTATTGCAGTAAACAAAGAAAAATATATATCTTTTTCAAAACACGTACATGTTGACACGGTAGTTAACACTTTAGGAACGATGGAAAACAAATATTTGAAATTAAGATTTTTAGACTCGTTTCGCTTTATGCCTATGGGGTTAGAGAAATTAACAAAAAATTTAACAGATGACGAATGCCAGATTACCAAAAAGTATTTTCCAGAAAACCATAAATTTAGGCTCATGAGAAAAAAGGGTGTTTTCCCTTATTCATTTGTAGATTCATTCGAAAAGCTAAATTATAACAAATTACCGACGCGAGAAGAATTTTTTGATAAATTACGAAATGAAGACGTATCAGTTGAGGATTATAATAGAGCTTCAGTTGTGTGGGATACTTTCCAATGTAAAACTCTTGGTGACTATTCAGACATATACTTGAAAAGTGATGTGCTGCTGCTGGCAGATATATCTGAAGCCTTCAGATATATATGCCAAAAAGTATATCATTTAGACCCGGCCAATTTTTTCACTGCACCAGGTTTATCGTGGTCTGCCATGCTTAAATATACAAAGGTTGAGTTAGAGCTTCTGACCGATATCGATATGATACATTTTATTAAGAAAGGAATTAGAGGGGGTGTTAGCCAGTGTAGTAAGCGATATGCGCGTGCCAACAATAAATTTATGACAGATTATGATAAATCCAAGCCCACATGTTTTATTAACTATCTTGATGCTACCAATCTCTATGGTGCTGCGATGTCTGAATATTTGCCGCATTCGGGTTTTACATGGTTGACAGATAACGAAGTTGAAAATTTCGATGTTTTAAAAGTTCCGAAAAAATCTGAGACTGGATACATTTTACAAGTAGACCTGCATTACCCCAAAGAACTTCACGATGATCACGATCAGCTACCATTCTGCCCGGAAAATATTATCCCGCAAAATTCTAAGCATTCAAAACTAATTCCCAACTTATTTGACAAGAGCATGTATGTAATTCACTACCGAAATTTACAGCAGTGTATAGCAGCAGGATTGAAAGTTACAAAGGTCCACCGTGTTTTATCTTTTAAACAATCTCCGTGGTTAAAAGGGTATATTGATCTAAACACAAATATGCGAAATGCTGATACGAGTGAGTTCGGGAAGATGTTTTATAAACTATTAAATAATTCAGTCTTCGGAAAAACGCTGGAAAATACAGAAAATAGATCAGATATACGCCTAATTACACACTGGGAAAATAAAGGTAGAAGACTGGGAGCCGAGAGTATGATTTCAAAACCGCAATTTAAAGAGTGTGCTATCTTTACGGAGGATCTGGTAGCCATTCATATGGAGAAACTACAAGTTGACTACGATAAGCCGATATATATTGGTTTCTGTGTGCTAGATCTAGCTAAGCATATAATGTACGACTTTTATTATAACACCATTAAAAAAATATATGGGAACAAGGTCCAGCTGCTGTACACAGATACCGATTCGTTAATTCTGCTGACGTATACAGACGATTTTTATGAAGACATGAAGAAATATTTGTACAAGTATGACACATCAAACTTTAAGGCTGATAATCAATTTGGAATTCCGAAGAATAAATCCATAATTGGTAGAATGAAGGACGAATATGCGGGTAGAATTCTCTGGGAATTTCTGGGAACAGGGGCAAAAGCATATGCTGTAGATGTAGAGGGCAAGCTTAGCAAAACAGCTAAAGGTATCCAGAAGGCTGTTATCAAGAAAGAACTGGCTTTGGAAGATTATAGAAACGTGGTATTACGCAATATAGATATTTATAAACATGTTCAATCTTTCCGTTCATACAACCACCAAATTTATACAGAATTAAAAAATAAAGTAGCGTTATCATGGAAAGATGATAAACGATACATTATTGCTAGCGGGAACGGTGATACCTTAGCTTGGGGAAATTACAGGATTTCTAACTATTGATTAGAATTTCTTTCCCCTAGAACCCTGTTTTGTATTTTTAACTATGAAAATTTAGAAACTAGTTAAGTGCTCATGTATAACTTGTATTGTATAAGTCTATATATAAACCCTTTACCTATGTAATTGTTCTTTGAAAGTAATTAGTCTATAATAAATTGTATATGTAATATGTATAAATACCTTAGCTTGGGGAAATTATATGATTTCTAACGATGATAATTTAGCAACTAGTTAAGTTTACATGTACAACTATATTATATAAGTCTGTATATAAAGCCTCTACCTATGTAATTATTTTTTGAAAGTAATTAGTCTATAAATTGTATATGTGATATGTATAATTATAATATGTAAATCTGTACACTGTGTAATTATCCAAATCTAAAATTCCATATGCTATGTATTGTGAAAATAGTTGAATAAATCATATTGAGTTGTAATGTACTATGTTGTTTCATTTAAGAAGGATGTCTCTCTCCTACACATACATTCCAATTTAACGAGAGTAAAAGTAATATGTTAATAATAAAGAAAGGGAATGAAAACGATTCATAAACGTAGAAGCAGGGTGAGTATTAAGAGATATTTGCCCCTGACCTGATTTATAGCATTTAATTCAAGCCCCCTTTCATATTTTTCTCCTGTACGCTCCTGTATGAGAACGATAACCGTATATTAGCCCGTATGCTCGCGTGTATGCATGGTTGCCTGCTAGAGGTGTGGAGATGTGGCGCCAGAACCGGCCATCTCCCACTACTTGTTTGGTAATTATTTTCTTATTTCGTTTACAACAACTAAATTTCGCTGCTTCTAGCGACCGTCGTGTTTTATTACAATGAGTGAGGAAGAATTGTCGAGTACCCCACCAGAAGTAAAACGGCAAGCAGAATCGGCAGTGGATGAGCTTCTGCCCATAACCTCAAAAAAACTTTATGAAGATGCTTACCACAAATTTATGTCGTGGAGGCAAGCAAAAAAGGTGCAATCGTTTTCTGAAACAGTGTTACTGGCTTATTTTAATGAATTGAAAGCTAAGTACGTTTCATCAACATTGTGGTCACATTTTTCAATGTTAAAATCAACTGTAAATGTGAAGCATAATGTAAATATTGGGCAGTATCCCAAATTAATTGCATTAATAAAACGAACGTCAGATCACTATCAACCAAAAAAATCCAAAACACTGAATCCTGAGGACATTCGCAAGTTCATACAGCAAGCACCAGATGAAAAATACTTATTCACAAAGGTATGTTTTTATATATATAGGTATTGTTGATATCTACATTATTCAAAAAAACACTTTTTTAGGTTGCAATGGTTATTGCACTTAGTGGAGCTTGTCGTCGAGAGGAATTATGGAAGATGAAATTGGATGATTTTGAAGATTTAAATTCTGCATTTCTTATTGCACTTCCAGATACTAAAAATAATACTGTGCGAAGATTTACTGTGACAGGTCAATTTTATGAATTGTGCAAGAGATACATGTCTTTGCGTCCTGAAAATCTTACTGAAAGACGATTTTTTCTTAATTTTCAAAATGGCAAGTGCACACGACAAGTCGTCGGCATCAATAAACTTGGTGCATTACCCATGCAAATCGCCACCTTTCTTAAACTGCCTAACCCTAACCAATACACAGGGCATTGTTTTAGAAGATCTTCTGCGACAATTTTGGTAGACTCTGGAGAAGATCTGTTAGCATTAAAAAGGCATGGAGGTTGGGCTTCTAGCAAATGTGCTGAAGGATATATAAATGATTCGATTAATTATAAACTGAAGGCTTCCAACAAAATACTCAAATCAATAGAAAATGATCAGACGGTAACAACTCACCAAATTTGTACAGATAATTATTCCCCTTGTGCTTCAGCTTCAGTGAATATTCAAAGCAATAACGAAGAAGTCATCGATATTAATAAAGTAATAAACAGTACCTATACTACCTGTGCAAGTAATTCTAACAGTTCGACAACAAATACACTGAACAATGTGGCGAAAACAAGTAACGAAATTGCCCCCAAATTAATATTTAATAACTGTCAAAATACAATTAATATTAATATTAACAATTATTAATAATTATAAACAACAGTTGTAATATTTGACATTAATGGCCATTTTCACCGACGTTTCTTAAATTTAAGGGAGACATAAAAACCATTGTTTTAATACATTTTAATAATTGTAACAAGGTATTAAGTCTCCCTTAAATTTAAGAAACGTCGGTGAAAACGGCCATAAATATGTTTAAAGTATTGTTCCTTATTATGTAATTAGTTAAAATAAATTAATTTTACAGCAGGAAATAATTTTATTGGTATTTGTGTATTCTAATGATGTATTTCAAAGGTCGTAGAAAAAACATTGTGTTTCACTTGTGTGAAAAGCCTTTTTCATTGCTCGTGTTATTGTACACTCGGCCTTCGGCCTCGTGCAAAACTTAAACACTCGCATGAAAAAAACGCTTTTCAACACTTGTAAAACAAATAACTATTACATTTAAACTCTGTAGTGATGGATTATAACGCATAAAGTTCTGGATGTTCCTCGGAATGTTACAACATGAGACATGTTTATGAGAAGCGTTGAAATATGAAGTATATCCATCCATGTTTATTTTAAATAGAGATTTTTACATATTGCCGTTTGCACACTTCCACTGGTTTGACAATCCAGCGACCTTCAAGAGTACCATCCAGGCTTACGCATAGACGTGCATCTGAGTGACATGATAAATGCACCAATTTTATTGTTAGAACTTCCGATAACAAAATGCTATGACGTTAAGATTAACGTTAAGTTTAAAGTTAAGACTAAGGTTAAGGTTAGGGCTAGGGTTAGGGTTAGGGTTAGGGTTAGGGTTAGGGTTAGGGTTAGGGTTAGGGTTAGGGTTAGGGTTAGGGTTAGGGTTAGGGTTAGGGTTATGGTTAGGGTTAGGGTTAGGGTTAGGGTTAGGGTTAGGGTTAGGGTTAGGTTTAGGGTTAGGGTTAGGGTTAGGGTTAGGGTTAGGGTTAGGGTTAGGGTTAGGGTTAGGGTTAGGGTTAGGGTTAGGGTTAGGGTTAGGGTTAGGGTTAGGGTTAGGGTTAGGGTTAGGGTTAGGGTTAGGGTTAGGGTTAGGGTTAGGGTTAGGGTTAGGGTTAGGGTTAGGGTTAGGATTAGGGTTAGGGTTTTTTTAATGCATATATTGTTTTCAGCATGCGCCATTACAGTATAATATTACATGCATTAATATAATAATTATTTACAATAGTGTAACCTACATTTGTGTACCTATATTATTTTAATTTTGTCCTGAATTATTATAATAAATTAACTTGAATATACTTCATACTTATCTTTGTTTACCTAATTATCTCTACATGAACACAATGCCTGAGGTAAGCTTCAATAATTGAAGAGGTAAGTATAATAACCAAATATTTAATATTACTGTTTCTACTATTTCTAGATTAATTTAAACAGGAAGGGATAAGTTAATAAATGATAATAATATAATTTATGAACTACAAAATTTTCAAAATATTTCTTAAGGGATTAACAATTTTTTTAAATTTTATTGGAGACTTTCAAAATCAATATCATTAATAAATTTGACAAAATCTCTAAAATATTTGTCAATCAGTTGTATTTTTGTTGCAGGCCAATTATCGTCATTATTTAAGATTTGATTTTTTAAGTGTATTCTTTGAGCCTCCACCAGCCAGTTTAGGACACACATAAATTATATGATCCACCGTTTGTTCACCAAGCACACAAGTACACATAGGGTCATTGATGATTTTAAACCTATACAAATAACTTTTCAATTTCCCATGCCCACTTAACATTTTTCTTATCTTGTATATTTGTACCATATTTCTTCCATTTTGATTACTATTGGTATAATTCCCGTTAGGATACATGAGGGCTCATAATGAGATTGTTCTGTACGCCTTCAGTATTTTTATTTTCATCAGTCTTGGTATTCTTTTGACCTTATGTATATTTTGCTTTTTTAAGGCTCTATTATACTGATTAAGCTCATTGATAGCGGCATTACCAAGACCTGCAAAATGGCTCTCCTAAGATCATTTACAGTGTGGAATGGATCATTTCCACTGTAAATCTTTCCTAAAAATTTCCATTGGGTGAATGTCCAGAGAGCATAATGGCGAGTCTAAGGTTGGTATTTGTGACGCTACTAACTTTGCGCTTGTGTTCCGACAGCGGTAAGCAGGTGCCTATTCTGTTGAAAAATTAGGTTTTCATGCTTATGATTCTCATAATAAAGAATTCACTTTCTATCCATGTCAAACAAAATGCCATTCGAAGCTGTATGTATTTCCTGTTTAAATTAATAAAAAAAGGTATTTTTAGATAATCTGGAGCGAAGAGAAAAACTTTAATTTTGACTGACCTTGTTTCACGTAGAAACTTTGATGGTTGCTGCCTAATAATCTAGGCTGGGTTTAACGGAATAAACAAGCTTCGGATGGCATTTCCGTTAACATGGATTAACTTATCATGAAGTGAATTGCTAATTTGAGTATCATGAGCATGAAAACCTAATTTTTCAACATGATAGGCACCTGCTTATAGGGACAAACCTAAAGAGCTTTTTGGAGGGGAGTAACCTTAAAATTGCCAACTTATTACGATGAAAATACCAACTACTAGTAAGAAAATATTCTTATTTGTACCTAACGTTATATGAAGCAAAATTAGTATTTTACACAAATCTTATTTTTATTTAAAACTCTCCAACGTGTATGCATGGCAATTAGATTAAATTTAAAAAAATAAATTGTTTTGGACACATTTTCTTATCTTCTCATTGTTCTCAAATTGTGAAATTGCTAACTCTCGCTCAAAATTATCAACTTTGAGGGGGGAGCTTCCCCTCCCATCACCCCCATGGGTTCGTCACTGCCTGCTTACCGTTGTCGGAACACACGAACAGGGTTGGTAGCAACACAAATACCAACCTTAGACTCGCCATCATGCTCCCTGGACATTAACTCAATGGCAAACGTGTGGGACATTATCGTTCAAAAGATTTACAGTGGAAATGATCCATCCCGCACTGTAAATGATCTTAGGAGAGCCATTTTGCAGACCTTGGTAATATCACAATCAATGAGCTTAATCATCTCGTCTTAAGCATGAACAATCGAATTTTTCAAATCATTAACCATAATGGTGGTGCTACTGATTATTAAATTAATGATCTTTTTTGGTTTTGATAATTTAATGTTTAATAAATGGTGAGTTTTAATTAGTGAACTTATTTCAATTAAAATATAATATTGTAAGGGGGCTGTTGTCAACATTACCTTCGTAACAATACTGTTGTATATACAAACATTATTTTATTATAATCACTGAATCGTCATTTTATTTATTTATTTACGGTGGTTAATAAATGTCAAGGGAAGAAGGAAAAGTTTAATGCATTACACGCTGCAAAAACCCTTTCAGGTGCTCGGTGTTGTTAACTAACTTCGGCTACGCTTACGCTTCGCCTCGGCCAATCAGAAACTATTACTAAAAGTAAACTTTCGCAGCTTGTAATGTAAATAACTATTTCCTACGACCCCATACGAAAGTGAACAATAGCAAACGCTACCGACATTAAGAAAGTGATTCATATAACACGCGTATGTTAGGAACATAACACACGTGTGTGTTATGAAAATACGGCACGCTAAGCAATATCTAGAAATCCATGAATTTTGTTTACATTAAAATGATGACATTAATGTTTAATCCAATTTTGAAAAGCATTTTAACCATTATGTATCTATTCTTTTCTTATAAATATAACTTTAATTAATGTTTAATTAGTTATTTTACCTATCAAAAAGAAATATCTAATAGATTACACCTAACGTAACCTCAATATAATACATGAAAATTATTGAAGCAAGTTTGCCAAGATTAAAATCAGCGATGCCAAATGGGACAAAAATAAGAGTAATGTCAAATAATTTAGTTAGACAACCTCTTTCACACCTGGCATTGTGTTATTAGTTGAAATTATATTTGTTAATTATGGAGATATTATTAAATATAAATAAAAAATAAATTATGTGCCTCTCAAATTATTATATTATAAATTGTAATAGTAATTCATTTAATTAATTTTGCTGCTAAACCCAAGGTTTAATTTTATACTATGTTTAAATAAGTTATGAATATATGATTTTTTTAAATTGAAATTTATATTTAGTAAAAGAATCTATTAAATAAAATGTTAACAAACACCCATTCACTTTAACAATTTTCATAATTCAGCTCCAGAAAAATAAAATTAAGTTGTCAAGATAACTTAATTTTATTTTTCTGGAAATGTTTTGATAGAGATTTCGTTATAATTATTCATATTGTGAAACTAAATTGTTTAAAAAATTCAACTTTATATCCTAAAAATAAATGGTTTAAGAAAATTAGCTTTAAGTGTGATTTTCTCTGTTAAACCTAACCATAAAAATTTTGTTTTAAAATCTTCAAAAATTATATTCTTGAAAATTTTAAAAAATCTAATTTTTTTAAACATTTGAAATTTGGGGGGTCGTAGGAAAAATATTGTACATTACACGTTGGAAAGTAACTTTTCTGCACTCGTGTCAATTCACACTCGTGCGTACGAAAAGTTTCACTTTCCACACTAGTAATGTAATATACTATTTCCGCATGACATTCTTATTGCGCACCAATGCAAACTTCTAACTGCAAGGTTGTAATCTGAGTGAACACATTCGATTTTCAGCAGAATTGTGCAGCAGTTATATTCAACCCAATCGTACTGCGGTATAGGATCGTGAGTGGCGGGCTTAAGCTTTATTCTTTTACTGTTAAAGACTAGAGAATGAATGCTTTGACTTTTTGGTATATGAATTATTTGTTTATGAATTATTATGACTCTTGTTTACAGTTGTTGTCTTGGATACTACAAACTATTCAAGGTATCGGTGATCATCACAGTACCCTTTCTTCGGACACGGTCACATATAATAAATTTACGTTTACATTGTATCAATGATTTACAATGATCGCAACTGACAATATATTTGTTTTAAAAAGAAAACGCAATTATCGTTTATTGTATTTTTTATTTTTACATTATTTTATTTCATTTTCATAAAGTACAGTTTTGTAGATTGCCTCTGTCCTAAAGTAATTGGGAAATCGATGGGAAATTGAGATCCAAGCCTATCGAAAATCGTATATCTGGCTAATTTCTTGTATAATAGCATAGATTAAATATAATATAGATGATTCACCATACAGTAAATTTTGATACCGAAAAATGATCCGCAACACCAGGCGGCAAGACTTTGTCCCTCTGTCGTTGTGGATTAGTTACTAGTTGTGGAGGTTACTAGAATTTTGGCGGACAATTTTAATTTTAATTTTCTAGAATTCTGGTTTTGATTTAAATATAAGACATTAAGCTATTAATTTAATCCTTTGCTTAACAAACAAAAATGATCTAAAGTTTTTTAGAAAATATTTTACATACCTATGTGCATATTAAATCTGATATATCAAATCATGTATAGTATATCAAAATATTTTTTAAATGTGGTTGATTATATTGCTATTTTTATAAAAGAATAGTAAGTTCTATAAACTATACTAAAAGATGAGATTAATAGTTTTTAAAAATGGAAAATAACAGTATCTACAGAAAAATATGACTGGACAGATAAACTTTTTTTTTGTGGCCAATTATACAAGAACATCGGTGGGATTTTATTTAAATGTTTAAATTTTAGTCAACAATTTATTTTGTTCCAGTAAAAGAACTCCGCTGCAAATCTACGAATATACCTACTTAATACTAAGCTAAAATATATAATTAATTAAAAGGCCTCTTTTTATCACAGTTCAGGTAAGGAGACAAAAATAGAAAGATCACACTTATCGAATACGTTATACAATATCACACTATCTTTGTAACTTTATTTTTCGATCAAAATGTGAATTATTTTAGATTTTGCAAATATTGGGAATTGCCATTTACAAAAGGCAACTCATCTGGTTGCAACCGGAAGCATAGGGATAGCGATGTAAATTTTTTCTTTGCGTTAACAACATGCTCATTGTAATACTGAAAACAATTTAATAATAGAGGCTATTATTAAATCGTTTTTGGAAACTATTTGTTTTATAAGAATGGTAACATTTGTTTTATATTACATATACAGTGTGTTTCGCTTCACAGCTTGACACCCTTGTCTTTTTATTTGTAATCGAAACAATTCCAAATTTTTATCAGTTATAGAACCCCTTAACATAAATTTGGCGGTAATTAAAAACCCTATTTATTATAATTCACCAACCTACTACGTTCAAAGATAAGTGCAAAAAATTGAAAAAACATATTAGGCCTTGTTTAATCGGAAAAGTCGTTACGGAAATTTGTTTTGGGGCACCTGAAAACCCCAAAACCAAATTTTGGTTAAAATCCCAAACAATAAAGTAATTTTAATTTAATTCTAATAATTTATTTCTTGTGAAGTCCGGGTGTGTTCTACCCTTCATTCACATTGGGAACTGATTAAACAGTTTTCTTCGATGTAATATGACTTGCTGGTAAGATTTATTGTAATAAAAAACAACCAAACACAGAATTTTTATAGTTTAATGGTATGGGTTTGTGGAATTGGAAATTTACAGATAACGTTACAAGCTTCCTTTGAAAGGACCACCTCCAAATAATAATTATCGATAGAGGTCCGATATTATAAGTCCACACAGGTTTTTGACGTTTTTTTGAATCTATTATTATCTTACTTACAGATTTAATGAAATTCCACATTTTTATCTCAATAAATGGCTGTACATCTGGATTTACTAAAAAATTGGCCTTTTTCGCTGGCACTGAAATTCACGTATGAAGAAATATGGTTTATAACCGATTTTTCGGAAAGGACAAGATTGTGCCTTCGCACTAACAAGATTGGAAGGTTTTACTTTAACTGGAAAGGTATTGAATTAGGACTTTTTCTTCAATTGTACTTGACAAAAATTATGCAAAAAATGTAATAAACTGTCAACTATTATTGTAACTATAAACATTATTTTTACCGAATTCTTATATCTCTTCTTTAGCAACCACAAACAAATAACCAATCTACTAGTATTGGTCTGGGGAGACTTTCTTGTTGTAAAAGCAATTTACAACAAGCGTAACGACTTTTACAATTAAACAAGGCCTACTGTTTTTTCGATTTTCTGCATTTGCTTTTGATCGTAGTATGCTGGTGGTTTCTATCAAATAAGATTTTTAATTACACACAAATCTTATTTAAGGGGTTCTATACCTGATAAAAATTTGGAATTGTTTCAATTATAAATAACACAGATACAGGGTGTAAAGCTGAAATAAAAATTTTAATACATTTCTAATAATGTATAGTATGAGCAAAAAGTAACTCCATCAAAGGTGCCTTTGGGATTTTGAACTCATGTGTATTATAACACCAGAAAATTATACAAAATAAATTATACAAGTCCTTTGACAGTGACAGTTATTATTAACTTAGGTTCTATACCTGATAAAAATTTGGAATTGATTCTAAGAGCTGAATTCTTCTATTGAGCTAAAATTTCAAATAACTATTAGTGAAGATTTTTTTAATCAAGATTTGGTTTTAGGGTTTTCAAGTCGCCCAGAACAAGCTTCCGTACTACTTTTCCGATAAATAATAATAAATAAGGCTTAACATGTTTTTCAATTTTTTGCAAATATCTTCGATCGTAGTAGGCTGGTGGTATATAATAAATAGGGTTTTTAATTACCGAAAAATTTATGTTAAGGGGTTCTATGCCTGATAAAAATTTCGAAAAATAAAGGGTGTCAATCTGTGAAGTGAAACACACTTAAATTTGACACATTTTAACCTCACAAAACTTCAAATGTCATTTTTATAGCGTTACCACGTATTACCGGCAAAAGTTGTAATGCAACGTTTTTAATAGCTTGAATTTACAACTACAAAATTAATGATACAAGTAGAAAAAATAGTATATTAAACTTGTTTTATAAGCCGTATTGTACCACTCGTTCCATTGGAACAATCCACGCTTCTCTCGTCGTGTCCCAAACAGCTACAATAGACCGTTTACAAAATTTTTTGAATTCGGGATTCAGTTTATGTCAAACAAATTAATAAATTTATATTGACTGGGAGCGCCACTTTGGTACCTTATATAGTTGAAATTCAAAAGTATGTAGCTTTTCAATGAACCAGGTGTTTAAAAATGGTTTCCACTGACATAAAGTGGTTTAGAAGTTCAGGAAGACAAAAATGAATTTTTAGATATTTTGATTTATTAATAACTTAATAACACTATACACACGTACCGACTATTATTTTGAATGACAAAACCGCTTCTAGATTGTAAAAGCTAAGAACGTTCTACAGATTCAAAATGTACAATCCTCAATTTCTGTTCTGTTGGAGATAACTTTACGAAGATAACTTACGGAGAATAACGGAGATAAGTTTCGCAGTTGTTATGCTCCAAAGATCTTAAATTTTAAAATTCTGAAAGCATTTGTAATAGAAAACCTTAATGTCTCTCCTGCATTGTAAGCTTCTCTTGCTTGGAAAGAGAGAGCGAGAGAGAGAGACATTTTGAAAAACGAATTTAAATGGAAGGGGTCGAGTGATACCTCAGTCTAAAGCTCTTTTTATTCTGAATATGATTGAAAAGTCGCCGATTAACAAACAAATGAACTACATGCGAGAGAATTGAAACATTTTATTAAAAAATTGTAATTTTAACTAATAATAAATTCAATCAAATCTGACATTTTTATTAAAACAAAAGAATAATTGTCAATACTTATTATTAAAGATATTGGTGAAAATGTCTACCTTGAATTTCTTGCCAGTAGAATAACCTATTCGAAATATCCTTGCGAACATTGTAAAATGTTTTTCTTGTTATTGAAACACATTCACTGATTATCCTCTCTCGCAAGTCGATAAGATCCACTGGTTACGTAATAAACACTGGATTTCAGGCTACCCTACAAAACTAAGATAATTTCCACCTTACTAAGAAAAACCAACAATTATAAAACAGCCTTTAAAACCAATACTAACAATTTTTTTATTTTTATTTAATGCTAAAGACAGAACACATTTTATATCATAAAATCGGACATTTACCGTTTGTATTACTCTTTTTGTAGTTCGGTATATATTGGACAAACACTTCGAAATACTGACATAAAGTATAAAGAGCACGTGCGTTGTTTTACAGTAATTTTACAGTAATGGAATGAAGATGACATTAACACAACTGCATAAACAAGGTCCATAAATGTCTAAAAAAGCTTAGAAAGATATTTTAGTTTATAAAACAGTAAAGTTAGGTAATGGCAATGTATATTTTTGGATCCAAAATGGCGGATTGACATTCCCGTTGACTCAACTTTAATAAAAGTATTGTGTAGGGTTTCTGGTTCATGCTATAGTGAAAATGTATGAGACGATCTACCTTTTCTGCAAATAAGCTTGCTTTTAGACATTTATGGACCTTGTGCATGGAAAGGTAAAATACGAACATTCTCAGTTTTTCTTTAATAATAATTATTGATAATTACCCTTTTGTTTTAATAAAAATGTTGAATTTGAATTAAATTTATCATTATTTCAAATTACGTACAATTTCGTAATAATTCTTTCCATTCTCTCGCGTGTAGTTCATTCGTTTTTTAATTGGTAACTTTAAAACCTAACGGTCATACTAAGAATAGGAAGAGCTTTAAAATGAGATATTACTCAACCTATTTCTTCAAATTTTTTCTTCAAAATTGCGCTGCTTCGCCATTTTAAAAAAAATTGATTAGAGATGTGTCGGAAAGTAGTATTTATTTCCTAATGAATGTCCTTAAAATCTGGAAGAAAAATATTAAACAGTTTAGAAATTAACGCCCTCACGCGTTTAGACTTTAGACGCACTCTGTATATACACGGTGAGTCATTACGGAGTAATCGGACTTTGCCAGTGGTTAGATAACCATTAAAGAAAGAAAATTCCTATATACCATTTTTCTCGTATTTCTATACTTTTGGAGAAAAATGGCATCGAAGTTCAGCCTAATGTTTTCAAATTTAATAGTATGAATGCACATGACACATATTTTAAAAGTTCAAGCAGATATTCAATACTACTAGAATGTGCAAGGATAGCGTAATAAAGTAATAAACACGTCTTTATTTTGGCCAAGTGTTTCGTAGAATAACAACAGATAAACAGAATTAAATAAACAAAGCATGTTGAGAACGACCTCTCAATGGATATTGTTTCAAAAATGGTATTTTTGTTTTGCTATTTCTGATTACTAAGACAATTTCAAATTCTTTTAATAGGCACATTAACCCCTATGTGTAATACAATACTGCAGGTTTGTGAATAAAAAATTATAGTACTGTGATTATAGTGACACATATTTGGTTTCTCAAATGATAACAAATTGCAAACCCCTTACACTGCAGCTTTTAGTAATAAAACGTAACAGTACTTGTACTTGACTATGTAAACAAATCCATCAAGCATTCAGGGTCGTTGAATTAAAACAATACCTATTGATGGATAGATCAAATTAGCTAAAGATGTCTTTACTTAATTAAAATATCTGTTTATTAACGCATAACACTTCGAATTTAATGATATCATTGAATGGGTCTGTATTAAAATGATGTCATTTCTGTCTGCGTTTACTATTAGAATAGAGGGGAATCCCCCGGATTAATAGATCGTTTTGTTTTCTCATCTAAAATGGAATGTGCGTCGTTTGCATTCTTGTTGTGCTTGTTTAAACAGATGTCACGTTTTTACTGATGGTGTCAATTTCTAAAGATCTTGCATTTATTTCTATTCGACTTAACAACACTGACCTGCATCAATTATACGTACTTTTCTGAAAACGTCGGTCAAATTTTTCGAAATTTTCAAGTTCATTTAATCAAAAAAAGTTACTAAAGTTTTATGTTTCTAATAACCAGAGAAGCTTATCCTCAAAGTCCGATCATTGAGTACTGAATCACCGTGTATAACAATGTAAACGCTTAAGAACTATTAGAATTTGTGAAATTTTCCTTATGTAAATTCTTTGATAACTCATAAAAGTCGTCAGACGATAACAGTAAATGTTTTTGTTTGCCATCAGTTTTTACCAATTGATGTGGTTTTTTGATTCCTGCCTTTTTATCCCTTTCTAGTTTCTACAATTTTGTTACAGTTTCCCGACGGAGTAGGAAGTAATGGTTAAACCTCGTAATCAATTACAGCTTACGACGTAATTTGATATAACTTAATAAAATTAGAAATAATATGACAGAGTAATTAGATTGAAGTATAATTATTTATTAGTTTTGATAATGAGTGGGTAAACGTCTTGAGACATCTGCACTGTTTAAATAAAAATAAGAAATATATTCACAAGGAATTTATAAATTTATTTATTCTTTATCTTGAAGGCCTCAAACAAAAGAATTCTTGTACTGATAAAATATCCAAGCCTATCGACCATAATTTGTAACATAGTTTGTAAACAAGCTAAACTAAGAGAAATATCATATTTTTCAATATATGATATTGATAGCACCACTTTCTGAACAAAATTAACTAAAACTAAAAATTCTTCTGAACTAAAAATTAAGTGACATATGCTAGAACAAACAGATTTTCATTGCTAATTTTACATTTAGTTTTAATTAAAATCAGTTTGTGCCGCTACCAAATCTTTCTAGCTCATTTATTGTTTATTTTATCATTTAGATTACAGCGTGGCCTTTGCATAATTCTGTTTTTGGTTGAAGGATAGTTTAGACGCGAGCATGACACGTCGCAGAGCTTCCTCGCAAGCCTTGCTCGACGATGAAAAAACTCAAAGAACTTTTTTAACTTCGGGCCATTTTTTTCCTCAACGGCATATTTTTAAGAAACGAAAGAAGTATTAAGTAAAGTATAATAGTAAATGTGTACTAAATACAGTTAGGTGTGTCTCTCCATGTTACTAACTTATACTATGAACAATTTTATTTATATATTTTTTTATACGATGTCTTTGGCCTGACCTTTTCTGAGTCAGATGTCAAATTTTCAACAATTACTAAACAATACACCTATAAGTTACCCTTGTCGGGGCCGAATTGCTATTTCCTACTGCTCTACAAAAATCAGCCAGATTCTCGATCTTCGGTGACTTTTTTAAGTTCCTATTACGCCAAGACCGTCCTAATAATATTATCTAAAGATTAAGCTATTAACACTGAACATGTAAAAATTCAGTTAACAGGCCTATCATAATTGTTAGGTTCGTTTATAAGAGGAACCTATGAAAACATAAAAAACTTATTTATGACTGAAAGAAATGTCTGTAAAATGATTAATCACACTGTAAGGTAGAGAGCTTATTCAAAACTGATAATTTATTATGGCCAAACATTTTTTTCAATCCAATCAATATAATTAGATACACGTGTATATACACCAGGAATACCAATAACACCGCAACCTTTGCCAAATGAAGTTACTCCCACAATATTGTACATACAAACACGTTCTGTATTCTGTACTTGAAGAGGACCTCCTGAATCTCCCTATAACAAAATACAGATTTATCAATTACTGCTTCTTTAATAATTTTTAACACTATTGTCTATCTATTTTACCTGACAAGCATCTTTAGATTCAGTATGTGAGCCCGCACATACTTGACTTGCATCGCTAATTCCGTTTCTTAACTTCATCCCAATGTCACTCTTGTATTTTTTGTAGCATTCGTCATGAGAGAAGTAATTTAAATTTACTTTTAGTAACACATTACTAGTAGGTTGTAAATAGCCCACTGTTCCCCATCCTGATGCAGTAGCCTTTATGGTAGTATTTATAGCATAATTTGTTTCCAGACAGGCTGGTCTACGATAATTATTTAACTTAGCAACTCGATCAAATTTAATTAAAGCTATGTCATTATATCGTGATGGTGGTATAAAGTCTGGATGTCTAATTCTTTCTGCTACATTGAATTGTTGAGGCTCTGCTTCATCCTCGCCTTCGACATTTAGATCATAGTCTCCAATTTTGACATATTTAGCTTCGCCACTAAAAATAAATAGTGTCGTTTAATACTTTTTGTACTTCGCGTTTATATCAAGGCTCATTCAGAACCGAAAGTAGTGCTGAACTAGCTCATTTGAGTTTCGAATTAGAACTAGTGTAATTTAGTTTTTCGAGGTTGTCAGTCATGAACCATGACAAATGAAATGCCATTGAAATCATTGTTAAATTAAAATTTGAATTTTCAAATGTCAAAATTTGACATTTATCGATTGTTGGTACCAACCACGATAAAATTTCCCAAATTTTAAAAGTGCGAATTTTTATTTTAAAACGGATAAAATTAGTAAAAAAGAGGTGCAAAGTACAAAAAATAGTATAAAGAACTCGTTTTATAAGACATTTATTGCACTCATGCTTTAAAAAACTCCCGCTACGCGGTCGTTTTTTAAACTAGCATTCGTGCAATAAATCATGTCGTATAAAACTTGTTCTTTAATATACTATTGTTGTTCATTATTAAGTTCTAATGAACTTAATAATGATTAAATTTGAAATCCAGAAATATAATTGGATAAAATTTCAGGTCTCTTAAATCTCAGCCAATGAAATTTCTGGATTTCAAATTTAATCGCGATCAAGCTTATCAGAACTTAATCAAGCTTTGTGCAACCGGCCATGTCTCTTATTAAATTGGTATTTCAGATAGAGCCAGAGATATGAATAGAATATATTTTAGAACTAATCAGATTAAAACTGAACCATAACTAATTAGAACTGAATCAGAATTTTAAGAGAATTCTAGTTTAGAGAGAGATACACAGTCACAGAAAAGTTTGTAAACAATGTTAACAAGAAATAAATTTAAAAAAGCATAAAGTGAGATTGCAGAGGATGGATAACGGTGGAGGTTGAATAAATGGGAGAAATGCAGAAGTTTATCGTTGTACGACATTTCTGCAGAGCAGGTCCTTTCTTCAAGTTAGTGTTTCTAGGTTGTATTTAATTTTACTAAAAACTAAGTTTGCTAAAAATGAATGCTATAATAACTTGTATCGGTATTGTAAAGCAATCCTATTCTAGGTTTTGGAAATATATTTAAATACCTGTAGAGCTGTCATCTTGATCTAACCTACAGACTATATTCATCAATAGTACTTGTCAGAAAAAGGCTGTTCTTTGTGATTTCTTCATCATCTCAATGAGTGTAATCAGTGAATGGGTCAAAGTGACATTCCCACCTGAATCTGTATTATCTAGATTACAATTTATAACCAACTTTAAATGCTTTATGGTATAATATTACATTATTAGTTAGTTCTAAATCTAGTTAGAATTCCGAATAACATAGTTTCTAGTAAAATGGAACAAAATGTAGGCATGAGTCTCAATCTAGATATTTAAAAATAAAGACCATTTTATGTATGGTATCTGTCATATGGTGTGCATATTGTATAGAAAACACAAATATTTTTTATTTTACTTGAGGAGTTACTTACTACTGTGGATGACTTAAGCAGTGAGCTGCAGTTAAAATAAATCGTTCACTAATTAGCGATCCTCCACAGTGCCATTTAATCTCATCTTCGCCTTCATAACCAATTAAAGCCTAGAAATGAATAAAATAGATCGATAACAGCACTTATTATATTGAATTACCATATGTGGAAACTCCTTTGCCTTGGCTTGTTCACCCCCCACAATATTCTGAACACTTTGGATGACGCAATCTAGTGACGGCTCTCCTCCAAGTGCTGCGTATACATAGGCATGTTGTTCGTATTCTTTGCATTCTGTAAACACGAAAATTAGAATTATTATTTTAATAATAGTCAGAAGTGCAATAACGTACTAGCTCTGGCTTTATCACCTACACGTAAATATACCGTCTGTGTTGGTTTTGTTGTTGGCGTAGTTGGTCTTGGTGTTATTCTCGGAGTAGGTGGTTTCGTAGTTATAACAGGACGAGGCGTTATAACAGGACGAGGTGTTATAACAGGACGAGGAGAATTACCTGCACAACATACGATAGGCTCTGTTCCTTTAAAGCCACAGATTTGTGGTGGTACTTGTGATACTTGGAGCATTTGTATTGCTGATGGACACGTGGAAATGAGTTTGCATGTACCATCTTTACCAGAAGTTTGGCAGTCATCTCCTAAAAAGTTAGATTAGGTGTTAGTAAGCGCCAGTTTCATTAAGTGATGCGATTAGAATCGTTTCGGAAAATAATAATCATTAGGAATTTCTTCAAAACTGTTATATACTGAGATTATAATGTTTTTACATTTTATACAATATGAATATAGTCGGGGGGCATAACACATCCCGTGGGAGATTTGATGATGAAATTGTGGGACCCAATTTTAATACATTCCTTGTGCCCTCTATAATCATGCCTCAACAGGTGATTTACTTGATTTTGTGGCAGAGGGCCTATATGACGTCATACATCCAAGATGACGGCCACCCCAGACCTCATCGGAAGTTCTCGATTATAAATTTATAACTCTTGATAGGGCCATCCATCCTATATCAATATTTTAATGTTTTTTATTTACAAGTAAACTCTCTATAAAAAAAGGTCCTTAGGAATTTATTGACATCTTTTACCGTTTAGGTGTTTTATATAAAAAACACTTTTAATTTATCACTCGTATCATTTAATTTTTTTTTTTTGGTTCAGATAAAAACGTATTGATAATCGTAAGCCGAGCAGATTAATACTTTAAATAGTTTAAACTATGGACACAATGTCTACTCCACCATAAATTCGTCTCCAAGTATCCCTGCCTCCACCTGCAAAAAAGGTAAGGCTGCAGACTAATTACGAGCTGAATATATATGTCAAAATTCTTATTTTGGCATAAAGTGGTGACTTCTTAGTCACCACTGGTTAAACCTATTAGTTATGATAACGTGTTAGACTGTGTTAGAAAGAGATCAGAATGAATGATAGTGGATACGTGTTAATTGATAATCCATTAAGAAATGTGACTGTTGAAGAATTAATAAACAAAAACGCATCATGGCATACAGATTGCTACAAGAAGTGCACTCATAAAATCAAAATGGAGCGAAGTGAGACATTATTTGAACAGGAAAAGAATTAGCCTTCTTGTTCTAGTTATGCTGCTGATGGTAGTAATGTAGGTTACACAACTAGATTAAAATCCCTGCGGCTGACAAAAATAAATGTTTTTTCTGCCTGGAAGAAGGAAAGACAAGAAATCTATTAATTGCCGCGAAAACAAACTTTGTCGGTCTGAAATTAAAAGAAGCAATTGAAATGTCACAAAATGAAGCAAACATTTGATTTAGTGATTATACAGATCCAGGATATCCTCATGCAAAAGACATTCTATATCACAAACCTTGCTATTCTGACGATATTCTGACAGGCTGAATCAAGCCCTACTTATTCCAAAGATAATAATTAACAAAATTAGATCTATGTCGGCAAACAATCCAAATCGACAGTTTTCTTTGCGGCAGACGCATTACAAAATGTCGAAAATACGACGAAAAGACGAGAAAATTCTACAGCTTGATAATATGAATTAAAAAAATAACAAATAAATAAGAGGGTTGCGCTGAAAATTGTTAGTTATAAAAAGACCGTTGCAGTTTTTAACAAAAAATCTTTATTGTTTTTCAAAATAATCTCCATTCAGACTAATACATTTGTGCATTCTTTGAAACCACTTTTTAAAACATTCGGAAAATTCATTTTCTGAAAGGTCCTCAAAAATTCTTTGAAATTCTCTAACTGCTGCATCTGCGCTGGAAAATCTTTTACCTCGCATCATTTTTTTAACAGTTGGAAACAAAAAATAGTCGCACGGCGCCTGATCTGGGCTATACGGAGGATCAGTTACCAATTGAACTCCCGTATCTTTAAAAAAATCCAATGTTCTGGCAGCAGTGTGGGAGGATGCGTTGTCATGATGGACTAAGATGTTACGCAAACCGGTCCTTTGGCGACCTGTCTGTAATTTTGCAAACATCTGTGGTAAAGCCACTTCGCAGTACCATTCAGAATTAACAGTTCTGCGATCTTTAAGTGGAATAAAAGCAACAGGACCACTTCGGCGGAAAAAAACAGCAATCATTTTCTTATTGACGCTTCTGCCACGAATTACTTTTGTGGGCAAGTCTTCATCTTCGAATACCCAAACATTAGACTTCTGTTTAGTTTCAGGGTTGTAACTGTATACCCAAGATTGGCCACCAGTTACAATGTATGCCACTTGCTTGGAAGCACCTCCGTCAGATTTTTGCAACATAAATTTACACCAGTCTACTCGAGCCTGTTTTTGACTTTCTGAATGCAAATGCGGTATCCAACGGCTTGCTAGTTCTCTTACCCCAAGTTGTTTTATGCAATATGGTATTCACCGCCGAGAATTCAATCTTCAATTCCTCCTGAATCTCCCTATAAGTAATATTTCGATTGGACTGAATCAAGCTTGCCACACGATCAACATTTTCTGAACAGGTAGCTTCCGCAGGTCTTGCTTCGTCTTCTAGCAGCTCTCGCTCTCGTCGAAATTCGCGGAACCAATGACTAACAGCGGATAATGAAGGGGCAGCATCGCCAAAAGCTGCTATCAGATTTTCATGGCTTTGCTGGTATCCTAACTGTCTTTTATAGTAGAAAATCATAGCTCTAAAGGCAGTTCGCGGAATGCTCACCTTAACTAAATTAAAAATGCACAACTACTTATCTTACAAAATTGACTACGTTTCACAAGGAAATCGGAACGTTTGACAATTGTGGGTAACTAATGTCAACTAATGCGACATTGTTGCAATTGTTTCTAGCCAATTGAGCTTCCATGGCCTGCTACTAATTATTAACAGAGCATCCCTCGTATAAAACATCCATAAAACATCTTCGACAGACGATAGCATTTTCGTGTCACACACTGGTAGAGAAGATTGTTGTATCTTTTACTAGCTAACTGCGCATCGTGTGTTAGACAAAGAGGCGCAAATATACAACTATATAAAGTTCTGCGGGCACTGGAGGGTAATTGGCAGCAATCTAAAAATGGAACTCATTTAACGAGAAAAATCGAAATTTAAAATTTAGTGTAAGCACACTTATGACGGAAATATTGACCAATCTTCATCATCCGATTCATCTGTCATGTCATGTATCTCCGAATACTGTGATCTAGAGGACCAATTAAGGATATATCTTCTTGGTCTTTGGAGTATAGTACTCCAGAGCGTTGGAGATCCTATACCTGTGTCCCTCCTATACTTGTGTCGTGCAGTGTAGTGCAGTCGGATTTAGGCACAAGCGTTGGAAGCTCCCGCTTCATGCCCAACAAGTCAGGGGGGCCCGCAGAGGAACCCTGCCGAGAACCACAGTGCGCAAAATTTACATTTTAAAAATATGATTGATAAATTTGCTGCTTTTAAAAGCAGAAAAGTTCCATTATAAAGGAACTGATTATGAAATAAATGTATTTATCTACGACAACCTTAGAAAATAACACATTTCACACAGTCTGTTAACCATGAAAATGACTCATTGCTCACAATCTCGAAACTAAACAGAAATGACCCGGGGAAATGAAATTTCGCATTTTTAGTGGTTCTATTAAAATACCATAGATGTAAGCACATGCAACATTTCTAATTATTTGAAATGTATAAAGTTATAACTTTTAGATAAAGATTAATTTATTTTGTTTAATTAATGCTTTACATTAATTATATGGATTATATCCATATAGAAAAAAATTACACAGGCCTGCGAGATTTTTGTGTTTAAATTATTTTTTTCTAGCTTAGTTGAGACGTATATTTTTGTTTATTGTTTCCAGCCTTATTTTGTGGAACTCCATAATCATGAAATAAATAAAGATTATTAAAAGTTTCACAGTTTTATTAAAATATACCTGACAATATTGTTTCGACAGCTATGCTGTCATTATCAAAGGTAATATAATTATAAACAAACACGTCGCTAAGGTAGATACAAAATAGGTAACTAGATAAAATAATAATAATAATAATAAAAATTAATAATAAAAATCATAATTAAACATCTAATACTTCCAGTAACGGAGAATTACTGAGCTCAAGTTGTTCATTCATTAAAGGTACCCTGAGTTTGTGTTTGTATATCTCAAAGGCTTCTAAAATGTCTAATTTGCGTTTGTTATTACAAAAATGTAGGAATTTAATATTATTTTGAGGAGTCATTGTGTGATTTTGTTCTAAAAGGTGTTTGGCGTAATTCGATTTTTCAGGATGTTTATTTTTGTAATGACGTACGTGTTCTTTATATCTTATGTCAAAATTTCGAAGTGTTTGTCCAATATATACCGAACTACAAAAAGAACAATTTAAACGGTAAATGCCCGATTTCATGATATCATGTGTTCTGTCTTTAGCATTAAATAAAAATGAAAAAGTGTTAGTGTTGGTTTTAAATGTTATTTTATAATTGTTGGTTTTTCTTAGTATATGTGCAATTTTTTCTGATATTTTGCCAAAATATGGTATAGATATGTAATTTGTGTCTTCTGTTTTATTGTCAATGGGATATATTCTTTTGATAGCTAACCTATAATCTTTTTGTTTAATTAAAGTGTCAATCATGTTCGGATTATAATGATTTGCATGTGCTAGTTGTTTAATGGTTGATATCTCTTTGCTAAAATCTGATTTTGTTAGTGGAATAGTTAAAGCTCTGTGTACTAATGATCTGTATGCTGCTATTTTATGTGTATTGTGGTGACAAGATTCATTTGGTATTGTTATGTCTGTTTGTGTTGGTTTTCTGTATATGGAAAATTCAAAAAGATTGTCTGCGTTAATCTTGATATTTAAGTCTAGAAAGTTTATAGCCCTGTTTTGTGCTGTTTCTAGTGTAAATTTTATATTAGGATGGATATTGTTTATAAGAATTAAAAATTCATTGATAACCTCAAAAGAACTGTCAAAACAAGCTAAAATGTCATCAACATAACGAAACCAGAAGATAATGTGTTTAGAGAGGTTTAATTCAAATATTCGATCTTCAAACTTGTCCATAAATATGTTAGCTAATAGAGGACTTAGAGAATTACCCATAGGTAAACCATCCTTTTGTAAATAAATTATGTTATTAAAAGTGAAATAATTTTGACTTATACAAAGGTCAAATAATTGAATTAACTCTAACCTTTTAACTAATTCTATATTACTATTGATCAAGAAACTATCTAATAAAGGAATACATTCTTGTGGTGGTATTCTGGAGAACATGTTGCAAATATCAAAACTAACAAGTTTTGAATGTGGTGGAAGATGTATGTTTTGCAGCTTATCTACTAATTCTAATGAATTTCTAACAGAGTATTTCGATTTGTAACCTATCGTGTTAATAATCTGGTTCAGTTTTTTGGATAAAATGTGATTAGGTGCATTGATGTATGATACAACTGGTCTTATTGGCATATTCTGTTTGTGGGTCTTCACTAATCCATACAGTTTAGGTATTTGTGGGTTTTTATTAATGATTTGTTGCTTTTCTAATTCTGAAAAGCAGATATTGCAGTTTTCTAAACCTAGTTTTATTTCTTTTTGGAATTTTGTGGTTGGGTTTTTGTTTAACGTTTCAAAATTTTCTTTATTAATAAATTCATTAACTTTTTGTATGTAAATATCTTTAGAAAGAATTACCAAAGTGCTACCCTTATCTGCTTTAACAGAAATTAGATTGTTCTCTGTGATTTTCTGTTTTATAGATTGAAGAAGTGATATGTTAGATGTGTTGTACATTTTGTCCTGTTTCAAAGACATCTCTTTTAACAAATTCGAAATTTGGAATTTTGCATAGTTATTATGATCTTTCTTAAGTATAGTTTCGCATTCAACGGCCAAAATTTCTTTAATTTTGTTGGTAAATTTTGGAAAAGGACAAAATTTGAAACCTTTGTTAAGAAATCGTGTTTCTCTGTCATTGAATGTTATATTCGACAAGTTTATGAAACGAGGATAAAAGTTTGCAGTGTTCTGACAATTATGGTTATTTTGTAGTGTACGTTTTTGTTGTACTAGTCGATGAAGTTTATTTTTCTGTGTGGTGTATTTTTTGAATTTAATGTGACTGACGGTTTCTCTAATGTCAAAATCTAAGATGTCAAATTGGATATTGTGTAATTTATGAGTAAGTTCTGTATAGAGTACCTTTATATAAACGTGCATATTGTCTCTTATACTAAACCATTTCTTCGATTCTTCTTTGAGCCATCTTCTTTTAGACATTTTAGAAATTAGCAAATTAGACATTTTAGAAGCCTTTGAGATATACAAACACAAACTCAGGGTACCTTTAATGAATGAACAACTTGAGCTCAGTAATTCTCCGTTACTGGAAGTATTAGATGTTTAATTATGATTTTTATTATTAATTTTTATTATTATTATTATTATTTTATCTAGTTACCTATTTTGTATCTACCTTAGCGACGTGTTTGTTTATAATTATATTACCTTTGATAATGACAGCATAGCTGTCGAAACAATATTGTCAGGTATATTTTAATAAAACTGTGAAACTTTTAATAATCTTTATTTATTTCATGAGACGTATATTTACTTAAAACAAACCCATTTTTGTTTCCATCACGTACATGTTTTTTGTAAACCAATATTGTGATATTTCTTGTTACTCAAACCAAGTTAAATATTTTTTTCATTTCCGAAACTTTCAGAACAGAATTACTGATAAACTTTGGGCACACTTAAGGCATTGGCTTGAAGGAACCAGAAAAGTCTGCCTTTTGGAATACCAGTGGTCTGTAGAGAACCAAGAAACACACCCACCGACGACTTGTATTTTTGCTTTGTGATATTAGTGTTAATAACACAAGAACTCTGAAATATATTAACTATCTCAATCTTCAGTCGACAATGAGACCAGTTACACATGATGCTGATATACCTGTACCAGTTACATGTAAAGCATTGCAGTCTAGTGTTGATACCGGTTCTTCAATAGAAGCAAAAATTGGCATTTCTAAACCATCATTTTTATGAAACTCTAAACTGCAGCTATTTTCTCAAGATGAATTAAATGACTAAATGTTATAGATTTAACACTTCCAAAAGATCTTTTCGAGAGTTTAGGATCCATCTAAGCGAAAAATTTGCTTGCTCCAGAAACATATTTTGGTATCGTATAAAAACTGAATATAGACGTAAAACAATGAAAAGAAACTTTTCCAGCAAACAGGAAAGGTTTTCCAAAAAGATAAAGGAATAAGGTATTTTTATGTATGTATGTTATTTTCTTTTTTTTTATGATTTTTGTAATTTCTTTGTGGCATTATCACCGTGCTTTTTTACCCTAAATACAAATAAATATCTTTTTTTTTCGATTGTTTTACTATGTTGTTCAAAAACCATACGTAATAGAGAAAAACCGAAAACAGATTAGAAATCTGTAGCACTCAAACACCCAAAATCAGTTGGAAAACTCAATCCACATTTTATAAGGTATTAAAATGCAGGTCTGCGTTATCACCCCGGCTGGAAACCGAACCCTGGACCTACCGCTTTCCGAGCGACATCTTTATGTCTGAGCTCTGTGTCGACTACCAGTATATAAAGTTATTATAAAATTGTTATTAAATTAACGTAAAACTGATTAATTTTAATATTATTATATAATTGTTAGTACCTATATATTATTATTCATTCTTATTGCTAAATTATAATAAAACGATGATAACTTTTATAAATTGCTAATTCCGTATATCCTGAAACGTAAAGTGTGTACATACAGCGATCGACTCCCGGTCGCCCTTGTATCTCGGCGGGTCACTTCGGTCGCGGCCGTAATATGTACGTACTACGTGCACGTTCAGACGCTATCCTACGATCCTTCTAATGGCTTTAATCCATAAATTTAAAATAACCGGTTTAGAACATGGAAATCTAAAATGTTTTGAGAATTTATTATTTAAATTACATACAAATGAAGCATTAGGTATTCCATGTATTTGTAACATTGAGGTTATGATTTACTTCCATTATCAAAAAAGCAGCGGCGGAATAACACGACGTCCAAAATATATTTAAAAATGTGTCTATGACAATCCAGAACAATCAAAACATATTCTAGGTTAAATAGTTTTCCTAGTTTTTGGTGTTTAAACTTTTTTGTGGTCGTAAGTATAGTGTGTAACACATGCAAAAACGCCAATCTCACACTCGTGTGATCGCAGAATCTGATTTCATTTCATGCCGCTTCTTTACACGTAAAAAATTGGCACTTTTCTGCACTTGTAACACAATATACTAATAATATTTATTAATAGGTATAATGTCAATTAAAGAATAAGTCAGTTATACCAAAAAATTAAAATGATACGATTACATACATAAATATATTTATTTCAAAATATTGTTATATTTGCATATGTAATTAATTGTATTTAGTATATTAATAATTATATGTACTAACTTCATTTTTAATAAAATAATAAGAGGTATATAAATTGTAGTAATTGATTTATACTATGGGGCCCCAAAAAATTGTAACGCTTCAGGCCCCTTAAGTGTTAAATCCGCCACTGGTGACGTGAGTGTCTAGTGATTGCAAGTATAGGGTACGTGAATTCGCAACCACTCCAAATACGTAGTACAACTTAGACTTTTTATTAACTTCAGGGACATTTCCCATAACCTGGGGGAAAGTATACCTTTGAAGTATGATTCTGAACTGCTCGGATTGCGTGTATACTGTATCTCTGACTGTATAGCCCATTCCGTAGATTTCGCGAAACATCTAACCCGAGTTTTAAAATCTTAACAATAAATATTCTATATACCTATGAGATCTTCATTGACTTGTATTTTTCTATCTTTCAACTAACCTTTAAGAAACTAAAGGAATTAAGAAACTCGACGGAAGCTCACTTACGCTATATTTTGTGGTTTTGTTATATAAAATAAATTGTACACACCAAATCTGCGCTCTATAGACGCATGGTACGTAGCGTAGCAAACTCTCTAGATATTTTTAGAGAACAATAATAGATATACACTTAATTGGTTCTCTGGGCTACAGTACTCCGATAATATGTATGACATCGTTGTAAATAACAAAAAGGATAGGAAAAAATGAATCGGATGGTGAAAATGATCTGTATGTATTTCCGTCTCAGTGTAATTATTATTGCACTAATATTCCAATTCCGTCGTTGTGTTTGCATTATCTTGCACGAAAATGCTGTTTTTGCATGTTTTTCCAAATGCAAAAAAGGAATTTTTATGTCAATCGCTGTGCCATCCCATTCGATCTTGGAAGTGAAAGAAATTCGGAGTACATAGTTTTCGGTGTCCTATAAATTATCATGCGTTGTTAGCAAAATATGACGACCTTTATCGTCATATACTAATTATACTTATTAATGTTATTATAGCCACAAAAATAATAGAAATAGCAAAACTTATATCACCTCAATTTTATTTACGAATTATAACATATAGGCCAGGAAAATTAGACCCGATTGGGACCGTTGGTGGATGAAAGGAACCACGAAATCTTCAGACCTTTTTTAGTCTTTCGCTTATAACTTCAAAGCGACGCTTTCCAACGAAAACTTCACTATTACAAGAATTAAAGAGCATTGAATTCTGCGTCGGATGAGTATCCAACACTTTAAATTCGGTCCAGTGGTATAGTCGAAATCGACTGTCGAAAAACGACAATTTTACAAATTTTCGATTTTCCGTCAGATCGGACACCCAGAGGCTTTCCGTATAAAAAAAACCCGTTGGACTCATTCTGATTGTTAATATAAGTCGAGAAATACACAAGCTTCGATATTGTAGCGGTTACCGGACTAAACTAATGGCTAGTTCTTTGTCATCCCTCATCCCAGCAATTGGGATCAATCCATATGAAGTGCAGCAGTACTGGTCGCTGGATCATTACGAAAAAAATTTTTTTTGTGTGTTATCACATCTAAGTATTGGTAGACCAAAGCTGCTGTATTTTATTTTTATTCTTTTTGATTGAAATATGGCAGCCTTATTTGTTTCGTGGTGCACGACGTTTCTTGCAGTTTTTTGATGTAAACGTAAATCAGGATATCTCAAGAAGGGTTGGTCCTAGAGACAAGCGGTAGAAACCATTGTATTGCTCACATGTCGGACTACATCTTTTAAACTAAACATAATTTTCGTAGGATGCTTACTGATGGGTGCAATTTAACTCTGAAGTTTAACAACGTTTTTACAACAATTTCCGCTTTTTAGGAGGGCATATTTCATATATGCAGATGAACATGAAGTCTTAGGGCTGATTTTCTTTTTAAAAGTAAACGGTTAGAGGTAGTTTATGTATAAAATATTTTAAATCTTAAACTTTACTATATTGATATTTATGGACTTTCAAGTTCTCGTTATGATACGTAATATCAAGATTTACGTTTACATCAAAAAATTTGGTACACCACGAAACAAATATGGCTGCCCTATTTCAATCAAAAGGAATAAAAATAAACTAACAGAGGTTTTGATCTACCAATACTTAGTTGTGATAACATACAAAAAAAAATTTTTTTTCGGAATGATCGAGCGATCAGTACTGCAGCACTTCATATGGATTGATCCCAATTGCTGTGATGGGGGATGACAAAGAAATGACCATTAGTTTATTCCGGCAACCTCAACAATATCAAAGCTTAGGTATTTCTCGACTTATATTAACAATCAGAATGAATCCAACGGGTTTTTTTATACGGATAGCCTCTGAGCGTCCGGTCTGACGGAAAATCGAAAATTGGTAAAATTGTCGTTTTTCGGCCGTCGATTTCGATCATACCACTGAACCGAATTTAAAGTGTTGGATACTTCTCCGACGCAGAATCTAATGCTCTTTAATTCTTGTAATAGTGACGGTTTCGTTGGAAAGCACTGCTTTAAAGTTATAAGCAAAAAACTAAAAAAGATCCGAAGATTTCGTGGTTCTTTTGATGCCCTCAGGTAAGCTCGCGTCGAGGGACCGTGCAAACCTAGGATACTTATATTTGACATCAAACGAAGCGATCGAAATGATCTCCCGCTTTCCAACATTTATTTCCTCCAACGGATTCTATTTTACTGGCCTAATAATAACGGTGATAATTTTATTCATGCACAAAAAATCCCATAAGCCGGGATTGATTTGTCGGTTTGACAGCGGATTACGTTATCTTTAATTTTTAAAATGGGATAAATAGATATTTATTTCATACTGTCCGGTAAAAGGGTATTTACCGGACTCATTTGAGTCCGGTAAATGAATTATTACGTTACAAGGCCGGTAAATAATTTTACCGGACTGAAAATCCAATTTGAGTCCGGTAAAAAATTTTACCGGACTGAAAATCTAATTTGAGTCCGGTAAAAAATTTTACCGGACTGAAAATTTTAAATGCATTTTTTTTAAAAATGAACAATGTGAGGCAGTATGAAATAAAACGCCTTACGTCATACTTCCGGTAAACCATTACAGTAGCTCGTTTCAACATTCGAGACTCGGCTCCTTCGTCGCCTCGTCCCGAAACGTTTTCAACTCGCTACTGTAAACTTGGGTTTATCGGACTTATAACGTAATATACTATTAAGATACAAGTATAAAAAGCCATTCTTTATTGCGCGAACGGTTTAAGACATGAGCGAGGTACGAGCGAGTGTTTTAAAAGATGTGAGTGTAATGAAGACTTTTTATATGTGTATCTTACAACGTTTTATCTGCGATCATAACGTTTTACTTAAAAGTTAAAAGAGTATTTATTTTAATTAATACTTTTTAAAATTTGTGACTTATGTCATGTATATCAGAGTGCTTTGATTTTTACGTGCTTGATTAAGTTGTTTAGCAACCAGTTTGTAAGATATTAATAAATCATTTATCATACATCTTTTGTTGATATACATACGTAAATGTTTCTTTAGGTTAAAGAATAACCAGAAATCACACATGGCCAAATCAGGCGAATGGGGTGGATGTTCAATGACTGTTACATTATTTTCAAGTAAAAACTCAACTGTCTGCTGTGCAGTGTGCAACGATGCATTGTTGTGACGATGCATTGTCGTGATGCAACATTAACCCGCGAATATTGACTGACTCAAGCACTGCAGGTAAACATTTTGTGTGTGCCAGTTTGCTGTAACTGTACGTTGATCTTCAAGCTTAATTGCTTTCACTAATCCTGTACTACGAAAGAAAACTGCGTACATAACTTACTTGACAGACCTTTAATTTTTCACCATTGTTGATGTTGGTGCATCATCGTGAATCCACACACGGCTCTCCTGGCGGGTAGGAATATCATAAAATGGTATGTATGTTTCATCATCTGTTACTATTTTAGAAAGAATACGATGCCCACCATTATTTAACATTTCTAACGTTTACCGCGCGATTCTTACTTGCTCTGCCTTTTGGGAAACGTTAAGCGTATGTGGCACCCAAGGAGTAACAATTGTTTTGATATGAAGATGATCATGTAAAATGGGATTTACTGTTGCGGATCCAACACCAAGAGTTGCCTCAATCGCTTGATAGGTGCATCTTGGATCTTCTTCGGTCATACGTCTCACTCTCTCAATGTTTCCAACAGTAACTGACGAACAGGGCTGACCAGCACGTGCCTCATCACCAAGCGATATCCGTCCTTAAATTCGCTATGCCAGCGAAACACAATTGCGCGTGAAGAACTTTCATCACCAAATGCGCGTTGCAACCGTTCAAGACTTTGCTGTTTACTTAAACCGACCTTGAAATCGTAGTAAATCATAGCGTAATATGTACCACGTTTACTCTGTGACAGCAGCGACTCGACTGTTGTCAGAGCTTACTAATGAAGGATGGTGGTATGTAACAATGCCGTGTTGCCAGCTCTAACTCCTCTAGGTTCGTGGCATCTCACAATATACAGCGTGGCCCTCGTACCACATGCAACATTATACAGACATGACGCTTCAGCATTTATTAGAAACATAAAGACATATGTGTATAACAAACTATTATTTATGCTATTAGTATATTAGGAATACTTGTAAATTATTAATTTTTTATCATTTACTGGAATTATTAGTTGTATGATTGTGATTAAGTCAAGGTTATGAGGTCAATGGCTGATGTAATTAAAGACGGTCTAAAAAAGAAACGTGCATATATTTAGCATAAAAAGAAAAAGATTTATTATTGTTATTGAAAGTTGTTCGAAATTTTTGTGTGCAAGGCTGACGCAATTGGATTATTCTTCATCTAGCGCTTAATAAGTTCGGGTGTTTGTTACAACTTATATTGTTTTTAAATAATCTGTTAATAAATTCGAAGTTTCGCTAATTCCTTCGTTGCTATTAAATTTGTTCCTTAAATGCCACCAAATTGAGGTCTCATTGTTGCAAAATAATATTGTCTGCTGCTTATTGTGAGTTTCTAGTTGCTAGTAGCGCATTGCCTTGGTGTGAGAGCTTACTAAGGCGGCTCTCGCACTGAAGCAATAAGCAATCAACAACTAGCAATTGGAAACGCGCAATATTATCGCCATCGGGTTGTTTACATTGAATTTAATCCGAAGTCTCACATTGTAGCAACTTGTTATCGCTTCTACAAAAACGTTGCCGGTTGCGTTAATATTTGTTGCCAGCGGTATGCGCTGCGTGTCGGATGCCTATATTATCGTTGCAATATAGAGCAATACTGGCATTATTATTATAAATAGAGAGTAGATTTTTTTTAAATTATTTATACAACAGATATGACGATCCAGCATTTGTTAGAAACATAAAGACATATGTGTATAACAAACTATTATTTATGCTATTAGTATATTAGGAACACTTGTAAATTATTAATTCTTTATTATTTACTGAAATTATTAGTTTTATAACTGTGGCCGAAATAGGTATAAGTCAAGGTTATGAGGTCAGTAGATGTAATTAAAGACGGTCTAAAAACAATTAATAAATTCGAAATTTTGCTCATTTCTTCGTTGTTATTACATTTATGTTCCTTAAATACCACCAAATTATAATCGCATATGCAGAGTTGTTAGAGGATAACATGATTGTTTGAGATTGCTACACAAACTAAAAGGAATCAGTTGCTGCAGTTTGAGATATGGTCAAAATAATATGGTCTGTTGCTTTATTGTCAGTTCCTAGTTGCTAGTTGCGCATTGACTCAGTGTGAGAGCTTACTAAGGTGATGATCTGTAGGTTAGTTGTTAGCAATCTTACTAACAACTAACCTACAGATCATCACCTAAGTAAGGAAATTATCTAATTTCCCCCTAATTAATTAGATTTATTATTTCAATGTATGCATTAACTAGTTATAATTAACCGATTCCCACTAGAATTAGACTCAAACTCATATAGATCACCCTTGCCCCAATTTGATTAAAATCATCATTATTTTTATAATTAATATTTATCAATTACGGTTTTATTTAAATAAACAACTAGATAATAATAACTAACAAAACTGTTACATACTGTACTGCACAATGGAAGGATTGAATTAATTCCACATAAGCATTTAGATAACACCGCTAACTTTATCTAACAGTTACTAATAATACGTAATACAGTAACCATGAAAATATATTTTCCTATTTGTAAAGATACCTCAATATAACTATAATTAACTTCATTCAAGAATTAAAATTATATTTAGGTAAACATTAAAAACTAAAATATCTTACCTTCGTATTGTTGACACTTCACATAATTCAACACAATAATTACTATTACAAAAGCACTTGAAAGTTTGTATGGTAAAACTTTCATGATTGCTTCTTCAAATTTCCTTTAATCAAATGCAACAATTATTAATACCATAAAAGAAGCAACCTTCGGATCTTGTTTAATAATCTCGCAAAAGGAGAGGGGATTTGGTCTGTGTTTATCAGTGTTTCAACTTGTTTTTAGTATGAATAATGAATTACTGCTAATAAAACAAACACGATTAAATCAGAAGCTACGTTTTTTAAAATAAAGATGCTATCCTATAAATCAAAGGATTTTACATTTATACTCTGTCTAGCAGACTGCGCAAACCAGTTTTGAATAGTGCTAATAATCAGGAAAAGGTCGATGTCATGTGGCATCAGGAAAGTACATCTGAGTTATCAAATCGAAGCTGACGCATTTTGAATTCTTGGGAATTTGAATTATTTGATGAGGAAAATAGGCAAATCTACAAACATAATTAAATACCACATGAGGAGGAAATATTTGCCAAAAATCCCCAAGCTTATATCTCCTGATTATTTTTAACAACAGGAGTCAGAATCAAAGTATAATTTAACAAATTGCTTATAATTTCTTTATAATATTTATTTAGCTGTTCGCGAATATTCACATCGCAGCTATTACCACATACTTATTTAAGTTTTTAACATCTATTCAAAAGCAAATTGAACAGATCAAACTAAGTATTAATTGAATGGCAGTACATTTGTTAACTAAAATGAAGATAATATTTTCGATAATCACAATCCTTTACGAGTATGACCTATGACATAAATGTGTTTTTTAATTAACCGGAATTTAAAATATTTTCTTTATGTATATTTTACGACAAAACGCTGGTGTAGAATTGAAAAATTCGTAACTCTTTGTACGAAACAAGTCTGATACAATTTAATAGATTTACATCAATTATTTTCTTTATGATTCAACCACATATAGTAACTTTCTGGATACAGGACACAAAATTCTATAATGTATTTCTACGCAAAATGAGTAAACTGTCTTTTGTGTAAGACTTAACTTTAGCGTATAGCCAGTAGGGGGCACTATTATAGATAGCTAGATTCATCTCTCAAAGTTAAACAGAAAAGTCTAGAGGGTTAACACCCGCAGAATATCCATTTATGAAATATCGATTTTTAAAATTTACATAGAGAATCATCAATTCAAATTATAATGGAGAAAATAAAAACAACTGAACTTAACCTAACCTAACCTAGCCTAATCTAACCTAACCTAACCTAAGCTAATATAACATAAGTTAACCTAATATTTCATTTGGAGGAGAAATTTTCAAAATCGCCATTACTCCCGTGCGTAATGGCGTGCAGCTTTTTTATATGCTAAAGCTTCCCCACATCCCCATTTGTGTAGCACCCGGAAAAGTAATACCTACCATACATCAGAAGCTTCTGGTAGTCTTTTGTAGCGACTATGTAGTTTTCTAACTTCACACATTCATCTATTCAAACTTTTCTTTGGCACCAATATTCTCCACATTTATGTGCCATTATGTTGACAGTGTTATTTACGACCAAGGCTGTCTGGAATTCTAGTTGTAGTTGTGTGCATTCTCTCTGCAACTTATCACATGTCAACACCGTGTGCTCGGCCGAGTCCGTTTCTCCGCAGTACACACAGTTATCTGTTTTAGTCATGCCAATTCTATTATCATTGCCCTGCATTTCTCGAAGCGCAATATACTACGCCGTATAAGCGCGCCGTAGGTTATTGTGAATTGTACCACTCCATTGAATATGGTTATTTTGTGGCTGCCCAGTCCGCTAATGTTCTAAGGCATCAGAACCGTCGCGCGTCTTTCAGCTTTCTTTATGGTTTATTTTACATGTTCCCTAAAAGCAAGTTTATCGTACAGTCAAATACCCAGATACTCCACTTGTCTGGATAGTTTTATGGTCGCATCCACTTTGATGAATACATTGTCCCTATTCCTTGGCTCTCAGAACCTAACCTAACATAACTGAAACTAAAATAACCGAACCTAACCTAACAACCTGGCAAATGACAGCTCAATAACATTATTAAGTGCACTTTACCATAGCGTCATCAATGTTTCCATAGACATTACATGGGTTGGTAAACTTAACATGTTTCTGTAGACTTAAAGTGGGATATAAAAATTGCTGTATCTTTTGGACGAAGGATCTGGGGTGATGACCCCATAGACTTTCTTGACTAGCTTGACGAGAGGAGTCCAACTAGGTATAGCACTATCCCCTATCGTCTATACGCTAAAGTAAAGTCAAGCCTCTTTTTGTTCTAAACAGATTTTAACTACTTTACTACATTTAAAAGCTTTGATCATGGTATTGCACTGGAAACAATTGTTAAGGAAATTCTTTAATCATAAATTTTAAACCAGAAGTGATTGTTAGGGACAACATTTAGGGCCGGTATTTCCACCTCAGTATAAAGTTCAGGATAAACCTATCCTGGAGATAAACTTGCGTATAAGTTATTAACGGGTATTTTGATCTCAGTATAATAAATTATCCAAAAATGAATAGAGAATTTTTTCTTTTTTGTATTTTTTTGAAATTCTAGTTTTAAATTTGTAATGAAATGTATTACAAATATACGTACATACACTTATTCAAGATTTCGACTAAATTTTTCATACGTAGGATCTTTTATTAACAAGAAATGTTACAAAGTAAAAAATGCAATATTAATTAAAAAATGAAACCGTGAAAATTAAACATTAAAATTAAATTTTAATATCGAGTATAGTAACCCCGGGCATCTCTTATGGCTGTACACCTTTGAGGCATGCTCATTATGCAATTGTTTATGTGATCCTGTGACACTCTTGCCCAGCACCTATGTAAATTTCCCTGAGGTGATTAATACCAAGGTCATCAATGGCTCGCATTACATTTTGTGCTCGATGTGGCCGCGCATTATCATCAATAAATACCATATTTTCCCCCACAGCTTCTCGAAAATCAACCACGTATTGCTGAATAATGTCATCTCGGTATATCTGACCGGTGACATTATTATCAAAGAGGTGAAGGTTAGTGCGGCCATTAAACGTAATACCTGCCCAAACCATAATACCACCACCCCCAAACGAGACTAGATCTTTTGTGTATTCGGGCCTGTAGCGGTCTCCTCGTGTTCTCGAGACTCTTATTCTGCGACTATCACTAAATAAACAGAATCTGGATTCATCAGTGTATAATCCATGTTGCCACTGAAAGTTATCTTCTAGTCGTTGATTAACCCAAGTTATTCTGGCCATTCTATTGACAACCGTTAACTTTGGACGCCTGATGGGCCTACGATTAAACAGCCCCACTTCTCTCAAACGATTTCTTACAGTTTGGTCAGAAACCCCTGTTCCAGTGGCATTCTGTAACTCTCTTTGTAAGGATGGAGCACTGATAAATGGATTTCGTCTAGCTTGAATTCGCAAATAACGGTCTTCCCTCTGGTTGGTTTTTCGTTTTGAGCCACTACCTGGCCTTCTTCTTGCAGACCCCAACTGACGGAACCTGGTTAAAGCTCTGCTGACAACACTTGGAGACACATTAAAAATAGCAGCAATTTCTGCACCAGAATGGCCATTTCGATGCAATATCGGCAACAAATCAAGAGTTTCTTTATTCAAATGATGCCTTGGCATTACGAAAAACGCTATGAGTTGACAGAATATGTCAAAAATGATTCAACTGAATAAAATTTTATTATCGCGACAATAACAATAAATAATAGCAAAAAACACCTTTTGATTTTAATCAATAATAAGATGATTTTTACCAAGCATGTTGTCTCAAGTGCTTGTAACATTTTAAATTTACCTTATATTTACGAATACGTGGGAAGATTAGCGCAATTATTTTGGTTTCGCCAAAATTCGTGGAATTCCCTATTCATTTTTGGATAGTTTATTTATCCTTAAGGTACTTTTTCTCTGGATAATGTGCTAACTGGCAGATAAGATTTTAGAATACTTTGTCAGATTTTCTTTCTTGTAATGGACAAAGATTTTCTTGTTTTATTTAAATCAGATGACGAAAGTTATTATTATACTATTATACATATATATTTCCAATGTCGTTAGACAACGCATATATAATTTGGAAAAATGCAGTAGCAGTTGTAAACCTTGGCGCCAATTGATCATTGTTTGCAACATAAGACGGTACCATAGGCATTCTTGTTTTTGCATTTTTATGCAGATATGGTTGAAGTTTAATAAGTTTATATTCATTATAGAAATAGTGCTGTAACACCCTTGGGGTCATTGCTAATTACTTTAAAGTTTTTTCGCAACGGGTTCTTACTGTGTTACTATAGAAGTTTTTTTGGTATTGACAAAACAACTGTAAAAATTATAGAACACCTTTGTGATGCATTAATGTATTTAAGATAAAAAGTAATATATACCTACCACGAACTCAGAACGATATTTGTACAATTCAACAGAAATTTTATCAGTTTGCAAGATTTCCAAGAGTTAGAGCTGCAGTTGATAGTACATAGGTTACGATGCAATTGCCCGGAGGTTATACAGCAGAAAATCTTCGATGCCGAAAAAGCTGCTTTTCTCTGAATATGCAAGCAACTTATGATGCTTTTTTAGGTTTCACAGAAATTGTAGTATATGCTGTGCTATACTTGACAACACCATATTTGCCAATTCTCTTTTATGCAGAAAAATTCGAAAATGGTGAATTTATAATAGAAGTTAGTGATTATGCTCCCAAGAATTAATGAACAACATTTCTACAACAAAATAAACTACGAATTACAAAATAAAGCTCAAAAACTTTTAAGACTCAGGAACGCCATTGAAAGAGCTTTTGGCATATGGAATATATTACCTATTCTATTCATATGCAGATTAACGCTTATGCAAGAAATCAGTGGCGTGTGGTCCATGGAAGCAATGGAAGCGATGCTTCCCTTAAGAATTTATTAAAAATAAAAACAATGCTAACAAAAATATTTTTTATAAAATTTTGGTTATCGTTTATTTAAATTTGTAATATTTAATCAACTTACAGCTCAATATCAATTCCGTACAGCAAAAAGTATAATTATTTAGACTACTATTTTAAATTAGGCTCATTAAACTTGCGCGAAAAGGTAATACCGATTCGAATGTGTTACATACACTGCATATAAGCACTGATTTCGTTGCTTATTGCACTTCTCCACGCCAGCCGTCCAGTCGCCACTTCGTTAGTGGCCGGGTGCCTTATACATCGTAGTAAGGTCACTTATTTTTAGTATGCTCCATGCCCAAATGTTTATTTATTATAATTTGGTTATTTGTTAGATTTAGTGTTTGTTAAATGTAAATCTGCGAATGAGACTGTATTTTGAAACATTTTATTATTTCAATTTATATAAGTTGGAATTTTTTTAAAGACAAATAATTATACTTAGTTTGCTCGTATGGAAATTTAAAACTGCATTATCGTCATGACTATAAATTCAGCTGCTTCGGTGGAAGGTTCGAGTGCTTCCTATATATCCAAATCGCGACGATTTTGTTGTTAAGTTTGTAAATTATTAGATTTTTCTGCATACAGTTTTGGAGGAAATTTACAAATTGTTGAGAAAGGCAGAACTTTCAAATTTAACAACAAAGATTAAAACCTGTACCAGGTATGTTGTTAAAAAAAGACCGGAAGATCGAGTTGCATTATAAATAGTAGTAGTTTTTTTAAATAAAGAATAATAGTCAACAAATTCCATAAGTATAAAGTATAAAAGTTCTTCTTTGAAAAACTTTTTAAGTTTAATAACACTAATTATAACACTGTTTTTTAATGTACCTAGCAGAGGCGGATCCAGAGAATTATTTTGGGGGGGGGGCATTTTTTGAAAATAATTGTTTGAAATAAATTAATAATAACTACTATACAAGCATTATTTATTTTTATCCCATGTATATTTATTTATAAATGTTATATATTGCACAATATTTAATAAACATTAACTACTTTTACATTCAAAATTTATTTAACTATAATACTAAAGCATATATCAAAACTTTGGGGGGAATTCCCCCCCTCGTGGATCCTAGCCTGTACCTAGGTATATTAAATTTAAAATCGTAGTTGCTTCCCCAGCCTAAATTCTCACCGCACGCCACTGCAAAATATAGTTGTAATAGCAATCTTACACGACATTATTAATATGCGCAACGAAATAGAGCTTTCTAAAGAAGATAATGAAATAGAGACTACAGAAGATAATGACGAAACAGTAGTAGTTTTCACTCATTTTCGCAGTCACGGAATTTTAATTTTCTCTGTTATTAAAGTTAGCCATAAGTATTGATAGTGAAATATGACATCGTTATAGAAAATGAAGCAGCAAGTAATCAAAACTCTAATGATTTTTAGCTGTTAAATATTTATAAAACAAAATCGTAAATGTGCAAACTTCAAGTAGAAGATATCTAACTGAAAGATTATTTTATACTCGACCTACATTGAAATACCCGTTTGTATTTATACTTCGAAAATCTGTAGGGTAAATATATCTGCTAGATAGCTATACTAGAGTTTATACAAAAAACGGAAATACTGGCCCTAGACAAATAAATATCCCGTAGAAATTGTAAATTTAGTAGTCAATCCATTTACCAACAAAGCACAATCTGTTATTTGCAAAATGCGTTTTTAGAAACATTCACATTTCATACTTTTTTGGCATCATTTTGGATGTTTCATTTCTGATCATTCATCATCAAATTTTTTATCGAATCATCATCGAATTACACATGTCGTTAATTTAATCGAGAAATGTGAATACGACCATTGTTTTTAGTATTTCGTAATTGATTTCGATCATTATTTCGTAATTGATTTCGATCATTTTATTTTTTTTTGTCTTTTTGACCTTGATTTTCGTGACCCTTGGTAAAACTCAAATATTTTGTTGAAAATTTTAGCGTAATAGATTTCATTTAAAGAATTTGTATAATTTTGGCAACAACGAAAATATATGTAACAAGAATGTAGGCGTCTTCTTCTAATTACTTTTTTTTCTATTTACTCGTTTTTGACAAAATTTCCATTGATGTTCCTATAATTGGTTTTTAACTGATATTTGTATTTTTTATAGAATTGTGTTATCCATTAATAGCTTTTACAAATGATGCAAAGATTTTTTACTTTGCTTTAATATAATCTTATAAAAACAAATGAATTTATAACTTGAAATGAGCAATGTAAGCGGTAAAATGTTACCTGCAGCAATTGATTTTAGTTTCGTAGTTTTGTTATACCTTTCTTGTTGACCCAAAGAAATAAAAACACTTTTAGAGTTTAGGAAAGGGGAATCTTTTACTAAATAATATACGGGCTGGAAACGCATGAGCTCGGTATAGAGATATAAAAGCGTTCATAAAAAACGAGAATGCGATAGTAAAATGTTTGCGGTCAAGGAGAAGTCTCGACTATTCTCCCTGCCACAAACAAACCTATAATTAACTAGTATTTAGCGACATACGACAGATACTATTTGGTCGGCGACGCTATCACGTCGGGTGATAAATCTAAAGCAATATTTTCTTCGCATTCACAATAGTACCAGTGATTGCTAAACTTTAAAGCGCAAAATACTTCTCCAGAATTTCTATTATAAGCACCAACATTAAAGACGTTTGTAGGAGAAACTGAAAATTATAACTTTATGATAAAAAAGTGCTAATTCTTAAATAAAAACAAAGGCATTAATTCTACATTTTGGTTAAACTAGAGCATGTTTTATTTTTAAAACAAAAATATTACGGTTATCTAAATCGTAGTATCTTTAAAACATGCAATACCTATCAGTAAATTATTTTTATGTTGAGATTATAATTTTAAAAATACTGTAAAATAAACTCAATTTCCATCAGACGGACGAGAATAAACTAACTGCTTCTGCCCATGGACTGTGCTTACATATCGATGTCATCACTAACGTACAACGGGCGTTACTTGACCGCATTGTTCCATTCTGTCATTACCATTTTTTAAGAACGCATTTATTTGTCTTTACCAAGCCTATACGTTTCCGATGTCTATATTCTTATATGCTTACAGATACATACTCTTACCTGTCGATGACTGCATGGAATTTCCATGTCTCACTCACTACTTTACGTTTTCTCCTCAATGTAACCTACATTTCTTATTAGTTAAACAAGGATAGAATAGGTCACGGTATTTACTTATCAAACTGGTTTGCTAATATCTACCTTGATTGTTGTTGGCTATTATCGTACAATCGTACCTCAAAGCAATTAGTAATATCTCTCAGTATTTCATTAATAAAAATTATTCATGATTGCTTTAATAATATTGTGAGTCCTAATTGGTCTTCTACGTATATCGATCTTTTTAACCTTTTGTATATGTTTTCTACTTATAACGGAAAACCGAATTTAAATTTATCAAGTTATAATTGGATCGTCATTATTTGGTAGAATGATTGTACGTGCGTTTCTGTATTTATTAGTTTCACTTTCGTTTGAAATATGACAAGTGACAATAATAATAATTTATGTTATTATAGTATAAAGGCGGATAAAGTCTACAGTCTCATCAAAATGTAGTATCAGTTCAAACATACTTCCGCATACAAATAAAAGAACTAATCATTTTTGAGTTTATGTATTTGGAACTGTAACATTAACTGTAAACCAAGTAAACCTGAAATTAGTGTTCCTCCAAATCAATTACATACGTTATTCATTAGGAGTCATCGAGGTCAAGTGCATATATACGCAGAAATTGATAACACTGATTCCCCTTCCTTCGAGATCATTAAACAAAACCTGAGAGTTGTGTCTTCAAATGTATGGTTTACTTCATTGGATACAAAACAAAGCACAACATGGTGCAGGTTTCTGATAAAGTGTGTCTCATCTTCGTTTTTATTTGTGTTTTGATGTTGAATTCAGTTCATTGTCAACAGGAAGTAGGTAAGTTATCGTTATTATAAGTCAATCAAGAAGTCATTACCAAATAATTATGCCTATAATTAATTGACATAAAGAAGTGCACTCGAGTTACTAAATAGCATGCTATTGTTAATTTACTTATATTGTTATTAATTTATCTGTTTATATTTAATTTTACTACACAGTTAATTAATTTAAATTATTAATATATGTATTTAGAAAATGTTTAAGAAGACCTGTCAAACATTTTAAAATTACACTACTGCATAAACTTGAAATATTTATTTTATTTTCATAGGCGGTGCCACAGGGTATGCCGGGTATAATTAACCTGACGAACTCGGCGCCAAGAACCGAGTTGAAATTTTGTTTAAACATATAATTTGTTATCTATCATATAATGAAGATTGGTATTGCTATTGGCAATAAAAACTGATATACGTAATCAATAATATTGATGAAAACAATAATTAATTAAATTTACTGTATGTATGTACGTTTATATTCTTACGAATTTAGCAATATCAATTTGCTTATTGCCAATAGCAATATCATTCCTTCATGTCTAGATAAACGAAAACGAATTCATACCTGTTCTAATTAGTGCCGAGTTTATCGACATCAAGTTGGCCGACAGAGTGGCCGTCGACAAATTGGTTTCGTCTAATTGTAGTGTAGCGATTGCGTACCGTCTAATAAAAATTTCTAGTGCCGCCTATGGTCATTTTCTAGTTATCGGCAATAATTAGGTGTAAACATATTATGTATATCATATTTCCATGAATAATTAAATAACACTTAGCTATGTTAAGTCAACTAATTTTTACTGAGATGGTAAATTTATCTAAATGTATATTATTCAACAATTAATGAGTATTTAGAAACAATGGTACAACGACCAAGAAGGTGAAGGCGCTCAAACAAAAAATAATATAAGATGTTGCAAATCTATCTAGTCACCAGATTTTATTGGTATCAAGGTTGCGGTTGGCAGCAATACTTATTATTTACCTGTATTTCATATTTTAGTATTTCAAGTTTTTTTTTAAGATTATACATAGTTATTTGGTCGATTTATAACTTAATTTCACATTTTGATCTTTCGCTAGTTTAATTGGAATCTTTCCCTCCCGGATCGTCCAGATTAACAATACTCAGAAAACAAGTTCCCAAAAAACTTGAAGGGGTAGTGCAAGGGCACTCCCTAATAGTCGACGTTATGTAAGTTCAGGGACAGTACTTTACTTTAGCAATAAGAAACAGCAGGTGTTGTGGACAAAGATGCCTTATGAGTTATGAAAACCAAATGCTTGCTGTAAAGCTGTATATACTATGTTATGGACTATGCCCACAGGCTGTGCAAAGTCGGCATTGCTCGGACAATCTCAACAAAAAAGTCCACAAAAAAATGGTTAATTTGTGTACTTGGCTCGGTTTAATGTGAGCAAAGTTGACACTGCCCAACCCTTGGTTAATTCTATGGTAGGTTAGGTCTGCAGATTAATTATTTCTGCGGACTTTTTCGAGCAGATATGTGTAATGCTGACATTGCCTGGGCAATGTCGACTATGCACACCTTGCGGGATTTGTCCGTAACATATACATACTTCACTCGCAGTAGTCATAACTAACGAAAAATGAACTAACCATAAAATATACATTCGCTCAGACCGTAACTGGATAATAAAAGCTAATAAATATGTTTGCTATCTATATATCGTGCCTGAACCCCGTAGTGCGTACAGGGTTTTTATTTATATTTTGCACCCCACCTACAAAGTTTATTATAAAAGATGAAAAAAACTTTAAATACAAAAATTGTAGGGACAAAAAACACTAAAGGAAGATAACTCCGATTTTTTTAATGGAACACCACGTATATTTTTATTTATTATGAAACAATCTTTCCCCCGAATCTAGTGGGCCGTATTACGAGTCTCGATTAGAAGTGTTTCTAACTAAAGTTGTGTTTAAGATCAACAAGAATAAAGATAGCTTTATCTAATTCTAATAGGTGGGAAAAGATTAGAATTGGTCACCATGGCAATTAAACATACTGTTAATTTAATAGTGAGATGCGAATGCGGTTCATAGATTTGTTAATATTTAATTCATTATACAGATATGGAAAAACCACTTGGAAGTATCAAGGAAACCATACATAATGATATTTGACAGATAATATAAAAAAAATATCCATGCAATAGGTTTTACCAAATTCAAAATAAAATCAAATGAAAAATGAAATAAATAAAGATTAATAAAAGTTTCACAGTATTTATTGAATTATAACCTGACAATATTGTTTCGACAGCTAAGCTATCATTATCTCCGTATATATACTATTGAAAGATGGTATACCAAACCGAAACCTAAAATTAATAAATCAGATGTGTTTGCCATTCATTGAATAATGGCTGTTCAAAATCTACTGAACTTCCAACTCATGTTGAATTTATGTGCAAAGAAGTATATTTATGGTTTTCACAGAGTTCAAACCGTAGAATTGAATACACAAAGGTGTATGATTTGATAAATAGTAATGAAAGCAAAAATTTTCATATATTCGTGCAGCCTGCATCAACAAGATGGTTGTCTCGTTATCAATCTGTCAAAGTAATTTTACAAAATTGGCTTGAACTTAAAACACATTTCAACTTAGTTATTAAAAAAGGAAAAATGTTACACAGCAAGACAATTATGTGATATGTTCAATGACAATGAGAATTTTCTGTATCTTTAGTTTTTAAAACCACTATTTTTTGAGATAAATCAACTATTGTGATTTATCTCAATTATTGTGTGAATTTATTCACACAATAATTTTCACTGTTGTAAAAACTTTAATATAACTAAAGATTTGATCTCTGATTTTCAATTTGATATTGTTTATAAAAAGAGCCAAAAAAGTAAAGCCGAAGAAGTATTACAAGTACCTTACAACTGAATGTGATAAAGTAATTCCAGTTGCATAGTTGCAATTTGCTGATCTGCAATTTTTAATACTGCACAAATAAACTCACCTTTATTTACTAATGCTGCACGTTGCTTTATTTTCTTATCGTTTGCGTTAGTGGTTTAGCAACAACTACAATTCTATTACTTCTAATCTTAAAAATATCTTTTATTTTCCCTCTTTTATTTAATTTAAAATAAATATACATACTATATTGTACTAATATTAATATCTACTGTATTACCATTATTTATTTATTATTATCAACCATATTATCAATCTTTATTACCTATTGTTTATTCTCGTATTTTTTTAGATTAATGCTCTTTTTTAGTTAAACTGTGCTTGATTTCTGAATATATTGAATGAATCTCCGAATAATTCACATCAATATTCAATCCTTAGTACGAAAGATTAATGCTTTAAAGGAATTTCTCTTAAAATCGCAATTTGACGTAGCAGCCCTGAGTGAAACCTGGTTAGACGAAAACATTAATAGTGACATTCTTGAAATTCAAGGATACACTATTTTTCGCGAGGATCGAGGAAGAGGTAACGGTGTTTGTCTATATGTGAATAATACTTTCAAAATTAGTGTGGTCGACGTTAATGTTGACATTAATATTCCTCAATTATGGATAAAGATAGGTTTTACAAACACATTATTAGCTATTGCAATTATATATTGAAATCATGATTTAAACTATAAAATGTTCTGTGATAATCTAGAGCAGGCAATTGTGCAAGTTTCCCTAGGTTGTGATCGATTAATTTCTTTGGGCGACATGAACATAGATCTTTTAGATAGTTCTTGTCCAAAAACTAAATATTATTCCTCTATGATCGAAGATCTAGGTCTTACGCAAACAATTAACCAGCCAACTCGTTACCATTACAATGGACATGGTACACTAATTGATCATATACTAATATCAGATCCCAGTATCATTATAGAGTCAGGAATTAACGATGTAAAATTTTCAGACCACGAAAATATTTACTGTTCATTAACCATCTTAACTCGCGGCCCTCCAACAGTTACTCGAACTAGTAGATTCATCAATAACATTAACAGGGAGGCCTTTTTAAATGATCTCAGATCCATGGCATGGCAAGTAATTTTTCATACACCCTCAATTGAAAACAAAGTAAACATTCTTAGTAATAACATCTTAATCTGCTTAGATAAACATGCCCCATTTAAAACTATAAAATTTAATAAACCGAAAAAGACTCCTTGGGTTACAGATAATATAAAGCTATTAATTAAGTTAAGGGATAAGGCTTATGCCAAGTTTAAAGTAACTAGATCCAGGTCTCACTGGGATTATTATAAACAGCTTCGAAATTTTACAAACAAAGCAATTAAAAATGAGAAACGCGCATATTTCCAATATATCTCTGAATCTAAGGAACCTAGAGAATTATGGAATGAGCTAAGATCTCTTAATATTAAACCCAGTAGCAACTGTAGCATGCCACATCATTTAAATGATCCTGATGCTGTTAATGATTATTTTCTGGATACCATACCCGCTGTGACCGCTGACCTGTTACGTTCTGATGATTATTTCATTAATCCGAACAACAATAACAGATTCAACTTTGTTGTTATTGATTCAGACGTAACATTTAAATGTTTAGGAAAAATTAAGAGCACTGCTGCTGGCTTTGACGGTATTAATAGTATTATATTAAGATTGTGTTGTCCATTTATTTTGCCATATTTAACACATATAATAAACTGCTGTCTAGAACATAACATTTTTCCTTCAAACTGGAAGCGTGCATTAGTAGTACCCATACCTAAAGTTGCTAATCCACAAGAATTCAGCGATCTAAGACCGATAAGTTTACTTCCAACTTTGTCTAAACTATTGGAAATGGTCATGGATATGCAGTTAAGGGAATATTTAAATGAGCATAACATAATACCCGACTGCCAGTCGGGTTTCAGATCAGGATACAGTTGTCTAACTTTACTGTCCCACGTTATTGATGATATAATTGCTGCGAGTGATCGTGGAAAAGTGACAGCGTTAATTCTCTTAGACTTTAGCAAAGCCTTCGACACTATCGATCACGGTGTTCTATTAAATGTACTAAGTAGCATAGGATTATCACGTCCAGCAATAAAATTACTTGAGAATTATCTATCTGATAGATGGCAAAGAGTACGCCTCTCTACAGGGTTGAGTAACTGGAAGATGGTCTCGAGAGGAGTACCTCAAGGTTCTATCTTAGGACCACTATTATTCTCCTTATATACGCACACTCTTCCAAATTGTGTCACCACATCAAAAATTTGCATGTACGCTGACGATACGCAGCTTTATCACTCTTTTAACATTAATGATTGGCAAGTAGCAATGGAATATATACAAAACGATCTTAACAACATTGTCGATTTTTCAAAAGAAGTTCCTTGCGTATTAACGAACGAAAATCAATGATGCTCCTGTTTGGCAAACAAGATCAAGTCGACCAATTAAAGCTAAACTTGCGTTTGACCGTAAATGATGTTGCATTGCCAATTCAAATGGAAGTTCGTAATCTCGGCCTAGTAATTGATACTAATTTTCGATTCAAAACTCACGTTAGTCATAGCATTAAGAAGGCCTACATGAACTTGAGGTTAATTTACCCGCATAGACATTCGTTGCCGCATAATGTCAAAATTCTTCTTTGTGAAACACTAGTGCTGTCACAATTTACATTTTGTTCTCCAATTTATCATACGCGCCTAACTGTTGAGTCTTCCAATCGTATCCAACGAGTACAAAATTCATGTTTACGTCTAATCTATGGTATTAGAAAATATGATCATATTAGTCATAAGCTACTTGAAACTAACTGGCTCAACATGAAGAATAGGAGAATATTGCAAGCTGCCTGTTTCTATCACAAAATAATAAGATCTAGTAAGCCACCGTACCTCTACAACAAAATAACTTTTCGAAATGATATTCATCATCTTAACTTAAGATTTAGAGGGAAAATTGATACTCCATCACATACTCTAAGCTTAACAAAAAGCTCATTTAGAGTTGATGTAGCTACTGTATATAATTCCATTCCCTCAGCCCTCAAAAATCTGTCGTTAGCTAGCTTTAAATACAAATTTCGAAAAATATTATCTGATAAACAGAATGTTTAATGCCTTGGTTTTACTGGTGAGTTGTCCCAAATTCAATAATAATTATCGCAGATTCATTTAAATCTATCTTAGCTAAAGATGATAGGTAAATAGTCTAATTTAATTGATATTTATTCAGTTTGTTTATGTGTCTGGTAATACCTAGTTTATTTAAATGTTTTGTTAAAATTACCTATACTTTTTTTAGTTGTTTTGAACATTTATTTTCGTTTACTCCATTACAGAATTGTCACTAGTTTTTTTCATTATACGTTCTAGTTTTAGGCATTAACTATGATTTTATATAACTTTTGTCAGGGTTCTAATGGTAGACCAGATACAGTGTAAGTCTGTATTTGAATTCGAACCCTGTGATTTCTATTATAATTCTCATTCAAATGTAAAAAATGTAAATGTAACTGATAATAGAAATAAACGTATTATTATTATTATTATTATTATTATTATTATTATTTTATGACATATATAGTTGTGTAAAGTGCTCGGAGGGGGGACATACTTATTGTAATGAAATGTAAGTCGTGAGCAATATACTCGACTAAATATATATAGTTTATTACTGTGTGCAATTTCTCCCTTTTCAGTTTTAAGAGCTTTTAATTTAATTTGTTAGAATATTTGCATTTGTTATTTATGTGAAATAAAGTATTTTTTTTTTGTATTTTTTATTATTTATTTACCTTTAAACAAAGTTTTCTAAGAAAAAAAATTACAACCAAAACGACCTTTCCATTCGAAGCGTTTAAAATTTGGCGCTTCTGGGCTACTTTTTGTACGCCATCTGGCGACTTTACATTAAAATAATCTGGCAACCCTGTGTGACCGTCTGTTCTTAAGATAGCATTATTTAAATATGGGCATATGCGACATGGGTTATGTGTTTTTTACGAAAGAAAACTTACTACTCAAGGGTAAATATTTAAGAGTACACGCCTACTTGCGATTTCATTACCTTCTTACCTAAAACATAATCCTAAATGTGGATATATTATGGAAAGCGAATCTTACTGGTAATTGACAAAAACATGCCAGATGAAAATTATAAATTCAGTATACAGTGTTTTATATTATTATGAATTGCTATACATCATATATTTTTGTACGTTAACAATTCCGTTATAAGGGGTCTTGCACGAATTAATTAATTATGTGTCAATTTCTGAAGGCTATCCAAATTGATCGGAGATTTCAGATAAGCGACAGTAAATACATTGGGTATATAGTAAACCAGCAGTTCCCAATCTGCGCTCCGCGATTGATTCCCAAGGACTCCATCCGCGGCAGTTACAATTAAAAATAATATCGCTGCAGTAAACCATGATCAAAGCAATAATAATTAAATTAACAAGGATTTAAATAAACCACAAAAGGGATAGCTAGGGTCGGTGGTGGACGAGTGGTGTCAGTACATCACTCGTGTTCCAAGGGTCGTGGGTTCGAATCTCACTTGGGGTGGCGGGACTTTTCTAATTGGAAAATTACGCCACCTAAACTATGGAAGTGTATATTCGTGTTGCATGTTAGATGGGAGATAGATGACCTTAGATGGTGGTTCTCCCGTAGTGTAGGCGTGAAATAAAAAAAGGGATAGTTTTACGCTAAGTCTAACAGGTGGGTAAAGGTTAGAATTATTAGTCACTGGTAGGTATATATTGTACAAACACTTCGAAATTTTGATATAAGATATAACGAGCACGTATGTACGTTTACAGTAATAAACATCGTGAAAAATTTAATTTTCACCTTTTAGAACAAAATCACACAATGACTGCTCAAAATAATATTACATTCCTACATTTTTGTAATAACAAAAGCAAATTAGACATTTTAGAAGCTTTTGAGATATACAAACACAAACTCAAAGTACCTTTAATGAATGAACAGATTGAGCTCAGTAATTCTCCGTTACTGGAAGTGTTTATTTTTATCTTTTTATCTAGTTACCTATTTTTTTGAATTTACCTTAGCGACGTGTTTGTTTATATTTATATTGCTTTTGATAATGACAGCTTAGCTGTCGAAACAATATTGTCAGGTTTTAATTTAATAAATACTGTGAGACTTTTATTAATCTTTATTTATTTCATTGGTGTACTTGTTTCTAATTGAAAGAGAATTTCATGATATTATTTTTTCCCAGAATTAAAGAAACTCTTTGGAAAATTAGATACCATATATAGAAAATATTTTAAAAACGTATGAAATGTTCTGATCAATTAAAGAAGTTTTCGTAAGTTTTTGAAATGTTTTATTAATATGATTAGATGATTAAAAGATTTTAAGCTACTAATTTAATAGGCAAGATAATATTTGGTCCTAATTTTCCAAATCATTTCTTTAATTCTGGGAATAATTAATTACGCACAAGTACATCAAAACACGGTTTGCAGTTTATTAAACAGTAAAATAATGCAAATGCACGAAGAACTCACAGTCCAGTCCACTACTAAGAAACTAAGAAGAGCAAGGGCGGGGCTCGATATACCTTATCATACATATAGCTTCCGCAACACTTCCAAGTTGTTTTTCTATATCTGTATAACCTGAACAGGCTTAACAGCCACTAATGGTTATCTCGATTGCTTCTAAATATTCAATTTTGACCAAAATATAAACTCAAATGTTTTAAAAAGGTCTGAATTCAATATTAACAAACTACATATTTTGGACTCAAAAAAGAAAGATGTACAAATATAGGGCGTGTCACATTAAAAATAAATCGAAATTGCTCATGTTTCGAAGTTTTCCGATCTTCAATTATTATTTTGATAAATTTTTAAGTAATTACAGATGAAACCTTACAAACTTTTGCATTTGAAATTATTTCTTTTTTAATAATCCCTGTAGGTGTATTGCAAAATATAAATGTAAACAAGTCGCTCGCTGTATACACGTGGTGTTGTTCAGGAACGGTATATCATCTGTTTATTTACACAGGGTGTATATGTTACTGTGAAAGACCGAAATTCGGTGAATGTTAACATTCACCGGTGAATGTCGACATTCACAAAGACGTTTGATATACGAGGTCTGGCTATTAAATAACGAGACTGCGCGCACAGAAGACGTCTTAGAGGGATAGGGGGAAAAACGAATGCAGCGTTGGATAGCTGGAAGTGTCTACTATGCCAGTACGAAAACACGTTTTTGTCGCTGTAGTAGTATTTTTTCTATAGAGGTTAGAAACGAACGTGTTTTTTTCTCATGCCGAAAAAAATGTGTGACGAAAAAAACACGAGCAACGGATCAATGTGGAATTTCTCGTTAGATTAAAAAAAACTCCGACTGAGTGCTATAAGTTGTTGAAAGAGGTCTATGGTGAGAATTCTCTATCTCGTGCGCGTGTTTTCGAATGGTATAAACGGTTTTCTGAAGGCCGAGAAAGCACCGAAGATGACAAACGTCCAGGTCGACCTGTCTTTGTTTCAACTCCGCAAACAGTGACCAAAATCAATGTAATTTTGCGCGGAGATCGTCGTATGAGCATTCGGATGATTGCTGAGACTGTAAACTGTGTAAGTTCATCACATAGCATTTTATGAAATTAATAAATGTTAGATAACAAAATACGAGGGTTTACAAAGTAGTGACCAAACAAATAAAACAACTAATCGATTTTAGTACAAAAGAAAAACAAAAATTACATCCCAAACTACAAAATAAAACTAAAATATTATCAATAAACAAATTCTAATAAAAACCATTGAAACCACTATGAGAAATTGGGACCCAAATATTAAATAATTGAAAACCCCTGATCTAAGGTTATAGATAAGTTTGACATTACAATATGGTTTTCACTACAAACCAAAAAAAAATCGGATGTGAAAGAAAAGATTAGGAAAAATGGAAAACTTACCGAAATCCTGAAGATTATGAACGTTGTTCTCAATTAAGCGTATACTTTAAACACTGCTAATGATTAGAAGAATTATACTTCTAGAACTGAGAATAATATCAATTAAGATATGAATTTTTTAGGGTTTTTTGTAAATAATAAACAAAACGTAAAATTTTTCCAACTAAAATATATTACAATGATGCAACTGCTACTGATTCTCAAAGTATTTCTGAACTTTTTTGCAATAATTATATAATAACCACGTAATACTTCCTAAAATATTTCACCTTACGACTCCAGCAATTATTTTATCAAGATTTATCGGGGATACATTGTTGGTTCTGAATCCGAAAAAGGGTCCAGGTCCTGATGAGATGCTATATTTCTGGAATTATCTCCTGCCTTAGCAATTCTCTTTCATATTATTTTTATTAAATGTTAAGAAATGGTACTTTTCCTCAAACATGGAAACTAACACAAATTGTATCCGTTTCTAAATCAGCGGATGCTTCTGATGTCACAAATTATAGACCAATAATTTTAGTTAACCATTTTATCAAAGTTTTTGAATCTACAATTTTATGTCCAAATCTATGGACAAGAGTTCTCAGACTTAGGCTGTGAACACCAATGCTTCAAAGGTTTTTGATAAAATTCATCACACTACTTTGATAACGAATCTTAGAAATTCTGGTGTAGATAGGTCTCAGTTAGTTGTTATTAAAGGGGCTAAGTAAAAGTGTGCTAGTGTGACGTATTGGCTGCCCCATGGGTCACATTTGGGTCCGCTACTTTTTATTACTTTTATTAACGACATAGATCCATGTTCTTGTAGTACCAGTTCTGACCTATATGCTGACGATCTTAAAATGTATAAAGAAATAAAAAGCAATTCAGATTTAATGGAACGTCTGAATAATCTTAACAGATTCTTTATCTATTGTAACAATAACAGATTGCTTCTAATATTCATAAATGTCGCTATATATTAGTCTCAAAGAGAAAAGACCTTTTAACATAAATCTTCATTTGGACAATATACAGTTAGGGCTCTCTCAAATGCTCGCTTGGTTCCCTCCACATATAGTTATACGAATTTACCTCTAATATAAATTCAAGTGATAGTTATTATAGAAACCAAAGTTTCCCTGAATTATTGTTATTTATAGAATTACGCAATATCGAGTTTTGTTAGTATATTGTAAATAATACTATCAAGATAATCTAAAAAGCGATACTCGGCATTACAGATTTTCTAAAATCTGAATCACCAGATTTTCCAGGCAATTTACTTTGTAGCGTCATTGTAAATATGCTTAGGTACTAAGCACTGTGCAAAACAGGAGGATTCTACAATTCATTTTTTTGTTAGAAGTAAAATCGCAAAAATAAATTATTCATTGAGCGGTGGCGTCTTCTCCATGGCTATCCATTTCACCTATTTGTCAACACGTAAAATTTTAGATTTATTTTTGAGGTAAATTTTACATGCGTAATTGAATCAATATTAATTGCTAATTAATTAATATTAATCAGTTAATACGTATTTTGAAAAAATCATCAAAATGTAATTACTAATAAAAAGGAAACGAACAAAAAAGGATGATAAATGACATTCATTAAAGAAGCAAAAGTCATCAACAGACTGCATGACCTAGTGGAAGGCGCGCTAGATTTCCGATTATAAACCCCCCTTCCCGGTTGAAGTAATCTTTCTTTAATAAAATATTATATATATATTATATAAATAGACATTTTTTTATAATTATAATATTCAGAAAAAGGAATAATTTACAATTAAATACTAATATGGTATGAATATATAGAATAATCATTTTGGTTTTATTTTTATTTAACTTAAATATACATAAGGCCTTCCGTGGTCTAGTGATAGTAGTAGTAGTGGATTCTACTTCTTGGGAAGGGACTGGGGTTCAAATCTCAATAAACAATTCATTAAAGAAACAAACAAAAAAAGTGATGATAAATGACATTCAACAGACAATCATTCCAAACGGAAGTTTATTAAATTGCCTTTTTACACATTCACTAAAGGTTTAGAAATTGTATTTAAGACGATTGTTGTATTGTATTGTATTAAGACGAATGTATGAGAGTGTGTTATGCCTCAAATAATTTATTAAAGACTGTGGTAGTCAATCCAAAAGGTAAAGCTGATAAAACATTGAAATCAGGAATATACCAAATCGAATGGATAGATAATTTGACTAGATTTAAAGAACATAAAGCGAATTTTAAAATTTAAATACAATCCCATAGAAAAATCAATTGTCGCTCAACATATATGACACAACGCCCATAATTTAAGTAATAATAAGATAAATTGAAAGTATTGAAACGTGTTCATGGTGTCTCAGAACTTGATGCTTAGTATCCTTATTAAAAAGAACGATAATTTATTAACCAACGACTAGGGAAAGATAGATAATTTGGAATAACGATACTGTTAGCGTTAGTACACGGAATAAAGAAAAAACTGAGAAAAATTGACTGAGAAAAAAAAACAGTATAAAACTATTAAATTTTGCTGGAATAATTATAATAAACTATAAAAGCTGTTTCGTTATAAATGTTAGAATGTTGTTAAGCTTTAAGAAGCTTAAGAGCAACTCTTGAAAAAGGTTTAACAGAACGAAACACGTGCACAGTATTCTACATAATTAAGCTCTTAAGCTTCTTAAAGCTTAAGTGCAACCTTGAAGAAGGTTTAACAGACCGAAACACGTGTAGAGTATTCGACATAATTTATGGAAAAATTTAAATACAACAGTTTTTCTTAAAACTATTAAACCCCCATTAAACAAAAGGTATTGCCACAGCTTATCTTATTGCACAGTTTACTGAAAACTAGTTTTTGTGTGAAACTTTATTAATTACAACATAGTATCTGTAACATAAAGATATCATAGATCTTATTTATGTATTTTTTGTATAATTATAGGAAGTTCTTGTACTCAAAATAATGGTCGTCCCGGGATATGTCACTTAATCGCTAACTGCCCTTCAGCAGTATCAGCTCTGCAAAATCAGGGTGTTATTCCAAAGACTTGTGGATTTGATAAAACACAACCAATAGTGTGCTGTGGAGATGGAAATGCAAATCCATCACCTACATCTGTAACTGCTCCTAGGCCAACACCTACATCCATTGCATCATCAACTACAACTTCAAAACCCACACCAGCGTTCCTGCGCGTTGGTGATAAAGCTAGAGCCAGTAAGTAAAATCTTAATAGACATATGGAACATTTTAATATTTCTATTTTTGTTTTTAGAATGCAAGGATTATGCGCAGTACGTCTATACGTATCCAACATTACAAGCTGCTGCGGTTGCCGATTGCGTAGTAAAAGCGATTCCAAATGTCGTGGGTGGAGAAAGAGCTGAAGTTAAGGAGTTTCCGCATATGGTACCTTGCTATTATTTATTACCGAATACACAAATGTATGACAATGCTTTCAATTTTTAGGCAATTCTTGGTTATGAAGACGAAAATAAAGAAATCAAATGGCAATGTGGAGGTTCATTAATTAGCGAACAGTTTGTATTAACTGCAGCTCATTGTTTATATAGTCAACAATAGTAAGTATATTTATTATCAAATAAATAATAATTTTATTAAATTATTCAATTCAATAAAAACTAACCAAATCTAAATTTAATAAAATCGTTGGAATTTCTTTTAACTAGAGCATTTCGAGATTTCCTTTAAAATTTCAGAGTTAGAAATTCTCTTCTTCATACCTTACTTAAATACTCTTACTTAAACTTGCTTAAATCTAGTTAATAAAGTCTATCGATAAACTAGTGGTAGGTATCGAAAGCCTACAATGTACCTAATTTGGTGATTTTACCAAAAGTATTGTATATTTGGACAATTTCTTATCGCCAATATCATCATCTATGCGATGTCATAAATAATACTACAATTAAATGCAATTAATTTTTTTTCATGTCCATTTTATGTCATTCTTTTATGTCCTGTTATATAGGATAGACTACAATACCAGAATTATGGTGCTGTAACCAATGACTGGTATGCAAGTGCTAAATTTGATTTAGTACTGAAGTGATACAGTGATGAAACTTACATTATGTGATGTACTTAGTTTCTATTATAATTGCTACAACCCATAGCCTGTAAACCAGGTCCCAGAAGCTATAAGCTTGTGCGGGTGGGAGGGGGCGATTATTATTATTACGTATGCCCTAAGTGCGGCTACAGCCAACTTACAGATGGACCAGCGTAAAGTATTCCCGTAAAATGAATCAATGCAACTCATTTGTTTTTTTATTACAGTGGAGAACCAAAACATATCAGAATTGGAGATTTAAATATAAGTAGCGACGACGATGAAGCTCAACCACAAGACTTCACCATTTCGGAAAGATTTAGGCATCCTGGTTATGCACCACCATCGCAATATCATGATATAGCTCTTCTTAAGCTTAACCGTAAAGCCAGATTAAACAATTATGTTAGGCCAGCTTGTATGGAAACAAATCGTGCAATTGATATGACCATTAAGCCATTAGCAACTGGTTGGGGCAGAGTCGAGTTCCTATCCAATACAAGTGACGTATTGTTGAAAGTCACCTTAGAATATTTTTCAAACAGTGAATGCGATGAAAAATATAAAAATAACAGAGGGATAAGACTAAAGAATGGAATTATGGATGCTACACAAGTGTGTGCAGGTTCGCATACTGAACGTAAAGATACATGTCAGGTGAGTTAAAATTATAAAATAAATAAATAATTCTCTGTAAAAACATAGTTTTGATTTGTTGTTTATCTTAGGGCGATTCAGGAGGTCCACTACAAGTGACGAATAAAGAACCTTATTGTACATACAATATAGTGGGCGTTACTTCTTTTGGCAAAGGTTGTGGCGTTATCAATATACCTGGAGTGTACACAAGAGTATCGAATTATATTGAATGGATAGAAGGAATTGTTTGGCCATAATAGATAACTGTGTTAGATATAAGTACCTATTTATTTATAGTAAATTTTTTACTCATATAGATGTTCTGAGTCTAAATGTGAATGTAAAACGGGCTTTATATCGCAATAAAATACTGATCTTTAACTTATAAATATTTATATATTACATTTTAGTGGGTTATGCTAGTCAACCCCAAAAACTGTCCTTATATAGGCCTAAAAACTTGTAGCATATGGTGGAGCTAGGAGAAATTAATGTTTTTAAATAAAAAAGTATTTCATGTGGTAATGAAAATGCTGTTTGACTTCAATAATCCTCATAATATACCTCAAAATATCTTTTATATATTTTAACATTATTAACCTCCATGCCTTCCTATAGTATTATTAATTATTATTAAGAGGCTTGGAGAAATTCCAGATTGTCATTAGAATCAAAAATCCTAATATACAAAGCAGTAATCATCCCAATATGAACCTACGGTATTGAGCTCTGGGGCTGCGCCAGCAAATCCAGCATTACTATAGTACAAAAGAGCACAATCTAAGATCCTTAGAGAAATCGCTAATGCACCCTGTTACATCTCAAATCAAATGCTGCATCCAGATCTCCATATACCAACAGTCCAAGAAAAAATTGAACAACGAAGCCAGCAGCGTCATCATAAACTTGAATGGAGAAGCCTCATCGGGACACTACTGAGACTCTTATTACCAGTCTCTATGCCAGTAATATAGCTTATAGAATACAAATTCTGATGGCTGTACATTTATTAATAAATCTTACTACATAGACATTATTATCTAAGTAGTAAGATTTATTGTCTTTCTATTAGTACAGGTCCGTGGTATTCAAAATGGTCGATCGCGACCGATCGGTTGATTGTGGACGATATATTGTTAAAAAGTTCTTAAATATAATAAAATACCTTTATATAAAGCGGTTTATTGATGTAAATTTCTACAAATAGTAGATGGCTGAGTCACTTGATACCAAAAAGCCACATAGCTTCACATGTATAGGCTATTTTAAAGTGTTTGTAGTACCTAATGCAGAACTGGCTGCTGTCTACCCAATCTTTTCTACCCAGGTTTGTCTGGGAAACAGATGACGCAGTCAGAATGTAATGTGTGGTAGAGTTATACTGAAGTGTTTGCGTTGCAGAGGAAGCTCTGCTAACATGAGGGTCCGGTGGGGGTGGATTTGATTCTTACCTGACGTCAGGGTCTGATATCGTGGTAGTTTCCTGCTATCAGACAGACGAATGGAAGAGAATTAAAGCGAGGTTTATTTCGGTCAGTAAGTGCGCTCGCTGACCTATGGGAAACTACATGCCACCAGGTAGTGTCTCGGAGATGACAGTACGGGGGTCAGGTATTGGCTGTGCAGTTCCAGTCGTCTGATTTCCAGAAATCGTCTAGAGCACTACGCTTAAGGGGCGTTGATGCGAATACATAATCTCTCACGTTCAACTTCACGACAACTTCACCCTAACGGGTACATACCGAAATTCTACTTCGGTAGACTCGAAACGAAGCTCTGCCCAAGGCACACTAGACCCTATAACTGCGACATCGGGGTGGCAAAACCATTCAAAACCAAGTCCCGCCACATTGAGGTTGGATTCGATCGGGCAGTGAAGTCCCACATAGTGGGAGTAGTCCTAATGCTAGGCTAGGTCCCTTGGGACAGACCCTTCGCTAATTTTGCAGTACCACGTTTTTCCCTTTAATAATGTCGTCTTTTTTCGTTTTCATTTCCTTGTTAATTTCGATTCTTTCTCTTGGAATCATTTAAAATCTAATATTTTAGTAATATTAAAGTTTCAACATCACCCTATAAATTTTACTAAGTTTTTCCGTAAATTATTTTTTGACCCTAACGATATTATGATGAATTTTAGCTATGTCCTATTTCGGCAATTTTATATTAATCTTTTAAAGACCTGTTTTATTTCTTTTTTCGCAAGATTTTAAATACAATTTTAAAACCCTTTATGAATATTTTTATCTATTCTTCATTGTCCTTTTTCTTTATGTCAATATTTTTAGTATTACTTTTAAATTAACGTTAACTTTAAGCGAAGGTTAATTAGTGTTTTTCTCTTGCATTTCCTCTTGTTAATTGGCTTACTGTATCATAGCACTGTCGACGGATTGTGCTCTCTCGACGCTCCTACATCTCGATCGAGTGTTCACTCGACCTTGTCCCTACAGTCAACTAGTATTTCTTTTACTGTTTCCCATTACGGAAAAAACTAAAACTTAAATTTCTCGCATAAATGCATCTACAAACTTCTTTTTGATTTTATTTTAGCGATTTATGGTTTCTCACTCCCTTTGATTTTTAACCATAACTTTTATTTATTTCTTTTTGTTTTATCAACAATTTTTATCACACTCAGTTATTCTCATAATTACTTTTACTAAGACCGACCTATTTTTATCTCAGTTCTTTTTATCCTCGGTATGACCTTCGCACCTTACGTGGCATATTTACAATACATATACTATAATACTGAATAGCACTTAAGTTTCTTTTTTTTACCCAGTATTTATATCTCTTCATCATATATATCCTTATTTTTTTTATGAGTTTCATCCGTTTTTTTTGAAGAGGGGGAAAAGAGTATACCTCGCAGTATTCTTTCTCAAATTCTTTACCTTTCGAGTTTCACTAATGGATGATTTATTAAAACTTCAATCTCTTCACTCTAACTAATTCCTTTTGTTTGTGTTTAACTGTTACAATAATCTGTATCATCAATTTTATGATTCACGTCCTTAACTATTTAAATAAACTGTTCCCATAAACACATTGGTTATCTCGCGCGTTTAAGGAATAACTGCATAATTCTCCCGGCCCAAGTTCTTACTTACTTAAAAGACACTTACCCACTTTTAACATTTTTTCCCGCCGTATTAACAGCATGCAGTTTTACAATTCAATCTGGCACTCCGAACATTTCGAACCTGCACATACGTCCTAATATTTTTGTTAATTACCTAATTGACTAGACACCTTTTCCTGTTGGCAAATTCCTTTTCGTAACTAAGAATTATCCTCATGCGATTTTTTGGTAATAGTTGTTAATAAAATGCGTGGTGTCATTTTTAATACGCGTCTAACATCCGACTAATTTTGTATTTCATTTTGAGCCTATTAAGTAACTAACCTCATTCTTAATTAATCTTTTATTTTAGGAAGTCACTTTCAGCTTTGGTTTATACAAGGAATGTGAAAAATCACTTCTGCTATCTAATTTTTATTTTCTTTGCTATATTTTTGCTACGTCATGTTTTCGACAATTTTCTTAATTTTGTTTTCCTTCGCTGCATTGCTTTGCGCAATATAACCCCTTTCTATTTTTACAAGTTATTGAAGACTCTGCTTTTAGATAAACCACATCAGTCTTCCAAGGAAAATTTCTTCTTTCTACAAGGCCTCTTAAAACCGCCGGCTTTGCATTTCATACATCGGTGTTATCTTTTAACTGCGATCCAAAAACGAGCAGTCCTTTTAAAGTCGTTCTTGGCTGTCATACACAAAACTAAATTGATTTACTTTTATTTTCCAGTAATACTCTTTGAAATTTTATTGAGTTTTATTCTTTATTAGGACCGCTCTTAATCAATTTTGCTCTGCAAGGAATGTATTCATTTAGAATTTATCTTTTTATTTCCAATAATCTACCCTTTGGCTCAATTAGTTCACAATCCTATTACAAGAAACTTTCAATTTTTATTAATTACATTTTTATTTCCGGCTACGTCTTTTATTCTCAAGCTTCATTCGCCTTCATGACTATCCTTATCAGTTTCCTACTAAAATGCACTCCACTACCAGCTTGCTTGAAGATCGCGTGATGGAATCATTTAATCAAACATACGACAGCTGCGCTAATCGTTGACCTATCTTCGCTCTCCTTGAGTTCTATTTTCGTCGCATTCTCGCTGATAGCGACCACTACGGTTTCTTCTACTGCGTTCGTATAATTATATACTCTATAGGTTGGGAATAAAACATACTTAGTAAAATATTTGAATCGTTTTAAATTTTCTTTTTATTGTTCATGATTCTCTATCTTTCCTTTTTTATTTTCAATTCTTCTTCTGTAGTTTATGGAAATTGAATCTTTCCACATTATTTAATTTCGACTAGTTCCTTCCGCATTCTTCGTATTATTTGATCTTACCTTACCACGAATCAGCATAGGGTCAGCATTTCCTTGCACTCCTCTGGAGTGTATTCATTCATAAACTTTTCATCATTTCTTTTTTTTATATACCAGGAACCCTGGTTTACAACGATAGTTGTCGTTTTGACATTTTTCTTTATACCTTTTAAGAACATTCCCAACTGAATTTCTAGTAATTTAAAGTTATTAAAGTACTTAATGCTACTTTCCATTGAAGTTATTTCTTCTCTTTTTGAATATAATGAATTTTAATTATGAAGTGCTTCGAACTAAACATTGTTCGCTCACACATTATTAAGTAATGCTCTGTCTTTCTACACACAAGTTTTGTATATCGCCGTTTTCTTTTGTCTACGTACCCTTTTGAACGTTTATACCGCCATTTTAAATTTATATAGTGAATTTAACGGTAATTTAACGTTTTTAATCACCTTCATAAACCCCAATTATAAGTCCCATTTTTCTTTACCAGGTCTATTCTGTATTATTAGTTAATTGATTTTTCCCAGGCCTAGGGTTTTCTTTCTTTTTGTAATTTTTGAATTTCGCCTGGATGGGAGATGTTATATTATTATTATTATTATTTTACCAAGCATACATAAATTACGTTGCTTGAAGGTCGGTTCCTTATATTTTAGCTATTATTTATTCGCCTGAACCAGCCCTATTGGGGAATAAGGCTATCATTGCAGGCTTGATTTTATATGTATTATTATTATTGTTGTAACTACTTGTAGTGCGATGAATGCATTCTTTATGTTTTTTTTTATATATTTTATGTGTTTTGCGGGTATTGATGTATTCTACCCATGACAGGTCAGACTTTGTTGCCAGTTTTGACCTGGTGCATTCTCGTTTTTTCCACTCTAATTTGAAGGTGTTTTTTCTATCCTGAGGGATTTGTACGTGAACGAGCGCTCAATGTAACACGTACCGGGAAAACATTTGCAAGTCAGACTGAAGAGCTAACTAAGTTGGCTGAAATCGACACATCATGGAGTATAAGTGGCATAACTTTTATTCAAATATATATACTATGGGTGGTATTTAGTTTTCCTCTCGTTGGCAACACACAAGGCAACCTGGTAACCTACTTTTATGTATTAAATGTTTAATTTATTTTTCTTTTTTACAGACAGCAGTAACCTAGCAGTCGGTCGCCCGTTGTTACCACGGAAATTGACTCTTATTCAGTGATAAAACTTCATCTGTCAACTGAAATTCACTTCAAATAAATCGGCACGGTACAACCCTTTAGTGTTATTTAATTTACATTTTTAACTTATTATTACAAATTGTTTACACTATTTCTTTCCGAAACTTATGGAACAAATGGAACTTTAATTTCTGTACTTTTTAGCCCCTTATTCGATATTCAGACTTTCATTTTTTTTCAAGTTATTACCGTTGCCAATTTTCATAATTTGTATACTTCAAAATAAATAATTTTTTCATATATTTGTTCTCCGTCTGTGACTATTAATAACTGCACCGAGTTTTATCTATTTGCTTTCGCTGTTCATTTCCAAAAAATGCCTTGGTTATAAACCCTACAAAAATTTTTCTTTTTATCTATAAGCCTTATACTCTAATGGGAACACTTGCGTAAAATGCTTCGCATGTTCTCGATTCATATGCAAAATGAATCACAGAAATCCACCCTTTCTTACTTTATATACCTTTGAATATTTAGATTTTTGTCAGCCCTTATTTTGTCATCCTACCGTAACCTATAAGACAATTTAATCACTGATCAAGATCACCACTTTCTTTTTTTTTGTCTTCACCGACATTACAATCAATATCATTTTGATTACTAAATCTTTATTGATTGGCTTTTTTTTGTCGCGATTGCAAAGTATTAAATTAATTACCTACATGTATTTCACACCTTTTTTTTATGTACTTTGACTCTTTTTAGGGTCTTTTTTACTCAACTAAATTTTTATGTCATTTATGAGTTTCACCTGTTTGATTATTATGTAAACTTTGCACTTGCCACGTTCAACTATTAAGCTTAACTATTAAGATTATTAGAATAATCTAATAAAGTAGGAATCACTTGAACCAATTTGTTTCTATTTTACATATTGTAATGCTGACACTTTCTTTTGCAATCTACGGTTTATGTTTGATATTATTACTTCTCAATTTGTTTTTTTTTTACTCTAATTAATTGTCATATTTTTCCTTTATGAAAGTTATTGTCAGTACTCTTTCTTTCTTGACACGTATAAGTGTGAAAATAGTGTCACGCCCTTCTGGTGTTTCATGAATTTATGTTTTATTAATCTTGTATTTAACACTCACAATATTTATGTACAGATCTATTTTTATGTACGAACGTCTTCTTTATTTGTCACTTTTAGTGCTAATCGTATGACTAATATTGAACTATTAGTTTATGAATTACTTTTGTTTTAACACTTGCTATGAATACGGACCTATCTGTAGCTTTAATTATTTGTATTTTTAATCATTTTTGTATTTTTGCTTTACTTTACTTATAGACTTATATTATATACTGTTCAAAGTACGTTCATTGAATCCCTCAAATGTTCACTTTTCAAATTTTGTTTTTGCTTTGTTACTTACTACGTACTGTTTCTCTCTTCGCCTACACAAATGGATCTTCCATCGGCATTGGCTACTCAATGGTTTTTACCTGGATGGATACTATGGCTGTTCCAATTGGCTCCTACCTACCGTCACCTATGGTTACTATGGTTACACTTTGGAAATAGTCATCACCAGACCAATACTGCACTCAATAGTAGTCACGAAGAATCATTCTATATAACATACGCTGTACAGATGTGTTCCTCTATATTAAACACATCCTATGTTATGACTATGGAACAATAATTTTTATGGAACCTTAACCAACAACCAGCTCATGACGCCACTATGGTAGCATCAAATTGCTTCGCATCTATGCCATGCACACTTCGGGCAATTCCAAGCCAAGCAGTTCTCATTTTCAACCCTGGAAACATCTTTCGAAACAGTCAGTAACATTATTTTTCACGATATTCACTTTTATTTTTCACGATATTTATTTTTCTTTATGCTTTCGACCTTTTGTTGCCTGCATTATTCTTTTAACGTACTTTTACTTAGCTATTAGTTACACATGTTGTTTTCTCTGAATTTTTTGGTTGTTTTTACTATCAACTTGGTCACACCTTCCACGACACCTTGCCCACCACTCTTCCGTCGAAGAGGGGGAAAGTGTCACAAACGGAATTATTTTAAATGAAATCCTTTTTGTAACATTTCAACTTGCATTCATTTAGTTTCAAGAGTAGTGCGATACTCACCCACACGCGCGGTACACAATCTGCATTGCCTTGAGAATAATTTATACAGTTTGAATCTCATTAGAATAAAATATACAGTTTGAATCTCATTAGAATAATTTATACAGTTTCATTAGAATAATTTATACAGTTTGCATCACATTTTGTATTCATGTGTTCTTCGTATCCCACTTAATTTATTCAATTATTCAGTAATACTTCCTCGTTCATCAGTATATAAACCCGCTTGTTTTGGCTTTAAAATCAGTCTGTGCCAGGACTCACCAGAAGCCTCATCAAGAAACAAGCGGGTAAGTGTCTTTTGATTAATTATGGCTTAGTTTGCTTAGTTGAGTGGGTAGCGCTAAAATCGCCCACTCTCTGCGAGATTATGGGAGGTTGTGAGCAGGCTACCCGGCTTGGTTGGTTCAGACCTCCCCTTGATTGTACTAGTTTTTGAGGACATATACGTCCTCACAATATGTATCAATATGTCAACATGTATGTTAACCTTTTGTACTCTCTTCATTGTCTTTAGTATATAGTTGTTTTTTACAACTTGTGTTTAATTTCTCTCTACCTCTGACTACGCCTTCCAGTCACGAAAACCCCACGTGACAGTGTCTCGGAGATGACAGTACGGGGGTCAGGAATTGGCTGTGCAGTTCCAGTCGTCTGATTTCCAGAAATCGTCTAGAGCATTACGCTTAACCTTCAAAACCAAGTCCCGCCACATTGAGGTTGGATTCGATCGGGCAGTGAAGGAAGTCCCACATAGTGGGAGTAGTCCTAATGCTAGGCTAGGTCCCTTGGGACAGACCCCGACGGGTGAACGTGTTTATAGCTCCTCCTGTACTAGCTTGGAGAGCTAGTAGAGGGTGGATAGGCAACCTCGCTTTGCTATGCAAATGCGCGCTGATTGGGCGTATTTCAATTACTTCCTCTTGGAAGGAATGATGGGATTTAGTTATTACAGATGCTCCAAGTAAAACAAATTTAGGAGTACCTAAAGCGCTACTGTTAAACGATATCCAAAAAGTGAAGATTTAAATTTGAAAACATATCACTTTAAAACAGAAAATAAAAGTCTTGAAAAGTCTACAAAATAAAAATTTTGAAAAAGCTAACTAGATTAGGTATAGTTACACGGGTCATGCACATCTATAATATACCTAATGTTGGTATTTCTAGATGCCGGAGTGCACTCTAAAAAATTACCGGTGAATTATACCCTAGAAAATGGAGGCAACTATGTTACCTCCATTTTTTGGGGTAAATTTACTTCAAAGTGTAATTTTCATAGGAAGTGGAAAATTTCAACATTAGGTTAAGTTTGCATTGTAATGTTTCCTTTTTAAGTAAATTTACAGATTAAAATTACAATCTCAATGTAATTTTACATTTTAACATTAAAACACCTGTGTAAAGTTACATGACAAAGTTAATATTTCATGGCAATAGTACTTTTCAGGGTTAAAATACAAATGTGAAAATACTTCTTGAATGTAACGATGACTTGCAAAAGTACTTGCAAATTCAATCGTTCCTCTGAATATTACTTACATAGGTAAAGGAATTGTATGAAACAAAATAAAATCAAAGTAATTTTTATTGAACGTATGTACTTATATAAAATATAAGACATTAACAGAACTTCTTTTCAGGGGCTTTCGGAAATATTTGGTCTCTCAAAGACATTCAGATAAAGTTTCGATTCCACCTAGAAAATTAAAAAATTATAAATTATATAAACAATTATACACGAGTACCTTTCTCAATTACAGTCATGCTAGTTTATTTCGAATTCTTCAATTTTTGATTTATCCTAGAAAAACATTAAATTAAATATTTTTATTTTATTGGTTTAAATTTGTAATTTTAACATATAGGTACTTACCGATTATTATTTTTTAACTTCTACTATAAAATAAAATTCTTCCCATCTTCGGTCATACGTGTAAATATTTGCCTTTAATTAATCCGCACAACACTACAACGAAAAACAAAATATTAATGAGCAATGAACACTTCGTTCGATATCGATAGAGTACGCCTCGCCGAAATCATAAAAGAATGGTACACACCATTCCGACCATTCCCCAAAAAGCCTATTTGGACTGTTCATAATGGATTCCTGAATTCTTTCACGAAACGAAGGTCACAAACAAGTGCGATCAGCGAAATAGCATCTCAACGGTTAAAAACATATTAAGGGTAAAATTACACTGTTCTTGTTCAAGTTCATCTTATCTTTAATATTACACTAAAAATGAATTAAGTTATTGAGCAATTATACATTTGTAAGGAAAAAATTGTCTGAGTTATGTAAATTTATATTATGGATAGTGATTTTTACCAGTTCAATGTAGTAGAATTACTTATATTTGTATAATTTTACATAATTACAGGGCATTTTACCACAAATAGTAAAACTACTATTAATGTATGTAAAATTAATTTTACGGTAAAAATACCGCAAATAATAGCGAAAAGTTACCTCTTTCCCAAGGTAATTTTACCTCATTTTTTACAGTGTGCACGAAAAATTACTTTTTCAATATTTCATGAACAATTAATACTAACTTTTTCCTATTTTTTTTACAGCAATTACTGGGATTATACACACCTCATCGTGCTCTACCTATGTATCAGATTTCATCGAATCAGAGAAATATGATAAAGATATCTATAAGAAACTTCTAAAATAAGCAACAAAAACGATATGTAAAAATATAAGAGAATTATTATCATAAGTCGAGAACAAGTAAGAACGCCCAATCAGTTAAATTAAGAATTAATCAATATCTTTGTAAGTATTTGTGTTTTATTGAAATTTGTGGTGAAGCAATCTTTTAATGAAACACCAGCTAACGATAGGTTTAACAGATTGCCAATGCTGGAAGGATATTATAGACTGTTATAACTTATCCCTACTAAAATCTAATCAATCCTCGGGAAATCCTACCTTGTTAATAGGTTTCAAAGAAGAAATTACGTAAAAAAATTGAAAATAATTAAAAATATACATAATTATTATTTAACTCTGAAATGAGTGAATATCGTATTCAACTTTCAATTCTTGAAAGTATTAGCGACAGATATGTAATTTGATATAAAAGAGTCTTACCTATAATCATTGCGAAATGTATTATGATATATAGGAATTCCACCTACGGGAATTTCACTTTCAATAGGAATCTCCAATCTTTAACATTCCAAATTATCACATTGCTCGTGCCGATTACGTTAGTTTTAATAAATTACTGGATGCTGTTACATTAGTTTGTCGTTCAAGAACTACCTCAGAAAAAAGTGCTAGTTGTGTCATTAAGGTGTCAGTTTTATATAATGGTACGGCCAATCAATTCAGTGATGAAAATTCATTACAGAGTAATAATTTTTTATTTTACAAAGGCCTTTTAAATGTATGGTACCCCATACTTTACTGTATGTCACTTTAAGTAACAATCTATTTATAACTTCATTATAATTCATTTATGTGTGATGTAAAGTAAATATCTCTGGATTATTTTAATTCACTGCTTATGCAGTAATTAATTAATTCCACTTGTAATTAATTCATGGGGAATTAATGTAGGTAGACGTGGGATCTACCTACGAACTGTTTCTTAGAAGTACTCTCTTTTAAAAGACCACATGTAGTTTTGAGCCAAATGAGCTCATGGAAATGTCCATTAGCGCAACATTATCTACTTCAAAATTATTTCTTAGAAAAAGTACTGAATACCAAGATCATTTCAGACTGTCAAACCATTCAAAAGTATTCATTTGAGTTTTTAAAACTCGAAATTTCAAATTTTTAAAATGGAACGCAGTTTCGCAAAACAGGTACTAATATTTTAAAATGTAATTTAGAAAGATCTGAAGCGCTAAGAAATTTCCTAGAAAACGTTAGTAAATATTAGTGATTAAAGGCTTTTAAATTCATTTTAGGTATAAAATGTATAAGAGCATAAAATGAATAATTGTGTTACATTTAACAATGCTGATTACAGATCTCCCACCAGTACTCAACAAAAGTACTGGGAGTAAGGAACAGGTACTAATATTTTAAAATGTAATTTAGAAAGATCGGAAGCGCTAAGAAATTTCCTAGAAAACGTTAGTAAATATTAGTGATTAAAGGCTTTTAAATTCATTTTAGGGATAAAATGTATAAGAGCATAAAATGAATAATTGTGTCACATTTAACAATGCTGATTACAGATCTCCCACCAGTACTCAACAAAAGTACTGGGAATAAGGAAGAAGTACTTTTCAAAAATACTTGAAGTTCTAAATATTTTACTCAAAAATCATATCAAGTGCAAGATGAAGTAAAATATTCTTTATATGTACTTCCAGTATTTCTCAATACTTTCTCAAAGTACTTTTAACTACTGGGAGTATAAAGTACTGATAGTATTTAAATGTACAGTCCATCAAGCAAAAACTTTCGTGTGACCTTAAAATGCGCAGTGGAACAACTGAAATTATCAGTCCGGTAGTGCATTTCTTACTTGAACGTCTTGCGGTGTATTGAGAGAATGAAAGTTAATCATTGTAAATAACGAAGTTAAAGCGACTCTAATATTTCTAAAACTAACTTGTTTTTATAATTAGTACTCCTACTTTGTAATTTTATATGGAGTAACATTACAAACTTGTTTTTAGAAACAGTTTTATTTATTTAAAAAAAATTCTAAAGAATACACGTGCAGATAGCATAATTACAATAATAAAACAACTATTTATACGGGATGCTGCATCTCTTTTACCCGAATTCTCCTCGTCTGGAATGGACTCTCCTGAGAGTAGTTTTAAACGCTGTGAGTATTTCAAGTGCTCAAGTTCTCTTCTGAAAAAGCAGTTAAAATTAAATGCTGCATCGAAAACAACTGTTATAAGTATACCCTGTTCAGGAAATTAAAGAAATATCTGAAAATCCTATCGAACAGATAAAGTAATTATTTAAAATGGGTGGAGCTCCGTGACAGAAACCCGTTTCACACTGCAAGGACATTTTATTTAATTATTGCGTTAATAGATGTCACTGTCAGGATTATTTTAATTAAAAAAATTGCATTAATTTATTTAGCATAAATGCTAAATAATAAATAATAAATATTTCAACGCTGAATAGATACTGACTGCATAATTTGTAACTAAAATGATGATATTTATTAAAAAATCAACTCGGGGCTGAATAATATGACGAATGAACCTTACTTTGGCATCTTGTATTATTTATTAAAAACGAGTTTAATTGTTCTGTATTCAATTTGTAATTAATACATCCAGGATTTACTGTAATAAATATTTAATTAAAGTCTTAATTATAAAGAAATTGAATTAGGATGGTTCTGCATTAAACGTGTAATACTGTAAACTACTAGGCTCGAAAACGCAATTTTTTCAAAAACTGACCTAGACTAATTCTGCATTAGACTGACGATGTAGGTATAAATAAATAACAAAAGCAAAGAAACCCATTTATTATTCCATTAAATTCTATAATTCTGTTAAAAATACAGCACAATGAACACAAAACAATATCTTTATTCGACTATAATTGTGTATTTGTCGTTATATTACAATAATGTACATAAACAAAAAATATTTTAATAATGTTACTTTAATGCATCTTTACATCGATAGTGGCAACTACCATAAAACAATAGTAACATATTAAAGTTCGTCACTTGCAGAAGTAAAGTCCTCGCCTACATTTATAAGTGGTTCAACCTGCACGTCAATAATTTCATCCAATTCCCACATATCATTTTCAACTTCATGAAATAAAGATTAGTAAAAGTTTCACAGTTTTATTAAAATATAACCTGACAATATTGTTTCGACAGCTACGCTGTCATTATCAAAGGTAATATAATTATAAACAAACACGTCGCTAAGGTAGATACAAAAATAGGTAACTAGATAAAATAATAATAATAATCAGAATTAAATATCTAATACTTCCAGTAACGGAGAATTACTGAGCTCAAGTTGTTCATTCATTAAAGGTACCCTGAGTTTGTGTTTGTATATCTCAAAGGCTTCTAAAATGTCTAATTTGCGTTTGTTATTACAAAAATGTAGGAATTTAATATTATTTTGAGGAGTCATTGTGTGATTTTGTTCTAAAAGGTGTTTGGCGTAATTCGATTTTTCCGGATGTTTATTTTTGTAATTACGTACGTGTTCTTTATATCTTATGTCAAAATTTCGAAGTGTTTGCCCAATATATACCGAACTACAAAAAGAACAATTTAAACTGCAAATGCCCGATTTCATGATATCATGTGTTCTGTCTTTAGCATTAAATAAAAATGAAAAAGTGTTAGTGTTGGTTTGGTGTCAATCATGTTCGGATTGTAATGATTTGTATGTGCTAGTTGTTTAATGGTTGATATCTCTTTGCTAAAATCTGGTTTTGTTAGCGGAATAGTGCTGAATAAGCTATGTGTACTAATGATCTGTAGGCTGCTATTTTGTGTGTTTTATGGTGACAAGATTCATTTGGTATTGTTATGTCTGTTTGTGTTGGTTTTCTGTATATGGAAAATTCAAATAGATTGTGTGCGTTAATCTTGATATTTAAGTCTAGAAAGTTTATAGCCCTGTTTTGTTCTGTTATGGAGTTCCACAAAGTAAGGCTGGAAACAATAAACAACAATTTTCAACTTCAGTTACATGTTTAACAGCTTTTTCCAAATTAGCTGATGTAACATTTTGAACAGCTTTCATGAAAAAATGTTTCACATCTGCTAATTTAAATGTGGTGTTTTTTCTTGATACCTCACCTTTTATCTGTCCCCATATTAATTCTATTGGGTTAAGCTGACAATGGTAGGGAGGTAATCTTAAAACTGTTGCGTGATGTTGTTTAGCCAAGTCATCCACTACATATCGTACATTTTTTACGTACACAGGTTTATATTGCTTCACTATTGCAAGCAATTCTGCTTTTACCATGTCGGGTTCAAAGGGAATGGCTTTGCTAGTGAGCCAATTTTGAATATCTGCTTTTCGGGTGTTGCTATTTGGAACACTATCGACTTTTCTGCTGTGATATGAAGCATTGTCCATCACGATCACTGAATCTTTTTTGATTACTTGCAGCATGGCTTCAAACCAGTTTTCAAAGACTGTTGCATTCATTGCTTTATGATAGTCATCGGTTTTGCTGGATTCAAACATTAGTAACTGATCTTCTACAAATCCCTCTTCTGAACCAATATGCAATATGATAAAGCGTTTTCCTTTTCCTAAATGTAAATAGTCAAAATATTAGACATTCCAATGCATTCAAAATAACTAACAATAAAAGCATAAATATTTACCTGATGGAGTTTTGAGGCCCGGCGAAAGACCATGTAAAAATGCCTGCCTGTATGATGTAACGGTGGTATCAACCCATACTTTTTCTACCGTATGATTTGCGTTGATCCATGTTTCATCTAAATAGTAAAACAAGTAAATTGTTTTACCAGCAGCTCGAAATGCTTTTATTTGTCTTAAATATTTACGCCTCCATGCAACTATCTCCTCTGTCTCTTGAATTAAGCTAGACTGCTTTATTTTTGACCACCTACAGAAGATAAGTTGTAGTAAAATTAAAATATACAAGAACAAAAATTAATACTAACCGAAACCCATTTCTTTTAACAATCTGTAAAGTGTACTTCGTGATATTATTACACCTAATTCTTCATTGCTAGATAGTGCAGTATGTATTTTGTCCAAGGTAGGTAGTTCATTACGAAAATAAAATGAATGTACTAAGCGTCGTATATCACTCTTCATTCCATCACATACAGTATTCAAAATAGCTCTGTTGCGATGATAATGCTTTGGTTCTTGGAATGTTCATTCACTTTGATATTCTTTCAGTACTTTGTACACGATAGCCACACTTACGCATGTGATAAAAAATATAAAAAGTGGTATAATAATGACATTGGCTTAAAAACATTATAATAGGGATACCTGCGGCTCTACCAGTAAATTCTACACATTCTGTTTTCGAAGCGTCTAAGTTATCTTCACTGTAACTTTTGAAAATATTTCTAATGTTAGTTTTGTCATCAACTGTAAAATTTCTTGAAGTCCGTTTTTTAGGGGGTGACAAAACCATATTTGTCTCGGCCATATTCAATATAATTACCTACAATACACAATTGGCTTACATCAAATAAATTACAATTTTAATTATATGTTTACGTACCGACTTCAAAGTCCAACAACAACGAGATTGTCTTGAAAAAGACAGTTTTTTGAAAAATAAGAGACGAGCTATGATAAAACAACAAAATAACACCTGGATCGAACGTAATAACTAGAAGAAGTTAGGTTACAGGCATCCGTCAAGTGTCATGTCTTATACATCTTACACTTACCGATTTTGCCATTTATTTATTTGTGACTAATATTACATTGGTATAATTTAATATATTACAGATTGTTTGCTGTCTAAACAGAAACTGTTATTAATTGCTTTAATTTGTAATCTAATAAGAGAATTCATTGTTTTATAACCTACAGAGACACAAAGGCTATTTTTATATAAATAAATACCTAACCTACCAAAATATAGCTGTGCTGGAAGTATCAGCTTGATCCAAATAACACTGCTTTAGTTTTTGCCGGCTAACCCCCAATAAGTCGGAGAGGGGCGGGGTAATACAAGATATAAAAGATAAAAAAAAACAAGCGCCACTTCGTTTAAAAACAATGCTTATTACTAAAGCTTCAAGCTTATCAGACAAACGAAGAAATAGATCTTCTACTAAAATATGGGCAACTTCCAATATTTTGGTCGTACCGTACATATATACTTACAAATGACGAACTGGAAAGCAATATTAAAATCATACAAATAAATAAATAATAAATAAATAAAACACACGTAGTGAAATGTAAACTTTCTAAGTAGGGCTTTATTTTAATTGTAACTATTGTCTGTTGTGCAGATCAAAAATTTTTAATGTTTAATAAAAAAAAGGTGAATGGTGATTTGTATCACAGTTGGCTTAAAACTACCCTAAGACAATTTCACTACTCGAGATCTCGTGTTGCTCTTAAAATTAACATGCATGAATACATTGTACACACATTGTAAATTGTAAATATATATAAACATAAATAAAATGACACAGAATACATACAAGTTTCGACAAACATCCCACCATTCGAAGATCCACGGCTGTTTTATTTAAAGCCTTGCTTAGGGGTTTTCGCTTCACCCTTCGATATCTGTTGTTTTGTTCCGACCCGGTACACGTATAGATGTAGGTACGGACCCAAAGGGGAAGGACCTTCTAAATGAGCCCACGATCAGAGAGGCAGGAACAAGAATTACGACAACGAACAACAAAACCCAAAACAAAAAAAAGACCTACAAAGAAATCAGCCTGTATATTGTATTAATTTTAAATATTTGAAGATTTTTACCTTTCTATAATCTGAAAGGTCTTTTACAATACAATTCCCTCAAGGTGACGGCTAGGGAAATAATATTACCTAAAATAAAAAGAAATTTGTAAGATTTTAGCACATTGGAGAAAACAAAAGAATTTACCTAAATGGTTAGCACCAGAACGTAATCCGTCTAATTTGACGATTGATCGCATATAACTAATCAAGCATCAAGCTAAGTTTCTAACATATCTCGAACATTCAACTTCTACTGCCAAAAAGCCATTTTGTTACTTCAACTCTACTATTGAGAAGGAAGCGTAACCGCGCAGGAGCGACTTCACGATAAACCGAAGGAAGGGAAAACCAGTGACAACCAAACTACGGAGAAGCTTGGTTTAAAACAGTGACCATCAAACAAACAATGGGTTGTGAATTTCAACGTTATAGTTTTCACCACAATGTGCGGCAACTTTTAGTACAAACTGGCAATTCTGCATGAACTGCATCCAATTATCTCTACACCTCTTTTTATTGGTTTATAGGATGTGTTATATTTTCTACTGTAAAAGTAGTCCTAGGCTGTTGCCCGCTCTTAAGTGGGCGTTCTATTTACTCTATCTGTTCGTGAAATGGACTTTAGTCACGTAACTATAGCGGGTAGAGTATAAGTTAAAACAAATTAAGGACTACGCAACTTACACTGGATGAAAAAACCACTCTCCATCCAAATTGAATTACACGCATTTTAATAGTACTTTCAATAACAAATCGAAAAAATACAAAATACCTCAAAATCATTATGGAAGACAATAAAAAATAGATGGAAAACTACAAAAACCTTACACTGAAAAAGTATTTGATGAAAATCAAAAAATATTTAGTTCAGCTTCTTTACAAATGTAGTAGGTGCATAATATGCCAATAAAATAGCTAAACCGAATTCTTCAAGTCCTCCATGTCTCTGAGTAGACAAATCATTTTATTTACATACTTTATTAACATATATTTTTAAAATGATTTGCCCTAAGCAATTTAAAGTATCTGTTGTAATACCTTTATTCAGACCAAAGTGGCAAAAATTATCTAACCAACTATTGATCAATATCTTTAATTACCAGCCTCTCAAAATACTCGAGAAAACTTTACATACCCGTTTAACATCGTATATTAATAAACATAATTTAATATCTTCCAAGCAATATGAGTTTAGACAGGGAATATCAACATCATATACATATACATTACAAACTATTAGGCAATAACTCTTTCTTTTATTTATTTATTATCAGCATTCAGAAATACATCTATAAGCTAATTTGATAACATGCACAAAAATATCCAGGATTCTTGTGCTAGTGGTGGGAAGAAGTGGGATCCATTGATTCCACCTCAGATGGTTGGTAGGTCTGACGGCCAGAGTCTCTTCAGTCTTCGGTTATTTAAAAGATGAAGCAACGACTGCAGCAGTGGGTTGGGATGAACTTCTAATTTGGTGAGATGGCAATTGCTTTGTTCGTGGATGACCTCTCTTATATAAGGAATTTCGAGATCTGTATGTAAGGTAAGATTTGAAACATACCAAGGTGCATTTGTTATTGTCCGTAAGACTTTAGATTGAGCTCTTTGTATTTTTTCTGTATGAGATTTGCTTGCGCATCCCCAGAGTTCTACTCCGTAAGTCCATACAGGTTTTATGGCAGTCTTGTATATAAGCAATTTATTATCAAGAGATAGCTTGGACTTGCGTCCAATCAGCCAGTTAAGTTCTTTAAGTTTTAAGTCGATTTGTTTTCGTTTTTTGAGGATATGATCTCTCCAACTTAGTTTAGTATCGAGGTGTAGACCGAGATATTTGACTACTTCAACTTGTGGCAGTGGTTCTTGATTGAGGCTTATTGATGGGCATTGTTGCTTGTATAGAGTGGATGTTATGTGAGATGATTTGGAGTCATTTACCTTTATTTTCCATTTTCGGAGCCAGTTTTTTAGGGATCTTAAGTGCCTTTGAAGATTGCGGGAAGCTGTAATTAGATCGCTATAAGATGCCATTATTGCGGTGTCGTCGGCAAATGTACTAGTAGTTATTTCTTCTGTAGTAGGTAAATACGATGTATATAGGATGTAAAGCATAGGGTCCAGGATACTGCCCTGTGGTATCTCTACTTGTATTAAGTAGCGGTTTGAGATTTCACCACTGTACTTGAGTTCAAACTCTCGTTGATTGAGGTAAGATTTTAGGAGATTGAAATATTTTTCTGGGAGGATACGTCTGATCTTGAACAGCAGTGCTGGGTGACAAACTTTGTCGAAAGCTTGGTTAACATCCAGGAATGCAGCTGTGCAGTAAGGGCGATCTTCGAGGGATTTATTAATTATATCAACGCGGTGGTATTGTTGGATAGTGGAATGTGATTTTCGAAATCCAAACTGGTGGTCTGGTATCCAGTTTAGATCGTTTAAGTCAGCATCAAGTCTTATTTTTTCTAGCAGTTTTGAGATTGTAGGTAACAAACTTATGGGTCTGTATGACGAAACATCGTTGGTGTGTTTGCCAGGTTTTGGGATCATTATTATTTGTGCTATTTTTAGAGTTTTAGGCCAGTATTGTAACCGTATCATTGCATTGAGTAGATACAGTAGTAGTCTTATACCTTTTTCTGGTACCTCTTGGAGCATTTTGGATGAGGTAAGATCAGCTCCAGGTGCTTTTTGGCATGACCAGAATGGTCTTGTCTTGTCAGGGTGGAAAACGTAGCTTTCAAATGAGTCGTTTCTCAGTGTATTGAGTTTATTCTTGAGAATGTTGCTTAGCTGAGAATGTTGCTTCGGTTATTTGGGGTATGGGTGTGTTGCCACTTGGCTCTGGCTCTCCTCTTCTCTGCTCTGCCGATGATGCAGTCCTAGAATATCTAACATCAACTACAACAACTTTCGCACCCATATCATCAATCACACCAAAGGAAATTAAAGAAGAGATACATACATACATAATCCATTCCCGTTTTACCACATTTCGCAGTGTCGAGGTTCCACACAAACTCTTATAGGAGTACAACGGAGGTAATGGAGCTATTGTAGCAAGTACATTACGCTCCCTATACTTTATCACTCATACAACTTTCATACCTTAACCTAAGGAGCTCAAACACGATAGTACTAAATTTTTTAAATTTAGTCGCAACCGAGGTTTGAACCCCTGTCCCTCTGAACGAGAGGTAGGATTTCTACCACTCGACCACGGAGGGTCTAAAGATGAGATACAGCACCTAAATGTTAAGCAATGTGTACTCAAATGTTAAGAGAACTACTAAAACCAACATCGTGCTATTTGCCTACATTTTCAATGCTGTACGACAGTGCTGATGAGACTTCATTATTGTTCCAATAAATTTTAAAAACCTGAAATAATTTTTAATTCCTAAGTCAGGCAAAGATCCCAGCAGCGTAACATCCTATCGCCCTACCTTCTTATATTCAGTAATTTTAAAACTATTCGAGGAGTTAGTGCTACAAAGAATTGACCATGACTTTACGTCAACAGACTGTATACCAAATTATCAGTATACTAGGTAACACTAAAGCATCCAACAGTGTCACTGCATTGCACACAACATAAATACTGCACTAGAAGAAAAAACTTATTCCACTACTACTTCTTAGTCGTTAGCAAGGTTTTTGATAAAGTCTGACATAAGAGACTACTTTATAAAATCAAACAACTTCTACTATCGCAATATTGCAAATTCTTAGAATCTTACTTAAGAAACTCACAATTTAGAACAAGTCAGCGATGGAATTTCAACTGTATATCCTATCCAACCTTTCTTTATCTTATTCACCTCAGATCTACCAACAACATCAAGCACAACTACAGTCAGTCGTGTAAGTCATGTAGATGTAATATTGCATCACTTCACCTACAAAACCATCTTAACCAGCTCAAAGACTGGTTAAAAAAGTGGAAAACAAAAGTCAATGAAACAAAGTCAAGTCATGTAATGTAACATAACTCTAATCTTAAAATAGCAGTGTCAACCAATCCACTTACATAATATTGAAATATCCCTACCAACTACCATGAAATATCTGGCGTACCATCTTGACAATAACCTCGACTGTAGGAGGAATACATCATCAAAAAAAACAAATAGAACTAAGACAAAAAATGTACAGGGTGGCCCACGCAAGATGATCCTGTACCTTATCGTGGAAACTGCAAGAGTTACGAAAAAATGTTAAATATCAAAGTTAGTTGGTGTAAAACAAATTTTAATTTTATAATAGTTTTGTATATTCAGGATGAGTCATATTGCTGTGGTTAATCAACTTCTTTATTTTCAATGGAACACCCTGTATATTTTTACTGTTTTTGATTCTACACTTTATTTTAAGTATGTTTGCCAAATGTATTTATCAAAAGTCTGCACAGTTTCTGAGCAAACTCAGTTTTTCTGTTGTTTTTTCAAAAATCCAAGTTGTTTCAAAAAATAAATTTACATAGTGCAAGTTACATTTAAACGATTATAATAATACACGACGTTATATATATATATATATATATATATATATATATATATATATATATATATATATATATATATATATATATTGATAAAGGGTACCTTGTCACCTCCAAAGTAGATACCCAGCGTACGTTGTCACCTCATATATAACGTTGTGACCTCCGTTTTCGGAGGTGACAACGTTTTGCCCTTTTTTCTACTGTATAAGCATATAGATGGTGTTAGAAGCCTAAATTCAAATTTTTGTCTGGAGGTGATAACGTCATACTTATACTCACAAGATTAATTATTAGTTCAGCTGTAGATCGCTGGCGTTGCCGTCGCTCTTAGTTGTATAATTGCCAATACGATGTCACCTCCGCCTGTATATGTAGTTTTTTGTACCATGTACGGTACGTTGCAGGCTCCACAGTTTGGCAACGTCGTATACAAGACCTTAACCATTCAGGTATATAGAATTCCATCGAAACTCATACATCTGGCGTGGTTTGGACCATTTCACGCTACATAAATTTAAACATACTTTTTTGGGAATAGTAGCTGCATTTAAACTAATATTTTTAAGGGATCGCTTGAATTGTACGTCATTTTCAAATGGTTGATGATGGTTTAAAACAATAAAGTAATAATTTCTATTCCATTTAAAAGATTTTGAGTTGAAAATGACTTTCTTTGAAATACGAAGAGATTAAATAGAAAATACTTTTTAGCCGTAATTATGTATAAAAAAGAGTTTATTTTTTTACAATATGATCATTTCGGATTTTTAAAAATAATTTTATAAACAGAATAATGTAACATTTGGTATGTAGTGTACAAATTTCACCAAATCCGGTTCATGAAGTTTTAGCTGACATTGTAACTATGTTTACATTTTTATTTATTTATTTAATCAAATACACGCGAATCTCCCTTTATATACACAAAATTAATCCTAAAATATGCTCAAATATAATTTGGTTACCAAAACTCATAAAAAAATGCATTTTTATAATAATTATCAACAGATAAAGTTGAAATAATCAATTCCACAAACATAATGTAAATGTTTTAATAATAATTTTAAAAACAAAAAGGTTGGTTTCTGTGAAGGAAGTGGGGTATCTTGACCAATATAAGTTAATTGTTTGAAAAGAAAATCGATGAAATAGCTTTCACTTTTGGGTATGTGGTAAGAAAGAAACAAGTGAATTTATTAATTATCCTTATTTTCATTTGTGGAATTTTCGCCATCTAGTTGTATGGCTTCATCTAGCACATGAAATATGGATATTAAAAGTCAAATTACATGATTTCTTAACATACATATATATCCTGATATATATTGTTTACGTTGATTTTACCGATCTTTTTATTTGAGTGTACGTACAGTTGAGGAGTTAATAAATAGGTTACATTTTTATAAATCTAGGCACTTATGTTGTTAATTTTTGTAAATGTAGTTTATTATAAAAATGGATTAGTGGTTGCTAAGCGAAACAATAATGGTTGACTTCTTTGCTTGTTTGAACTAGCATTCATTAGAGGTAAAGGATTGTGTACTAGTTGTTTTGTTTCTCAATTACCAGCCTTGGTACTACATTAACATTCAAGATTGGTCCATGACTAACCTTGGTTTTATTGCGATATTGGTGACATTGCTGGCTGTAGTCAGAATAGTTTTGGAGGGTCCGCAAAAGCCCTAATTTTTACGATTTTGCCGAATTTTTTCTTTCTTATTAAAAATCCATTTTTTCCGTATCTGCCTTCACGAACTATTTCCTGTAATTTTCTCACAATTTACTTTTGTGTTAAAACCTTAATTTGTGTTTCGGAGTACAGAGAGAGTTGGGAGGAGTGGGAGGAAGGAGTTGACGTAACGAAAAGTGTTGTTTTAAGATGCGAAATCAAATAGAGATGGAGATCAAGGGGTAAACGAAAATATCATGGAAAGATCCGGCAGTGAATCTTAATCGGATTTTGAGGAAGGTCATCAATCTCACAGAGGGTAAAACTTCCAACATTGGCATCCATCTGTGATCTAACAGGAGTATCAGACAGAGCTGCAAGACGTTGGTGTAATCTCCCAGACAGACAGAGAAAAGGTTATCGACAGGATGAAGATTGGAAGAGAGAGAACAGGACACAGAGATCAAGTTGTTTCGACAGCAGGTCACAGAGCGATCCGTGCACTTTATTATGCTAGCAGAAAGGACTGTTACCAGCACTAGGACCAAGGGAGGTGTGATTTCTCTACTTGAAAAAGGACTGAAAAGGTGATTGCAATGGATGTTTTGTATTTTTCATTCCAATGAACTTCCCTTACGCCGTCTGTACCAGTTTCTAGATAGAAAGACTACTGGGCCTAGAACCTACTCAGGCGAAATTGGCAAGAAACTAGATGGGTGCGAAAAGCTTGACATTGCAAGTTTTTCACCAATCGAAGGTAACCTTCCCTATTTAGAAGTCAGTCAAGATTTGAGTACTGACCAAAAATATTTGCTAGAAGTTTGCCACGCCACGAGGAGAGTATTCAGAAGATCTAGCGAAGAAAAACCCAGGGAAGCCATCACATGCAAGATGGCAGCTAATCGCATTTTACGCCTGTACGTCAGCAGCGAGAACCCTTCTGATAACTTGAAAATACTATCTGAATACGTAATGAAAGTCTACGCTCCAGTTTGGTCCCATGTGAAACTTCATCCATCTTGCACTTACGGCGCTCAGTACTTGGAGACTTGTAAAGTTTTCCCGCTACTTTCCGCATGGGCTCCTAAATAATAATAATAATAATAAATGCCTTTATTTTAATAAGCAGAAAAAAAATTACATTCATTACATTACATTAAGGCGAAGTTCAGCATCACCTAACTGGGTGATGCTGCTCTGCCACTTAACCCTTAATTTAAATAAAAACAATGATTTAATATAACATGCGGCAAAATAATTAGGCAACGTATAATAAAACATATTTAAACAGGATAATATAGGTAGAGTTATGTTAACATTATCCTTGGTGGAGCTGGCAGCAGGAGCTTCGTAGAACATACACAGGAACATGATTAATTTAAGTTTGTTGTTTTCTAAACAAATCTGATGACAATGTTTTTTTGAACTTTGAGATAGGAAGAGCTTTAAATGAGCTTGGAATCTGATTAAGATATGAAGCGCAGGTATATGAGAAAGATCTCTTAAACGTGTGTGTTTTATGTGGTGGAATCGTAAGTAAACCTCTGTATCTTAAGTTTATGTGATGTACGTCTGTACGAAAGCTTATTTTATTAGTCAGGTATTCAGGTTTGCTGTGTTGTAATATTTTATGAAAGAAAGTTGTCGCGTGGAGGTGACGTCTGTTTGACATGTTAAGCCATTTTGATGGTGCTAATTTGTCTGTTATACGATGAACTGCCCTAGGTATGCCATAAATTAGTCGGAGGCAGGCATTGTGTAGTCGCTGTATTTTATTTGCAACCTCTTGCTCTATACATGGCCCATAAACTACATCACAGTAGTTAAGATCAGAAAGAACCAGCGCCTCACAAAGCATTTTTTTGATATGCGTGTCGAGATACTCTCGATTCTGATATATGATACGAAGATTTAAGTATCCTTTTTTAAGAACATTACAGACATGCGATTTAAATCGTAAATCTTTATCTATAGTTAGACCTAGGTTCCTTACCTTTTTGTAGACTTCCACTTTTACGCCTCCGATCTCAATATTGACCTCTGCCACTAAAGAGTCGTACACATAAGAACTACTTATTAGTATTGCTTGAGACTTAGTAGGATTAAGTTTCAGTTTATGTGCTCTAGATAAATTAGAAATCGCTTGTAAATTTTTTGACAAGCTTGAGTTACCGAAGTCCAGGGAAATGATGAATACAGTTGTGTGTCATCAGCGTAAAAGTGGGAGTCTACGAACTGGAGCTGTTCACGGAAATTCGATATATAGATAGCAAATAAGGTAGGGCTGACAATGGAGCCTTGGGGTACACCAGATTTTAAGGTTAGATATTCTGAAGTATTATTCTTATATACTACAGCTTGCTGTCGGTTTGTTAGAAAGTTTTTAAAAAAATTTACCGCCTCAATTGAGAGTCCACAAAAATGTAAAATAGATAAAAGTAACTGATGGTCTACAGTGTCAAAAGCCTTTGAGAAGTCTAACAGTACTAGAACAGTGGCAAGTTTTTTGTCAAGAGCAGTTATTATATCATCGGTTACTTTAAGTAATGCGCTCGTGCAGCTGTAGCCCCGCCTAAACCCTGATTGTGTCTCAGGCAGTATATCATTTCGTTCTAAGAATTCTTTTAGTTGCTTATCAATGATCATTTCTAAAACTTTGGAAAGAACCGGGAGGATGGAGATGGACCGGAGATCTTTGAATTCTAAGGGATTAGGAATATTATTTAAAGGGATAACATTTGCTTTCTTCCAGGTAGTGGGATATACTGAATGGATAATACAATAATTAATTACATGAGTCACAACAGGGAAAAGAAAGGGTAGGCACAGGTTTATCATAAAAAGAGTTATTCCGTCGTGACCCACGGCATTTGATTTTATTCTTTTGCTACTACTCCAAATCTCTTCTTCGGGCACAGGGCGAAAGAACAGTACATGGTTTGTTTTCATATTACTATTGTAATAGCTTAGGAGTTAAGAAAAAAAGCATTTATGTCATTTACGTTTGTCAAATATTCCGGTAAATTTGAAGATTTCTTTTTATTTTCTATAATATTGTGTTTGATACTTTTCCAGATAAGGGTAGCTTGATTGGTTTCCGATAGGTTAGTAAAGTACGTCTTTTTAGCCCTACGACATGTATTTGTAACAAGGTTTCTTAGTTATGCATATTGCTGACGATCTGTCTGTGATTTGGTTTGCTTATAAATTTTGTGTGCATAATCGCGCATTTCCATTAAGAACCGTATATTATCATTAAGCCAGGGTGCTGGTGGTTTAGATATTCGTGAGTGTTTAATGGGTGGATGGACAGCAAAGAGCGGGGCTAGCTTATTGGTAAGAAAGTCGACTTTACTATCAATATCCGTATAAGTATAAATTTCATCCCAATTGATTGACATAAGATCATCATGAAATAGATTATAATTCAAGTTTTTGAAACAGCGGTATGTTTTATGAATTGTGTCGGCCTTCGACCATCCATGAGCAGGGTGCAGTCTACTGTCTCGTGATCAGACAGTTTAGCATCGACCAAAATCCCAGAGTTAATTACATTCGCGGCTTTGGAGGACAAAATTAGATCTATAATGGTGTCGATCCTGAATTCAAAACAAATGTCTGCTTTGCCTCCCCACAAAATCTACTTCTCGGGCTTCTAATCGATGAGAGGAGACATATTCGTGAGTTGGGTTTACGACTAGTCCTAAAGGCAAGAACATTAGTCCACAATGGTGGTGGCGTCAAGAAATCCCAAATTCCTAAAATCAATTTCTATGCTGAGAATTACATTGATTTCATTTCATGGCAAGCTCAAAAAGTCACAGAGCCTCCATTTACTAAACATATAAAGGAAGATGAACTAAAAGGTCTCATAGTAAAGGCTGGATCTCTTCAAATGAACTATCCGTTGATTTTCCACGATTTCCACTGCCACACTCAAGCGGTTGAAAGAACGGTTAAGATTGTCAAGAGGCATCGTCTGCAGTTTGTGGCAGCAGCAACAGAGATGGTTATATTATGACTAAAATAGAATCTCGCAAGTCCATGCCGTTGTTTGAGTCAAGAAAATATTTTAATGTATGACAACCTTATAGTCATAAGACTCATAAGTAATAATATATATAAATTACCTATCCCAATATAACAATGTTTTCTTTTTGTTTTATAGAACTGCATTTCTTTTCAATTAAGATCTTTATTGTTTGTTTTTACCACCTGTATAAGTGCTCAAAGCTCCTATTAATAAGTGTAAAATATACCTTCTGCAGGTTGGTAGATATAGGGTACATAAAACTGAATTATAATTGAAAAAAATTATAAAATTCATAGTTCTTTCGGACCCACAAGAAATTTTTTTACTGATCTGGAGTTTTTACACGATATTAAGCACTACAAAATGCAAGTTTTAATCACTCGGCCATGATAAAAAATGGAAAAGAAAATCTGAAGTTAGTAGGGAAAAACTGATTAATAATTGAGAAAAATGATCAAATTCAAAGTGCTTGCGGACCCTCAAGAAATTGTTTTACTGAGCTGGGGGTTCTACATGTTAATAGGCACCAAGCAAGACAACTTTTAATCACTCTGCCATGATAAAAAAAAATGGAAAAAATATTTTTTGACCTCTATTTCGTTCCATCCTAATACATATTCTATAATTCGTTAGATCAAATAATAAAGAGGTGTATATCATAGCCAACGGAAGCTGTTGGAAAAAATGCCTTAAAAGAAAATTTTTAAAAATGTCGATTAATTTGTTGTGTTTCGATTGGTTTAATGTTAATAAAGTTGATAACTCCCTTTGTTAATTAAATCACAGGAAATCCAATGGTCCAACATGATAAGTGTGTGACTTCGGAAATATCAAACATTTGTAGTAAAAAACACATTATTTAATTTCTTTGTATTACACTCTCTTCGAGTTTAGTAAAAATTAAAAGAGTGTCTGAGTATATTTTAATCAAAATAGAATCTAGATAAAAGTATATTCAAATTAAACAGTGATTCTCGAGATTACAAGAAACTTTATAAAATATTAACTTTATGAAGTAAACGAGAAAGCAATGATTATAATTAGAGAAGCCTTATTAAACTAGTCAGTGCTACTCAGAAAGACGCTTTAATAAATGTTGAAACGGCTTTTAAATAAGTCTTTAATAATAATTCATAAGAAATACAAAAACGCCAATTTACTATAACACAGAAAATAAAAAATAAGTAAATCGAGAATGCTTGCTTGTTTTCATTTGTTATTTTGCCACTAAAATGCCTTCGGCGAGCAATTTGAACCGCCCGATTTCAACATCTGGAGACCACAAGAGACCCTTTTTATGAAATGTACATCTATGAAATGTGGTGTCAACGCTCTATATATATAACTGCGCATAACAATGGTACCTTCTGACCTCCGAACACTTGGCAGCGTTGCTGGAGGTAACAGCGAACTACCAGTTTCTGCTTGTATATACAATTTGGAGGTCGGTTCGTATCTTCTGTAAACTCTATATATGACAAAATAAAACAAGGGAAATAATTTCCCCTTTCTTGAGATTTGGATTCTAGAGGTTCCCCTCATCACAAATATAACAAATTTTTAGCAATATATTCACGGGAATACCCGGAAGTCAGGTCGTCTCCTCTGTATGGCGGAGGTGACAGCTTAACAGGCATCAATATATATATATATATATATATATATATATATATATATATATATATATATATATATATATATATATATATATATTGCAGTGATATTGGTTAATTAACAATAATAAATTATTTTTAAAAATTTTATTATATATTTTGAAACTGTGAATAATTGCCGTTCGATCGTAGATAATTACTTTATAATTAAATTGATTTTTTTAAATGACTGTGAACTTTGGAAATGCTTTTCAACTTCCCTCTTTTATAAATTCTAATATGATTTGAAAATACCTTTTAATAGATTTAATAATGCAATGGTTATATAAAATTAATGTTACGTTAGTTCTTGACTAACTCAAGTTTACGTAAGAGAGTTGGGCGCCAGTTAAATAACTTAAATTAACAGAATTATATTTAATAAAGACTCATCTCAGGGTGAATGTGGATCTTGTGGTATTAAAAAAAATATACAAATTGAAATTTAAAAACACTTTTAAAAGTGAAATCTTAATTAATTTTTAACTATTACTAAATTGTTCAAATCACTTTACTACACTTCACAAACGATAGTCTTTTCTTCAGCAAATGCCAATACAAAAAGGAAATAACTTCCTACCTTTTTATAATATTTCTTCTTTCCTTTAACTATAGATGTCCTCTTTCCCAAACCATTGGCAGAGTAGATCACTTTATGTTGATCCAGGGCTGATCTCCAATTCCGGTTGACTTTCTTCCTTTTGCATGGATTTCCCATATAATTTCATCCAAAACTTGATTCTGGTAACTCACTTTTGTTTATTAATTGCGGGTACAATTTCCCTTTTTCGTAGGATACTTATAGTTGTTTTTGTGTTTAATGAAATAAAACACCCGTTTAAGGTTTTAACGTAGATTTATTATCTTGCTTAACTTTAGCAAGTAATTTATCTTAAAGGTGGTTCTTTATAATCATATACACTTTTACAATTTATACTTTTTACACCTTCGCCGTATTCAAATCACCAACTAACTTGTCTATTTAATTCTAGACTATTTAAATTTTTACAATATTATCAGCCACGACTTTACTTTGTCGCTTGATTTACTATAATATCTTTACTCTTTCGTCGTTTAACAGTAAGTGTCTATTTACATTTTACTATTGTCTTTTCACGACTTTACTCTGTCGCTTTCTATCAGTAAGTGCCCTTAAAATTATTATTTTCTAAGCTTATATACTATTGACTATTTACATAATTATATTACACAATTTGACGTCACCTTACAAACTAATACAAACTGTACACTCATATAATTCATAATAGCAGATTAATATTCTTATAAAAGTGACACATCTATTACAGATTAATTATCCAATACTTTTACGCAATAATAACGATCTATTTACATTAATAAAAACCTTTAAAAATCACATAACCCGTCGATATACACATTTGGGATTATACATAATTGAATTACATCATAACAAACTTGCGAACAACTGGATGTTACGTATACTTAAGTAATCGGTGAGTAAGCTATTTGATAATAAATAAAGAAACATGTATTATTTAACCTTATTTAAAAGTATACACATTGATTGTATAATCAATGACACACCATAAAATAGCTCAAATTTATTTTTAACTGGAAAAGTTGATAAAAATATTCCAAAAGTGTTAGTATTTAACAAAGATTTTAGATTTTCACAAAATTTTCAAAATTTTCCAAAATTTTGAAACTACCATCCACAGCATTTCAAATAAAAGCATGTTTCAAATAAAATTGAAATATGCAATTTTACTTTTAAACACAATATAAGTTAAAACAACAATAATAACAATATAAGTTATACAAATAAATAATTTTATATTTTTAAACACCAAAAATCTTTTTGTATTTTAATCTTTTATCCCAATAAACTTGCCCTATTCTAAATCTGCTAACTAAACTATCTACAATATTTACAATAATAATTACATCTTATCAATCCTCGTCCCAATCCTATTCATCTAATTATTTCAGAATCCTATTTCTTCATATCATCATGTTTTCATATTCCTTTTCATTAATAAACGCTTTCTTAATAAATCTACTAAACTTTTCCTCATCAATATCATAGTTCATCATAATTTCAATTTAATTCATTTCTAAAAACGTCTAACCTTCTAACTTCTTCTAACCACAATCCTATTTCAATAATATATTTATCATAATCAAATTCATCCTCCTCATTCATCATTTCATCATATAATTATCATACTTTAAACCCCATTTTCCCCTATTTTAATAAATATTTCAATTATCTTTCTTCAATCATATTCAAACTATTCCCTTCTTTATTTTCAATAACAAATACATAAACATAAGTCCAAATTGGGTATAAAATTCCATAAGCCTGTTTATTATATAAAGTCATATCGGTTATTAAGTCTGAATCATTTTAAATTACGTCATATCTGGGTTTCTTGTCGCAAATGGTTATGTAAATTCTAATTACAATAATATTCCACAAAGATCTTTATTTCTTTCTTCTGCTTTTATAGTTCGTTAGATGAAAATTACTAATTGGTAAAATTTGTCTTTTCCAGGGTTTATTTCCAATCCTAATATTTTTCCCCTTTCCTCTATCAAACTTTTTATTTTTCTTTTCAATCTTTAAATTATTAATCATGATTTTATTACGCTTGTTTTTATTTTCTTTGTATTTTAACTTTACCTTTTTACTTCTAATTTTTTTACCTATAACAACCTTTTTCTTACCTTTTCTATTATAATCTACCTTTCCTAATTCCCTTAAATTTTTCACTTTCTTTTTGTTTGTTAATTTTTCTTCATCATTAATATGTTTAACTACAACAGCCTCCTTCTTAGATTTTTTTCTACATTCTAATTTGTCAATCACTATTTCCTCCTTTAAAATTTCCTTATTGGCATTATTTCCTACATCTATCTTTCCTAATTTTATTGAATTTATTACTAGTTTTTTATCTTTTGATTCTGTACCACCACCCTTGGGAAAATGAAAATATACTTGTGGTTGTATCTTATCGTGGTGAGTAGTGGTACAAGCAATTAAAAATTTTCTTCATCGTGTTGCGATTGCTTTTCCTTGAAACTTACAAATTTTTCCTTTGTAGGACTATATAAATGACTAGGCATGTTACGTGATACCTCTCGCTCCGTATTATATTTACTACAGTTACCCTCCTTACTATTCCTACCGTATCTATCATCCCTTCCGTGCTCCTGCTCTATTTTATCATGTTTCTCATATTTTCTATACTCATCCCGTTCATCACACCTATTATCACTAACTGGATTTCTAACATTTCCCCGATAGTTATCCCTATTTCTATATGAAAAACTAGAGTTAGACTGTGTAAAATTCACATTTCTCATACCAGGCCTCGTTGAATCTCTTTTAAGATTATCTAATACGTCAAAGTTTTTTAGTATTTGTAAAAATCGTTCAAACTCCTTTACATCATCAGTGTAAACCTTCTCCAAAATAGGCCTATCAAAATGTTTAGCTAATTGTTTAATAACAACCGCCTCTTCAATCTGATTGTCTAATTGATTAATCATAAAAAATTTATTTAAGGCATAATTTTCCCTTGTAGTCCCTTGAAGAGGGTTAAACCTTCCAAATGTTAAGTTTTCTACCACTTTTTCTTGTTCCGATAGACCCCAATACTGTGTCAAAAATAATCTTTCGAAATCTTCAAAATTAAGGATTTTGTTTTCATTTATTGAAAACCATTTTTCTGCTTCTCCTTTCATCAGACCACGAATAATTGATAATTCATAATCAAAATTATATGATTGTTTAAGACTTATCTTCACATTCCCCAAATAAGATTTTATATTCTTTATAAAGGTCTTGGGATGCATTCTCTTATCCCCATAAAATTTGGTAATATTTTGTTCACTCAAAGATGGTAACAAAATAGGTGCGAATGAAGGTTGTCCTAAACTTGATTCAGTATGGATACTTTTTAATTCATTAACCTGAACAGTAATTTGTTTTAAATCCTCTTCTATACATTCGGATCTTTGAATGCAATTTCCTTGAACTTCGCCTATCTTATTTTTAAAATATACTAGATGCGTATCTTGAATTCCTTTAACTTTAGTTATTTCTTGTAAAACGGATTCATGTTTTTGTTCTAATTCTATAAACTTTTTTTCATTGTCTACTTTTAGCGCTTCTATCTCTTTCTTAATTGTCTCAGTATTATCTTTTAGTTCTTGTTTTATTGTCTCCGATACAATTTTTATTTCTTCAGATTGTTTGTCTAATTTAGCATTCATGTCTTCTTTCATTTCTTTCATGTCTTCAGACTGTTTGTCAAATTTTGTATTCAATTCTACAGATTGTTTGTCTAGTCTAGCATCGAATTTAGCATTCATTTCTGCAGATTGTTTTACCATAAATGCCATAAGTTGTGAAAGTGTAGGTTCTACTGTTTTGCTTTCTTCACTGTTCCCCTCCATTATGGAAATCGTTAAAACTTTCTGTTTCTCAGAAACTATTAATTCTTTATCTATACACCTCTTTTTCAATACTAAATTACTTTCCTTCGCAGAATATATATTTTTAACTGACGTCATACATTAACCACTAAAAATCTTCTCAATATCTTTTAAATATCCTAGTATTAGCTGTAATATGCTAATTTCGTAATATTATGTTAAATTAATAATTTCCTACCGTATGCCTTAATATGCCTACAATTATGCTATTATAAGCCTAATAATTTAATATAATCGTAATAAGCCAACTATTACTATAAGCAAAATAACCTACAAAAACTAAATAATCTCAAAAGCCAAATAATCTATTAAAGCTACTACACGCCTACTATTTTTCAAAAGATTATATAAACCACAAATGGTTATATGTACCACAAAAGGCTATATGTACCACAAAAGGCTATATGTACCACAAAAGGTCCCACGTTGCCGGTCGCCATATATAAATGCAGTGATATTGGTTAATTAACAATAATAAATTATTTTTAAAAATTTTATTATATATTTTGAAACTGTGAATAATTGCCGTTCGATCGTAGATAATTACTTTATAATTAAATTGATTTTTTTAAATGACTGTGAACTTTGGAAATGCTTTTCAACTTCCCTCTTTTATAAATTCTAATATGATTTGAAAATACCTTTTAATAGATTTAATAATGCAATGGTTATATAAAATTAATGTTACGTTAGTTCTTGACTAACTCAAGTTTACGTAAGAGAGTTGGGCGCCAGTTAAATAACTTAAATTAACAGCATTATATTTAATAAAGACTCATCTCAGGGTGAATGTGGATTCTTGTGGTATTAAAAAAAATATACAAATTGAAATTTAAAAACACTTTTAAAAGTGAAATCTTAATTAATTTTTAACTATTACTAAATTGTTCAAATCACTTTACTACACTTCACAAACGATAGTCTTTTCTTCAGCAAATGCCAATACAAAAAGGAAATAACTTCCTACCTTTTTATAATATTTCTTCTTTCCTTTAACTATAGATGTCCTCTTTCCCAAACCATTGGCAGAGTAGATCACTTTATGTTGATCCAGGGCTGATCTCCAATTCCGGTTGACTTTCTTCCTTTTGCATGGATTTCCCATATAATTTCATCCAAAACTTGATTCTGGTAACTCACTTTTGTTTATTAATTGCGGGTACAATTTCCCTTTTTCGTAGGATACTTATAGTTGTTTTTGTGTTTAATGAAATAAAACACCCGTTTAAGGTTTTAACGTAGATTTATTATCTTGCTTAACTTTAGCAAGTAATTTATCTTAAAGGTGGTTCTTTATAATCATATACACTTTTACAATTTATACTTTTTACACCTTCGCCGTATTCAAATCACCAACTAACTTGTCTATTTAATTCTAGACTATTTAAATTTTTACAATATTATCAGCCACGACTTTACTTTGTCGCTTGATTTACTATAATATCTTTACTCTTTCGTCGTTTAACAGTAAGTGTCTATTTACATTTTACTATTGTCTTTTCACGACTTTACTCTGTCGCTTTCTATCAGTAAGTGCCCTTAAAATTATTATTTTCTAAGCTTATATACTATTGACTATTTACATAATTATATTACACAATTTGACGTCACCTTACAAACTAATACAAACTGTACACTCATATAATACATAATAGCAGATTAATATTCTTATAAAAGTGACACATCTATTACAGATTAATTATCCAATACTTTTACGCAATAATAACGATCTATTTACATTAATAAAAACCTTTAAAAATCACATAACCCGTCGATATACACATTTGGGATTATACATAATTGAATTACATCATAACAAACTTGCGAACAACTGGATGTTACGTATACTTAAGTAATCGGTGAGTAAGCTATTTGATAATAAATAAAGAAACATGTATTATTTAACCTTATTTAAAAGTATACACATTGATTGTATAATCAATGACACACCATAAAATAGCTCAAATTTATTTTTAACTGGAAAAGTTGATAAAAATATTCCAAAAGTGTTAGTATTTAACAAAGATTTTAGATTTTCACAAAATTTTCAAAATTTTCCAAAATTTTGAAACTACCATCCACAGCAATATATATATATATATATATATATATATATATATATATATATATATATATATATATATTAAATAATATTTTGAATGCAAATTCATATAGAAAAATTTTATCGACTCTGCTGGGATTCGAACCCAGGACCCTCCACTGTCTAGGTGGTATCTCTACCAACTGAGCTACAGAGAACGACTACCAGCATAGCGAGAAATTTTCCATATGAATTAGATATCAAGCAAACATACAAGTAACTAGATATTTTTTGAATACTATTAATGAAGATCAGCAAGTCGCATGACAACAACATCAATATTCAAAGTATCTAGATTATAATGAATAATTCCGAAAGGAAATTAATTTTTATAAATTTTTAGATAGAGTTAATTTTTATCAAGTTGTATAATGATTTTACATTAAATAATATTTTGAATGCAAATTCATATAGAAAAATTTATCGACTCTGTTGTTGTCATGCGACTTGCTGATCTTCATTAATAGTATTCAAAAAATATCTAGTTACTTGTATGTTTGCTTGATATCTAATTCATATGGAAAATTTCTCGCTATGCTGGTAGTCGTTCTCTGTAGCTCAGTTGGTAGAGATACCACCTAGACAGTGGAGGGTCCTGGGTTCGAATCCCAGCAGAGTCGATAAATTTTTCTATATGAATTTGCATTCAAAATATTATTTAATGTAAAATCATTATACAACTTGATAAAAATTAACTCTATCTAAAAATATATATATATATATATATATATATATATATATATATATATATATATATATATATATATAAATCCGCGATTCTGCATAAATTTATTACTGAATAGTATACAGGGTGTTCAATCTGATATACCAGAGGTATAAATCTTTGAACAGGAAAACCTCACTTTTTTCAAATGGGATACCCTGTATATTTAAATTTTATGTGATTTAGTTTTTGATTCCCTACCAACTCATTTATATATGTTCTATCTAAAAGTGAACAGTTTCAAAGTTATCAGCGTTTTCCTGTTTTTTCGATATTTTCCGTGCTAATTTGGATGAGAAGATTTTCAGCATTACAGAAGCAGCTCTATCCATTGGCTAATCATTTTCTTGGTTAAGAACTAGATTGACTATTATCAGTTACTATCGATTTCAATGAATATCGGTTTTTAACTACTGTCATTTGTCACTGCCATGGTCATACAATATACATAGCAAGGCAGGGAGGTTACGTCGAAGATATATTATAATCGTTCACTGGTTTACATTTTTTACTGTAGTAATTTATTCTTATCCTTCTTATCTGCCGCTGTTTGTTTCAAATAAAAATGTTCTAACACACATCTTAAGTTATTATTCAGCAATTTGATAATAGCTCTTTAGAATGCACCATTCTGCATGGGTAAAAATCAGTTGAATCCTACTATTTTTTTAGATGATAACTAATAATGAAAGTTGGACTACACTGTTAGAAAACTGTAAAATCATAACCTAGTCTGAAGTCTATAATTTTGAAATGAACTTATTCTGTTCCAAAAGAAAATCGGGCAAATGGTAGTGGTTAAATAGATAGTTAAATACCGATACTCATTGAAATCAAAAGTAACTGAAAATAGTGAATTTAGTTCTTAGCCAAAAACATGATTAGCCAATATACAGAGCTGCTTCTGTAACGCTGAAGATCTTCCCATCCAAGATAGCAAGGAAAATATCAAGAGAACCTGGAAAAAACGATGATAACTTGTGCAATGGTTGGACTAAGCCACCATTAACTCTTATCTCAGGGTTCGTTTATTTTGATACAGGTTCGGAATATTGCAGTAAACACTGGTATTTCTTCTTTATTAAATTTAATGATAAGAATAAAAAACATATACACAGATACACACATATAGAACACAACAAGTAATATAATGCGGTATTCATATACGACCCACCAAGGACAGAGGCTTGGACTTGAGTGCAGAACAACCCCTCGAGTGTTCTTCTTCAACTCCCCTCTGCGCACGCTCGCCTGAAGCTACTTCTTCTCCTGGCACTTAACAGATATAAGCGCTGACTTATTTAAAAAATAACACTGGAACCACTACACTTGGAAACTGACCAAAAGTATAAATCTTTGAACAGGAAAACCTCATTTTTTTAAATGGAACACCTTGTATATTTAAATTTTATATGCTTTCGTTTTTGGTTCCCTACCAACTCATTTATATATGTTCTATCTAAAAGCGAACAGTTTCCAAAAATGAGTTTTCCTCTTTAAAGATTTATACTTTTGGTCAGTTTGCAAGTTATCAGAGTTTTACTGGTTCTCTAGATATTTTCCTTACTAATTTGGATGGGAAGATCTTCAGCGTTACAGACGCAGCTCTATCCATTGGCTAATCATGTTTTTGGAGAAAAACTAAATTGACTATTTTCAGTTACTTTTGATTTCAACAGTATCAGTATTTAATTATGTATTTAACTATTGTCATTTGTCCGATTTCCTTTTGGAAGAGTATAAGTTCTTTTCAAAATTATAGACTTCAGACTAGGTTATGATTTTACGGTTTTGTAACAGTTTAGTTCAACATTTTCATTATTAGTTTTCATCTAAAAAATAGTAGGATTCAACTGATTTTTACCGATGCAGAATGGGGTATATTAAAGAGCTATTATCAAATTGCTGAACACTAACTGTAAGATGTGTGTTAGAACATTTTCATTTCAAACAAACAGCAACAGATAAGAAGGATAAGGATAGAGTACTACAGTAAAACATAAACTAGTGAATGATTATAATATATCTTCGACGTAACCTCCTTGCATTGCTATGTATATTGGATGACCATGGCGGTGACAAATGACAGTAGTTAAATACCGATACTCATTGAAATCGATAGTAACTGATAATAGTCAATCTAGTTCTTAACCAAAAAAATGACTAGCCAATAGAAAGAGCTGCTTCTGTAACGCCGAAAATCTTCCCATCCAAATTAGCAGGAAAAATATCGAAAAAAACAGGAAAACGCTGATAACTTTGAAACTGTTCACTTTTAGATAGAACATATATAAATGAGTTGGTAGGGAATCAAAAACTAAATCACATAAAATTTAAATATACAGGGTATCCCATTTGAAAAAAGTGAGGTTTTCCTGTTCAAAGATTTATACCTCTGGTATATCAGATTGAACACCCTGTATACTATTCAGTAATAAATTTATGCAGAATCGTGGATTTAGATATATATAAGCATCGTGTATTATTATAATCGTTTAAATGTAACTTGCACTATGTAAATTTATTTTTTGAAAAAACCTTGGATTTTTAGGGTGTTCCATTGAAAATAAAAAAGTTTATAGTAGCCACAGCAATATGACTCACCCTATATATACAAAACTATTATAAAATTAAAATTTGTTTTACACCAACCAACTTTGATATTTAACATTTTTTCGTAACTCTTACAGTTTGCAAGATAAGGTACAGGATCATCTTGCGTGGGCCACCCTGTACATTGGCTAATCGGACGAAAATCACATTTACCCCTAACAAAACACTGATTTATAAAATCACCATCAAACCTATACGGAGTGATATGGAGTAAAGTGGGCTGTGCCAGCAAATTGAGCATTGTCATCATGCAAAGATGCCAATCCAAAATCCTAAGATTAATAGTAGATAATCCTTAGTACATAACCAACCAAATGGTACATACTGACCACGGCATTCCGTTAATAACGAATGTCATACCCGAAAGAACATCGAAACGCTTTGAAGCGCTAACCCAACGCCATGTCAGAAGATTGACTCTTCAATCTTCTGACATGGCGTGGACAACGCCACTACTCTCTACGTTGTCTCGTTTTGTAAGAGAATATGTGATATTTCACTCATATTTTGGTGATGAAGTAATCGGATCTAAAGTGTCAGGCCTTTCTTGTTTGCTTCTTGCACTTGCCTGCTTCATTTTTTATTTTTAAGTTTCTAAAAGAAAAAGGTACCAAGATGTAACGAAGCCCAATTTTTCAAAAATAGTTAGACATACGCGTTAAATAAAAAATATAAAATATTTGATATATTTCCCACGTAGATTAACAAAAACAAACGATGATGATTTTACAAATCCGTTCGTATCATCAACATCACAATTTGAAAATTAAAAAAACGGTCGTATAGCAGCCGAGAAAAATTTGCACACAGCTTATACGTTCGGGAAAAAAGCCTTAAACAAATTATTATGCCATATAACAATATTATGTAATTAGCAGTTATAGTTTACAAAGGCAGATATACCTTTTTAATATTGCAATACGTTTTTTTACAAAATGAAATTGGCATTTTAAAATGCAACTAGCATAAAATTGTAGTGCATAAGTAGGTTTAATTGTTGTAATTAATAGAAACTCAAGGACCTAACTTTTAATTAAAACTAATAAGTTCTTGTAAATGTAACTTGAACGTGAGATAGACTTAATAAACCAATATTAAATAAAATATTATATAACCCGAAGGGAAACTTATATCTATCCTCTTTTTACGCTAACATTTTTTAACTTCCGTTATTGTTAATATTTACATTACATATAATGCATTTTATCAAAATTTTAAAACATTTCACATGCAAAGTTGCAAAAGTATTTTTTGGATAATACGATATTTTTTAACATTTCTATTCTATAGATCCTTACAGTCTCGGAAAACTCTGAAAGTTTATTCACAAGTGTAGTGCAGAAAAATATTTTCTAATTACCCGACTTTAACCCGTTAAAAAACTACGTTATGATTTTAATTTTGGTGCCTAACGAAACGTGTAACTTAAACTTGTCAAATACTATACTCTAACACCAAGAAATGTTTTTCTTTAGTTTCAGTTAGATGTCGTTTATGAGTTATACTTTATAACTTAAGTTATCGTCTGGTACAGTGGCGGCTCGTCCAGGTAGGCAGGTTAGGCAGTGCCTACCCTGGGAAAATTGAGTGCAAGTAAATCAAAAGTAGTTTCAAATTTCTTCAAATAACTTTGTAAATTTTAGTAAAAAAATAGTAAACCAAAATAGCAATGTTATTGTCTTTATTTTATTTACTTATTTTCTTAATACTCAGCCGACTTGATTAAACATTCCGCCGAGTTTGTTTGCTCGAGATAGATGCAAGTGACCGTACGTATCACTGACTCACGCAGTGATGCCAGATGGATATTTCTGTCAACAGTAGGATAGGATAAAAATGAACAGTAGATTTGCCCATCTTAACAGTAGATTTTTAATTAATGTATTTTTTATATAAAACATACAACATATAAAAGACAAATTAAAAAGATTGAAATATATAGGTCACAAAACACATAGCTATAAAAATAAAATTATACTCTGACACTAAAACACAAATAAAAAATCAACATAATAAAGTCTAAAATAAAATTAAAATTTATTCTTGTTTATTGTTTCCAGCCTTACTTTGTGGAACTCCATAATCATGAAATAAATAAAGATTAGTAAAAGTTTCACAATTTTATTAAAATATAACCTGACAATATTGTTTCGACAGCTATGCTGTCATTATAAAAAGTAATATAATTATAAACAAACACGTCGCTAAGGTAGATACAAAAATAGGTAACTAGATAAAATAATAAATTATTTGTGTGAATGAATGTGAAACTTTTACTAAAATCTATTCTGATTCTGAGTCAGTTAGTCTGATATTTGTTTATACATTTGCGAGTTATGTAGCTTAATCAACTCTTTAGATTTAGAATCAAAAGAATAACATAACTCATCTTTTAAGTGCAAATAACTTTTGCTATGGAGCAACCCTACAATACTAGCAGTAGAAAGCCTATTACGTTGATTGGTTTTTAGCAAATTCTTTTGCGAGAATATTTGCTCAACCTTTTCAGAGGAATGCGGCAAGAACAGTAAATTAAGAATAAAGTTAAAAACATAGTACACAACAATTTATTAATTTTTACTCAATAATTTTAACAGTAGATTGAAGGTAAAAACAGTAGATCTCCTGCTAAAACAGTAGGTCTGGCATCACTGGACGCAGGTCAGGCTAGCCGAGTTTGAGACGCTGAAAGCGCCTGTGGTAGTCACGAGTTCAGCTATGTTAGAGGATGGTTTCTCCCGGTCTAGACTCGGCTAGCCTGGGCTGGAATTATTCACTGATGTTATTTCTCTTATATTTACGTTCTCGTGTCATCCTATTTTTTTTACAAATTTCGCTTTTATAATCTTATATTCTTATAACATAATTACTATAAACTATGTATTACTTGGAATAAAAATATTTTAGAATCATTCAAAGTATCTGGTTATAATTCGTTTGTTACAGTTTTATTGTGTTGAGAAAAACATTAGATTCATTTTCCCTTATGATAGAAAATAATGGTAGTTTACAGTTAATAAAATAAAGAAAGTGCGGCCTAATTATGTATATTCGTTAAAAAAGAAATCTAATGCCATATAATAACGATAATTAAAAGAAATATACTCGTAAGTCAATATTCAACACAAAGTTTATTCAAATATCTTTTGTTAAATAATTTCTAATAAAATAAGAGTTACTTACATTTAGTTAGAAATTTTTCATAATCTTTAAAATGCACGTGTTATTAAAAACTATTAAATAATTAAATTATTTTGAAGTTGGATTGCAGCGGCAATTTGCACAGACCCGGCATGCCTGGATTAAAGATAGGCTCCGTCCAAGATTCAGTTCTATGTACTGTCGCCGTTATGTCTGCTGGGAGGCTCCATTAAAAATACAGATTAATTTTTAACATACTTATTTAAAAGTTCGTTACTGAAATCCATAAGTCTCATCTGTGTGTCCGCTAATCCGTCCGAGTGGATTTTTGAAATTTTAAAATTTTCCATATTCAGATGGATCATCAAAATGTAGAAAAACATCTATGACACACACAGTTTCCTTTCTTTTAGCAAAAAAGTATTAAAAATTTTCTCGTGCTCATGCTTTTAAATTGGTTCTGGCGTTGCAGCTTGCTTACTTTTGATTTATTTGTTATGAGATGTATTGTTTATTTTACTTATTGGTACTACGCCAATTAACGTTTCTTGACGAAGAAAGGCGTTTTTAAAAATGGTACTTTATTTTAAAAACGCAAAAGACGGAGCCCAAGTTACAAAATGAACACAGTTTATTGTTAAGTACAATAAGATATTTATTCGTCGTGGATTTACACAATATGCACTTGCATAATCGCTTAAATACTATTATACAATTTCAACTTAAAACTGATAATAATGATGTTCAGAAAGACCGAGGTAAACAGTAACCATGGCTACCAGTTTCTACGGCTTTCTGGGTGAGTATGGCTTAAAAGAAGGTAAACATCTACCCTGATAGACAGTTTCTATCTTTCAAGCTTCGTCGTAACTCAGACTGAACTGTCCCATAAAGTGCTGGTCTTTATATACTCCTTCTGTGGGCGTGAAATCGTGGCCGTGTGCCTACGTGACTTCCTTATAGAGTTCTAAGTACTGCAGCTGCTGTGGCCTACGTGACTTCCTTATAGAGTTCTGCGTACTGCGGCTGCTGTGGCCTACGTGACTTCCTTGTAGAGTTCTGCGTACTTCAGAAGCCCGCTATGCACACACGTGGCCGTGGGCTTGATACCGCGCCTGCAATCGTAGGCGCCCCGCTTGAGGCGTTTAGCTTGCATACATTTATAATGAGGTCGCACTTCGCTTGGGTAATGAACAAATGTTAACTCGCCTTTCGTTTTTTTAACATTTTTTTTATTTCTTGGTGTATATAATACATAATTATGTTTTGGGAAATACTGTTTTTATTTTGCTGTAGTCGTTTTTAACACCATAGTGGTATTTAATTTTTTGCGAATTGCAATTTTGATGATTATATCATTAATTTGCATTTGCATTTCTAATTCTGTCTACCCAGAGAAAATGGTGACGAGCCGCCGCTGGTCTGGTAGCACCAAAATCGTTTCAGAACGATGACAAGGTTTTCTCTAAAGGCCTATTATGATTATGTACATCACCAATGAAATAAAAAAAATACTTTAAATCACTGATACATACTTTACATTTTGAACATGTAAATTGCGTGTGTCGATTGGGATTCTCACAAAAGATTCTCACAAAAGGTGAGAAACTTGCAGCCGGTGCCGATCTTAGCTCTCTCGACACCCTCGGGCAGAGTCCTTCAGAGCGCCCTTATGAACTTAAAAAAGTGATTGTTATCGAATGATTTTACCAATTTCGGCGCCAAACTGCCTAACGCCCTCGGGCGGCGTCCGACCTCACACCCCCCAAAGGCCGGCACTGCTTGCAGCGTTACACTCTTTAACACGATTACATGCTTTGGTACATAATTTTAGAAATACTTTTTTGTGCTAAGGTAGATCTTCCTCCAATTCTTCTTGTACTTCTCCTCCCTGCACATCTTCTTCCTGAAGGCTTGAGTGACTTGGAAGAGCTCCTGAAACTAGAGAGCAAATGATTTCTCGATTGAAATCTGTCGGTGAAATCGTTCAAACAGTAATTTCTTTCTTTGGCACTAATGAGTTTACACAAAACATCTAAAACGTGAAAAAATAACCTCACCTGTACATTGATCATACATGTATCATGAATAATCTACTAACATATCACCATCATGGACAGTTGAAGCGAAATTTACCTATCTGGTCTTGAATACTGGTCGAGTATCATGTTCCAAAGTAGCAAAATGGAAAGTTTCAAAAATAGATTTAGCCTATTCAGTTTGTTACTAAATTATACAGGGTGTCATGAGTTAGAACGCATTAATTTTAAAGGGTGATAGAAGACATCAAAAGAAACAAAATTATCTTAATAATTTTTTTTCTATGTAATAGGCTTTCGAGTAATTTAGAAAAAGCCATTGCCATATCTGGCAACCTTGCTTAGGTATAATTGCAGCTGGGTCTTGACCTTGTTTTAGAAAATGAAACAAACAAAATTATGGTGACAACCGTTGTTTAAAAGTAATAAACATCCGAAGCAGATTAGTCGGGTGACTAATTCTACAAAAATTGTAATCCGCACTGTCCTTCCGTAAAAAAAAAATTGTACGTTGTACGTTAAAAATACGCTGATTCATAACAAACTGTAAAAATAAAACAATAATTGACCTACATTTTATATTTATTAATTTCAGTTATATTTTCAAAATTTCTTGACGTATTTGTTTTTTTTAAATACTATCTTATGTAAAGAAATTTTGATTAAGGCACCTAATTACCGTAAAATTAAAGATTTTTTAATGTAGCCAAAACAAGGTTTCAACAAAATCCCTTAACCTAATTACCTAATTTAAATTAGATAAAGCTTCTCTTTAAAATATATTCTCTTATAAAATAATTAAAAACTCTTATATTAGATAAGCAGCAACTGGTGCGTTATTGATAAATTATTATTTCAAAGTTATTAATAGGTATATGATTTGTATGCACTTAAAGATTCTGAAATATGCATGCACTTATGCACTATAAAAACGTGAAATATGCACTTAAAAATCATGAAATATGCGTTTGTTAGAAATTTTTAATAAATATATGCACTTTCATTATTAAAAAAACACCTGTTTAGCGTTATTTACATTTTATTTACAAAAATTATTTTAATTAGACATCCTATGCAATAATTTCATTAATTATATTTTCTAAACATAGAGCGTGACAGTTCACAATGACGTACATTTTTAAATTTTCAAAAGTAAACATATGCTTATTATCCCTAAATATTGTTTTATATTTTGAGAAACTTCGATCCACATCGCAAGACGTAATTGGGGCATACTTAAAATTATTTAATTCTACAAGCGAATAATGTTTTAGCTCGTCTAAAATGTCTTGGCCAGATAATGTTTTATAGTCAATTTTTGTTTTATAGTCAAACACTTTGGCCCTTTTACTTTATTCAAAGAAACACCTAACAATTTTACATGCTCAAGAGATGCGTCTAATGAATTTCCCTGACTTTCTAATTTCTGAATTACTTTAGCTAAACGCACAAAATTTGTCAAAACAAACAATAATTCTACCCTCACCTCCTTAGTATTAAAAGCATCCTGTGCGCTTTGTATGCATAGTGCATCGTGTTTATTAAGTTTATTTACAAATACTTTAATAATATCAAAATAAGTTGTATAATATTCTGCTGCAGAAAGCTAAGTACCCCACCTTGTTATTACAGGCTCAGGTGGGAGAGGCACTTCTTGAGCAGTTTCCCTAAACATTTGTATGCGATATGGAGCTTTACAAACAATTTTTTTTACATCTGAAATTATAGAGTTTACGTTAGGATATATTTCCCGCACTTTTTCCGCAACTCTATGCATTGCATGGGCAAGACAAGTTAAGTGGATCATTTTTTCGTACAGAACTTGTAAGCCTGCTCCAGCCTTGATCATGTACGGTGCCGCGTCGGTGATGAAAAGGAGTACTTTGTTGTACTGTATGCCGTCCGGCCACAAAATAGCCATCGAATAATTAAACAATTATGCCACAGAACAATGATTGGTGCTATTGAAAACGTCCATTGCTAATAGATAGGATTTGGGATTGTTCTCCGAATTTAAAACGCCATTTATAACGTTAACCACGTATCTGAAAACAAAAATTTGATTTTTATTTTATCGAACTACATAATTAGTCGGTTACAAACAATTAGAGCAAAACAGTTATTTAAAAAAATTATATTTTAATTAAGCAAAAATATTGTTGTGATTAAATATGTAACTAACAAAATAGAAAATAAAACATCCGTAAATTGCTCTGCTGTCTTTAATTAGTTAAATTTTACTAACAAAACGAAGGAAATGAAGTTTCTACGCACCTTCCAGTAGTGTCAGTAGATTCGTCAATGGAAATCCTTATCTAGTTATTCGCTACATGTTTTCTAATTGATTTTATGGTCTCTTCGTATAAACGAGGTAAATAATTTTTCCTGAGTGTAGACTCGTCGGGTATTGGCATTTTTAAAATTTCTTCCAGAAAATTACGAAATGCAGAGTGATTAATTTTACTTAACGGGATATCTGCAGCCACTAATGCACTACATAGTTTTTTATTAAATTCGATCGATTTGCTGTACTCACCGCGCGAATTATTAAGGTACCCCGGTAACAATGTTTGTTTTTTTGATTTCAGGGCAACACACTTTTGATGTCGAACCGTGTTCAGATGTTGTGTAACTTGAAAGCGTTTCGTTGCAGTCACTTTATCGTCGCACACTGTACAATACAACACCTTATCGTCAGTTGTAAGAACACTGAATTCCTTAACATAACTTCGAAGTGTAACAGACACAGACCGTTTTTCTTTACCCATCTTTACACTCTAAAATTTCCAACTGAAATGCAGTTTGCAATTTCTGAACTGTCTTAATTGAAAGATTACAAGATTTTTCTTGTACAACAACTTTTTCTTTTTTTTAACTTTTTCTTTCTTAAAAAATATTAACAAGTACACAGATGGTTAAGGCAGTAAAATATTTTAAAGCCTATTATTTAACAATAAGCTTAAATTATGGGTTTCCCCTAGACTCAACTAAGCCGCCCTTGGTTGGTTGTCTTAAATGCTAAAATTATTTTAAAAATATTAGAAATTTCATAATTAAAGCATGTAAAACGCTCAAAAAGTGGTAAAATATGCACACTCGTTCAAAAATGCTAAAATATGCATGCATTTATAAAAAACACCTAAATATGCATTTATATGCACTTTCAAATTGACATATGTGATTCATATGTGGCATAAACATGTAGAAATATAACTCTGCATATGTTTGCTATAAGCAGAAAAAACATGCAAATGCATAGAAATCCTATACCTAGTTATTTAAGTTTGTTGTTGTGATAGATGAGAGGCATCTGCCGACAAAGCGCCATAATTAAAGTCTATTATTAACGCGGCAAAATGATGTTAAAGTTTCCAACTTTATTATTTTTTTTTCTGCTGTTTTGTTCCTTTTGATGTCTTCTATCACCCCTTAAAATTAATGCGTTCTAACCCCGACACGCTGTATAGGTAGGTACAAAACGCTTAAGGTTATTTAATAAAATTAGTTTCTTAGGTTGTAAGCATAGTCTAGCTAAATCAAATTGTCAAACTGCTTTTCATAATATCACGTTACAAGTTATTTACATGTCGATGCATTTACATAAATGAGAAACCAGAAATGTTTGTGGTAATCAAATTTCTAAGTGATAAATTACATTTCATCATGAATTCCTTAATAGAAGTATATAATGTAGACGTAGAGCACACATGATCGTCCGCGACCACGTCGGGGACTTAGTGCTGATAATGATGGAAAATTTAGATTTGCTGTAAAACGTTTTCATCACAATCAAAGACAAGATTGACTGCATAATACTAAATATTTCTAATTAAAGAACGAGATTTCAGTAGACATTTTATTATAAACTCAATAACGATTTCTTTTATTGCGATATGCACGGTTTAAAGAAATACGATAGTTATAATTTTACTATACAAACTATCTCGAAGTTCAACTTGTTTATGCTATAAACTACAGAAAATCTAAACATTCCGTCATTATCAGGAGAACGTCCCCGATGTGGTCGCGGATGCTGTGTGTGCTCTACATAACACATCAGCAGTGCCATTTTCAACAATGATCAAACCCAGAAATTATGTCACGTTTTATTTTAGCCACAGAATAATATTTGATGCACAAGCATAAATACTTAACAGTAGAAACATCTGTTGACTCATCTATGAGAAGAAAATACGTGAAACTCCAATATCTTCAAGTAAAGTGCCGAAAATGCTAGGTGCTGCAATGTATTTGATTAGCCCTGAACATTTAGTACGTGTACGATGAAGCTGTAATTTGGCAAGTCCTGAATCTCTTCCAAGATCTATCAATAGTTTACTTGATGATCCACGATTTTAAATAAACAAGCATGCCGATATATATTGCTAATTTTATATCCCCCTCCGTTTCCTCATTCGTAATGTTAACAACATAATTTAAGATCTTCTGTTTGTTTTTTTGAGAATGTAATGCTTTCATCCTCCGTTCATGGCTTTTGGCAGAACCATGTTTCCTTAAATCGTTGATGTGAGCTCTTATAGCCACCTTGCAAACTTTACACCAAGCTGAATTTGTTGATGTGGATGAAGTTGTTAGCTTCTAAGCAACCTAAAAATAAAAATTAAAACTATATTGATAATTCTGATTAAACAAAAATGTAGGAGTATAATTTTTTACGTTTTTCCCACCAGCATGAAAGCAGCTGCTAAATTACGGAACGCACCCATTCGACAAGTGCCTAGTCGGAGCACGACCGGACGACGTGATTGGCCACGCGGTGACGAATCAGATTTAAATTCTCAACGGCGCGCGGCGGAAAATTGGAATGTAAATACCTCCTTATATGATTGTGTGTTGTGCATTTTACATACGAATTGATTGAAATTATTGAAAATATAATGGCCCGCATGATTTGCTCTTTATTAACCTTTTCATTATCTATAATAATTGTAATTAGAATGCGTCAAGAAATAACCGAGAATATGTTAGAAAACTGAAGATTTGGACTCTTTTTAACTCGTAAAAAGCACGTAACATTACGTAGTGGTATACTTGGCATGTTTTGATATAAAACAGATAAATCAATTACTTCAAAAATATTTTTTTGATATTGATTATGAAAGGTGACTTTTTTAACGAAAAATCGTAAGGAAAGTAGCATTATTTTAAATATTTTTTGTAATTATGTTTCTAAAAAAACAAACTTCAATCTCCTTGGAGATTATTGTCAAAGAATACTGTTTTTCTGATTTTTTTTAAATTTTGCATAAATCCTTTTAGGACAAATTTCTAAAGTTACTATATGCAAAATAACCGTGTACCAAGTTACGAAGTCTGACTACATAGCTACATAATTGCACAATATACATGTATACTAATTTGAGTTTGTTAATTTTGAAAAGATAACATACATTCATTCATAAATAAAGACAAAGTTTGAGAAATACAGTGCTGACCAATGAATGATCTGAACATCTGAATGATCATACATATTCTTAATTCAACTATTTAATCAAGATTACACTGAGGGGAACGCTAAGAAAAGGAGTTGTGATTTATTGGAGCAGTGCATTTTTTACTTTTTGTCTCTATTCATGAATGAAAGTATGTTATTTTTTTAATTATTAATTATTTTATTTGTTTTTGTAAAAACATGCCAGGTATACCACTACGCATCATTCATTAAAGCTATTGACCCGTATGATTTATCTTTCTTTACGAGTTAAAAAGAGTATACATTTTCAGTTTTTTAACATATTGTTGGTTATTTGTTGACGCATTCTAATTTACAATTGTAGATAATGAAAGGATTATTGAAGAGCAAATTTATTATGCCCATTATGTTTTCAGTAATTTCAATCAATTCGTATGTAAAATGCACAACACACAATCATATAAAGAGGTATTTACATTCCAATTTGCCGCCGCGCGCCGTTGAGAAGTTAAATCTGATTCGTCACAGCGTGGCCAATCACGTCGTCCGGCCGTGCTCCGACTAGGCGCTTGTTCCATTCGGCAGCTACCCATGTCAAATCAAACGCAAAGATAACCGCTTATGCAAAAGTCGTCATACTTCGGGGCAATGCTGCCAGAAGGAAGTTAACACCAAATATTTCAGCTGGATTTCTCGCAAACTGGTAGAACAGGAGTAATTGATTTTCGAACCCCTATAACCGGAAATTAGATATCTCGGTAACCGCACATGAGAAAGTCGTCAAAATTTCACCCTAGTTGCTATTAAAGACGACATTAAAGATGGCCGTTAAAGCAGCTGTCGCAAAACGGTCCCCCTTCAAAGAGGGGTGTCGGTCCACCCCTAAGTTTAATAGTTTATAGACTGATAACCGCTCATACAAAAATCATCATACTTTGAGACAATGCTGCCAGAAGTAAGTAAACACCGAATATTCCAGCTGGATTTCTCGCAAACTGATAGAAGAGGGGTAATTTCGATAGACACGTTACCGTTCATACAAAGATCTTCAAACTTTGAGATAATCTATATATTTAAAACACAAGGCTTATTTTTGTTCCAGTTCGTTTGAGAGATCCACCAGGCCGATTTACGCGTTTCTTTTTTTAAATTAAAGCTTTCGCTGTGTAGATTAGTCAACACTACTTAATTTTTATATTAGTATTATTAGAAGCACACAAACACCGAATATTCACATTAGATTTCTCGCAAATGAAAAGGGCAGAGATAATGAATTTTTTAAATCTGAGATTCGCATTGCCTGAAGTCTTTATTAGAAACTTAAATTTCGTTTTCCAAGTTCGCTAGTTTATGCTTACGCAAACTGGTTCAGAGCTGTTTGTTTACATAATGTCCGAAAGTATAACATTACGCCCGTGAACTGTTGAAACTATTTTGTTTTATATATGATGCCAAATAAGAAGATGCAGGGGAAAGTGATTGGGTTGGGTTTATTGAATTGTTTAGACCATACACCGAAAGAAATTTCGGTTTTTATAACAAAAATCCTTACTTTCGACTTCCAAATAAATGCATTTACTTTTGAGTTAAACAAAATGCAGGTAGATTTAAATGAAATGGCTAGATTCTGCTTTTGTTTACTACTTTCAACTGAGTTTTTAATCTGAAATCTGTTTTACTTTTAAGTTAATTATAAATTTCTTGTTTCAACTGCAAATGAGGTCTTTTAAATGCAGAATCTTTTAAATGCAGGTATATTACATTTCAAGAGAAATGATAACAATTTACATTTAAAGTAAAATTTTAATTCAAGTGAGTGTGGTTTTAAAATAAAAGTATAAGTTGTTACAAGCACAATTACATGTTTTTAAAATCAGCTATTTAGCTTTGTTTCGACAGCAATTCTTTTAATTTGAGTTAATTCGGCATTTTTATTTATACCGTTAAAACGTGCACACGGTTAAATTAGTTAGTCGTTGTTTTATGTACCGAGCAAAATGGAAGGAAATTTGCAACAAGTGTTTTATGTTAGTGCAACGCTATAAAAAAATAATATAACAGATATAATGTACAATAATAGATATGATCTTAAACAATTGTAATAAAATTTTTGTAATAGCTACTGAAATTTGTATTAAATGTTTTAATGAACATTACCTATCCTATGAAGTAGGTTCACCATCAAATAATATAAATATTATTATAATAGAATCATTAACATGTTTCACGGCCTCGATGCATATCTATAATGTTACCAGAAAATGTTTTTTAACAAATAAGTATTTATGTATAAGCAAACTGTGTATGTTCTGTATTTTTTATAAGTTATTGTTTTATTTCAATATTTTTTTTTCTTTTTATGTTTGTCCTAGTCATTGCAAACAAGGCACTTCTCGTGAACGCTATCCGATACAGAAAGAAGTTTTAATTTAAGTTCCTGGCGATACATGTTCACATCCTTTTTCTCAGATAGAGGAACGTTGTGTACAAGATTATAGAAAAAGTAAATTATGTAAATACCACAGTTGCAAGCATCTTTTTGTTGTAAATGCGATGTAGTACTTTCAATTTTCCACTTTTGATGGTCAAAAAAAGTTTTATGAAATTTTATATACTTCTCTAAGAACGATAAAATGAAACCCAAGGACTTTTTGGTTTGGGAAGCTATTGTTTCTGTATTTGTTACTAAAGGATCTAGAAACGAGAACGTCTTGTTTCTGATATTTGCTATTGCTAAACACCATGGTTCGTATTAATTAAAGTCGAGAAAATAACAGTTTTATCCTATAATTGAATATTTTTTATAATGAATTCATGAAAAGATCCTACAAAAGCTTTTAGTTTAAATGTTTCCGTGGAATAAGAACAGTTCACCACAAGGTATTGTCCGTCATTAAAAATGTTTAGCATCAAATCTACCATAAGATCCGATATCCAATTTTTGATAGATAATCGCAGAGCACAGATAAACCTAACAGATGCACAGCCAAATGGAGTAAAATGCGCTTGCTTTTTAGTTGCAGTATTTTTCGACAGAGTGCGCTACATATAGAATTCAAACGAAATTTAAAGAAAGAAATAGGTTTTGCACGAGTGAATATTTGAATTCCATCGTATTAACCACGCGGTGACGTAAGAGAAGCAAAAAGTTTGAGACAATTTCTTTAAATAATAATGGAATAAAGTGGAACCTATGTAATAAATAAATTCATTATAACCTTTCTAATTAATTTTTTTGTTAAATATTTTGAAAAATTGATATTAATTAACACCAAAATTAAATTATAATTTTATATACGTAGTTATTACAGTTGATGACAAAGATTGATTTCTTATTACCAGTTAACTCCAAACTTAATTAAGATCATTTTAAGTATATATAATTTTCAAAGTTGTTTTCATCAAGTTAACTACAAAGTATTTATTATGGTTAATAAATGCAAAAATATTGTTGCAACTAACATAAAACATAAAATTATTCAAATTTACCATTGTCATATTGTGATGATATTTTTCAGTGTGGAGGTGATTTTAAAACTAAATAAAAACTATAAAGTTATGCTCATAATTCTTGATACAACAAAATAAAACCAATAAGATATGTTTGAGTTGTGTTTTATTAAAAATATATAATTTTTGTGAAACCGTACGCGAAGTAAACACAATACAGGCCGCGAAATCCAATTTCCAAGTAACTTACAATTAATACCATAGTTCAGGTAAATAACGTTTTGAAAAGAAAAAAATTTGGGAAAAGCTGAAAATTGATATATACGCTTAAAATGTGGTGCTGAGAAACGTATCACAACTCCTCATGCGTGGGTGATCAAGGTCCTTTGATGCATGCATAATTCTATCTAAAGCACTAGGTATACATACACATGAATGGACCTTGGTGGGTGATGAGCCGGCTGCGCCATCTTGGAAAAATGGCGGACAAAATTGCTTTCTCGCTAATATTTCGGAAAGTATTAATTTTATGGGAATCAATAATCTGAATGAAAATGTAGCTGACAAGATTCCCCACAATTTAATTTTTTTATCAAACCTCGTACCTTCAATAGTTTCTGAGATAGAATTTTTTCAGCAACTGTCATTTTTTGACATTCCGAAAAGTGACGTTTTTTGCGTGTTTTTCGTAAATATTTCAAGTTTGGCTACTCCTACGTACAAAATGGATTTTATAAACGTTAACGAGAATTAGATTTCCTACAAAAAAGTTGGTTATTGAATGTCGCGCAGCTATTTTCGGATATATGATTTTGTAATAGTATATTAAGTATCAAGAACATTAAGGACAGTTTAAGATCGACGACAATGTTTGGCGACTGAGCGAAGCGAAGTCGCCAATATTGTAGAAGATCGGTAAACTCCTTACTGTTTGAGATGCTTATACTATTTTTTGTACGACCATTGCGAATACAAAGGTATTAACTAAGGAAATATCCCCGAAAAAAATAGATTTAGGATAATTTATTTTTGCCCTGTATATCCACCAAACATTAAGTAGGTTTTGTCGTTACCATGGATACGTTTGTAATTACTATTATTTTTGAATGTCACGATATTTGTCAAACTCGTGAGAATGAGTGAATCTGAAAATGAATATAATTGGGATATTGAAGAGTCCTGAGCAAATTTAAATAAACAACATACATTTTTTTAAATAGTCCAATTATTTAGAAAATAAATGATTTCTCGCGAAAGAGACAACTAAAGATCATGCATTTATTTTATAAATTACATATAATTTACTTACCGTTCTGTTTTTGACAGAACTGAACGGTAAGTAATTACTTACCGATGCGTTTTTGCTTAGCAACCAGTAAAAATAACCTACTGTTCTAAAGCCAAGTATGGTAAACAATCCGAAATAGCATGGTCGTACAAAAAGAAAATTGTTATCACGAATGTTATGAGAATTACATATTTTGACCACTAGTAAATAAAAAACGGTTAGTCAGATATGCCTAATTCCATGCCAAATCACATAATTTAAAAACATATCTCAGATTTTGTTCAATTTTTTTCCTTGCATTGATACATACGAAATTATATTAAATTAATTTTCTCAGATTTTTTGAATGAAAATGGCCGAAGTAGAAATTTTTTGAAAAATTTTGATTTTGATGCAAATTCTGCTACCAGAACATCATCTTACCAAAATTGGCATAACTCTTGTTTTATTTCTTGAGTTATCTGGCTCATCCAGGTGTCAGATTCAAGCTAGTTTCTGGATCTTTCAGAGAGGCTGATACTTTTTTACTCTGCAAAGTCGTTGCATGTTACTTGATATAATCTGAAAGATCCAAGAACTAGCTTTAATCTAACACCTGGATGAGCCAGATAACACAAAAAATAAGAGATATGACAAGGATATAACAAATTTAATTAGATGATGTAGAATGTCGGATAGCAGAATTTTCAAGAAAATTCTGAGACATTGAAGCACATGGCTCTACTTGAATTGACATGAAATTAGCCGAATGAAAAAACATATAGATTGAGAAAGTAGTTTATGCTTAGAATATAAAACTATAGGAAGGAACATAATCATCTACCACATACGACGAAGATGGGGTCTCAATATGGCGAAGTAGGTGTTTCCGGTTTTGTAATGAGATATTTCCATTGGCGGTTCTCACTGTCTCGAAATGTGCACATAAACTACATAACCTCAATTTTAAAACCTAATATCTTATATACTAATTCATGAAGACAAAGCTACCGGTCCCTTTTTCTCGGCCCCCAGACCACTTTGAAAGCTGTGGGTGGTCTTATTTTGAAGCTAAGAACCGCCTGGCGTTACGGATTTTTGTCGTTTTTTTAAATTCATAAGTGGGAGGAGGAGACGGAAGGGGACATTAAAAGTTTTGCTCTTTCAGGGACAGTTTGGTGCCGCGAGTTAGTGATCATTCCGACCTTATCGGCGGCGATTTCCACCGTAGTTTAAGTCCACCTGTAGAGACCGAAGTGAGTGTGCTTAAGCCAACCGAAAAAAGGTGGGTCGACCGAAGCTAGAGACGGTGGCGCAGGAAAATAAGACGGCGAGCTACAACATAAGAAAGCGCCACCGTCTCTAGCTTCGGTCGACCCACCTTTTTTCGGTTGGGTCAACCACACGCACTTCGGCCTCTACAGGTCATTTCTACCTACTGACCCATGGAGACAGAGAGAGATTTGAAATTAATCTTAGAATATAAATATTATGTTTAATATTCTAAACAAACGAATACTTAATTATGAAATGTAATTCTCTTCTTCTTATTTGTCGGAGTTTGAGAGAAAATCAGTTTTAGGTGGTGTCTAATGGCGGTCAGTGTGACGTCATATCCGTCGCTTTTAAAGCTCATTGCGCCGTGTAGTTACGCTCCTTCCTACAGTTTTATATTCTAAGAGTTTATGAGATTTCCATTATGTTGGTTTTGGCGTTATCTTGAAACTAATAATTAATAGGCTAATAGTTACATCAAAAAACCATAAATATACGAGTTATGAAGCATAGTTTTTACAATGGCTGACTTCGGGTTAACCTGGGGCAAAAAACCCATATGCATTTGAAAACTTATAAAAATTATTTTTTATTGAACTTCTTACCATGATTAGTTTCCGAACTAGGTTTTTCGAAATTTCTTAATCTTCAGAATATACGGTGATATCGGAGTTTTTGTTAAGCAAACTCGTACAATGATGCAAGAAAATAGATATTTAAGGGAGTTGTGGTGGGATAGTCTGAGCCAAAAGTTATGGAACTTTGCTATTTTGACAAATAGAAATAATTACATAGATTTGCTTCAAATAATGGATCAAACGATACTAGTTTTATTAGAATGCATCTGAAAGCAGTTTAGTTATTATTTATATGTTTTTAATTAATTATTAGTCTTTCTAAACTCAAGATATTAACTTTTGACTGTCTAGTCCAAGCTTAAGAACGTGAAAATATGACGAAAAAAACAATTATTCTAATCAGAAATTTCATTCAATCAAATCAAACAACGTTTAGACGACGTTTATGGTGATTTATCTCCTTTATATTCCACTGTAAAAAGTAGTCAAAATGTTTCCGTTTGGGGCAAGAATCTCTTGAAGATGATGAGCGCACCAGTCGTCCACTTGAAGCGGTAACGCTTCAAAAAGTCGCAATCATTGAAAAAATGGTATTAGAAGATCGCCGTTTGAAAGTTAAAGAGTTAGCAGTGATGTCTGACATTTCGGAAACAAGTATTCTTCGAATTCTTCATGACCATTTGGGTATGAATAAAATTAGTGCAAGATGGGTACCGCGTCTTCTTTTTGCTGTTCAACGTCAACGTCGCGTCGAATGTGCGCGCTCGTTTTTAAACTTGTGTGGAGACGACCCAAAGCCAATTTTAGAGTCCATTGTCACTGGAAATGAAACAATGGTTCTGTATTATGATCCTCTATCCAAAAGGGAATCGATGAAATGGCTGCGATCCGACTAACCTCGTCTCAAAGAGGCGAAAGTCGTTCTATCGACAAAGAAGCTATGGCAACAATATTCTGGGATTGTGACGGCATTTTACTGATTGATTTTAAAGGTCGCAATACAACTGTTAACAGTACATATTATGCGTCTTTATTGCATAAATTGAGAAACAATATTCGTGAAAAATGTGGAGGAAAATTGACAAGAGGTGTTCGATTATTACACGGCAATGCACCCACTCATACTACCGCAATTTCACAAGCTGCCATTCGCGAAGGCGTCTTTGAAGCATTGGATCATCCACTGTACAGTTCGGATATGGTTCCTAGTGACTATTATTTATTTTCCAATTTAAAGAAAGACGTTAGGGGACGTCGTTTTAAGGACGAGAACGAGTTGCAAGCAGTTGTAATTGAACATTTTGAATGAAAAACTTCAGATTATTTTTACAAGGGCATTGAATTATTAATTCCACGTTGTAATAAGTGTATTGACATTAGGGGATATTTTATATTGAAAAATAAATTATATTTTACCAAGTTAATTTTTTCTATATCAGGCCGAGAATTCATGGCGCTTACCTCGTACTTTTCGGAAAACAGTCACTACAATAATGGGTATTTTTTGAAATTTGATATGAAAAAGGCCTTTAGCGGGACTCTTTTGCAATTTTCTCAGGTTTTATGAGGTATACTTATAAAATACCTCAAAACAAAGTTGAAGCCTACAAAATGACTTATATTATTCTTTGGTGTGCAATAAATGTCGACCGATAATGTATGTTCGAAGAAAAGTGCGTTTCTATGACACTTATGCACTCATTTTCATGGTTAATTATATTTTTCACAAAATATATACTTCCACAATTTTTACGGGCGTTTCAGAGCTCATTCTACATGATTATTACCTTTCAAATAGGCCATTAACCATACTTTCAAGATGGATAGTATTCGAGTTACACGATGGCGAATATACCTGTGGTCCTTAAAATTAATTAATTGTTAGTTGCTTCGACAATTCACAATTAATTAATTGTTAGTTAAAATTATTAATTGTAATTGTCATTGCAATTAACAATTGATATTCATTATGATGACAATTAACCTGATATTTATTAAAAAGGTGGCAGATTGCTATATAATAATGCGTCCCTTAAATAATCAGATGTTTTTTATTTGTAACTACAGCTGGGACATACGTTTTCTTATTAAAAGCTTTTTACGATTTATATTTTTATAGAGATTGTGCAGATAATACATTTTTAATAGTTTACAAAGTTTATTTGTGCACCCAATATTACAATACATGCATAAAGATATTTCAATTGCTTTTTTTATTTATAATAGGGTTTGTTTAAAAGTCTGGGACAAAACTGAAATGCGATCTGCTGTTATTACAAAATACTAGAAGGATCTTCATAGATATTCTCGACGAACAAAAAGTTTATCTCTGAATTCGTGAAGTCGGTCTGTCTGTCTGTCGCCTTTTTCCCTGTTGACTTTTTTGAATTTTTCTTGGAAAATCTCTTTTTTGGAATCTTATAGTACATTGGATTCTAAGAAACTTTTGGTTGAAACATTTTTTCGTATCTCTTCGGGAAAGTGGTCAAAATGACCACCGAAAATTTCAGTAAATTTTTGAAAAATGAAAAATTTTTAATTTTTTTAAATTTACGAAAAAATAAACATTTTTAGCAACAAAAAAAAATTTGTTCGTCATGGCAATGGTAGCTCTGCGCATTCTCAACTGGTTTTATTTAAATTTAAAAACTTTCATAAAATTGCAGTCTGCAATTAAGAGATTAATTGCGATTAAATATAATTGCAACTGAAATATCATAATTAAATCTTTAATCTCCAGTCGTCTTTACGATTTTTTACGAAACTAATTGTTTTATGTAATTTCCATAGAAACGCTGTAACCTATTCGACGCCGCCTTTCTATTAACAATGAATTAAATTGTTGATTTTTTAAAAGTATTAGAATTTGTAATTGCATATTTTTTAAGCTTGCACAAAAATATTGTGTATATCTTGTCCGCGAAATTATTTAAGCTTAATAATCTGAATAAAAATATAAAGACTTAATTGCGAGAAATCCCAAGTGAATGCCCATCTAAAAAGTTGATAGGTACTTAAAGAAAGTGCTATATGAAATATTTAAGCAATCTAATATTTGCTAATGAACTAAACAATATTCTAATCGAAGCTTTTTAAACTAAAACAAATTAAGAAGAAATACGTATTTATTAATCGACTCCGCACAAATACTGCAAATCCAGTCAATATATCAAAGCCAAACACACTAAGAACTGCTCCGCTGTGAGACAAATAACATTGTTAAAATTTCTTCCCTTTTATGAATTTAACACGAATAATTTTCCACGTATCAGTCACCACGTGCATCGGCTTGCCGGCTGTAAGCTTACGCATGCTATATAATAACGTTGCATTCGACCAAACAATTAATGAATATTACTTCATTATTTGTATGGACAAATGTAGTTGCCCAGAGCTCAGTCACGCCACCTAGTTCAGTTGCACGAACTAACCACAAAAATAAGCGTATTTATTCTCAAGAGGCTGCATATCTGTTTATTATCTGGGGTCAGAGCAATTGTATTTGGTAAAATTACCAATGGAGTAACTTACTTTGTAGGAAAGACTTTCATAATAACCGTACTCGCATACCAGTCCGTTAGGTAAGAGGTTAAGTTCGTGAAGTTTCATAGATTAGAATGTTTTACTTTTATCTTACGGTGCAGAAATCTGAACTAGAAATAGTTTAGTTTGGGTAGCATGTCTAAACTGAACTGTTTATTCCGGTATATCCTTTGTATGTGTGTTGCTTCATGTATATATATAACAAAGTCACACCATTTCCTCGATGAGACTTCTAAAAGTCCTTGTATTTGGGAGAAGTAATTGTGGGTTATCTTTAAGTTACCTTTAGCATCTAAATACAGTAAGTTTCCTTGGAGTGGTGGTAAGTTCTTAATAGGTGTAGGGCATTTTACTTCCACAATTCTGTCAGTCGTCAAGACCGGAAGCTCGAACTGTAACGCAACATCGCTTTTCATAATACGAAATAGCCAAAGGTTCCGTCTCTATGCCATATTTCATTGCGTTGTTAATTTTAGGGCCCTCCAACATGTAAGTTTCAGCTAACCGGTCTCTTAACTGGAATCGAAACTAGCTTTACATATTTCTCCGAAACGTAAAGCTGTAACTCTAATACTTTGCTCCTGCAACCAGGGGAGGTTTTCTCTCTGATTCCTTGTATTTTTCTCTATGTCGGTTAGGGAAGATGGCGCTCTAGATTTAATGTTATTTATTTTAATGGTGCATTTAAGGCAGTAGTGGTCGTTCTCGTAATTATTCGATGGATTTTCGCAGAATTGATGTACTCATCCACCACATGAATCACATTGCACCCAATCCGGTTTTTCGTTTAATTTACCCTCATTGCAGTACATGCACCTGGCAAAATCGAATTTTTTCGGTAACGGATCCTTTAGATTTACAATTCTTATTAATGTATTTCCCTACAAAGTGAGAATTGGGCGACCTTAACTTCTTCTTCCATCCCTCTTTAGAATTCACAGGGGTGTTCAATTGACCACCTTTTTTTTCTGTTAGTTTGCCTTTTCTTTTAGCAGTCAGTTCAGTTAGCTGATGCTTACAAGATGGTGTGGCTGATTGATATTATTTAGATTCTGTTGGAGCGTTTTTATGAAAAAGTAAAATATCTCAAATTAATTAGTAGCCCAACCTATACGCATATAAACATTTTAGTAGCCCAATCTTGACGCAAACGCCAATTTAAAAATCATCTCGCAACTTACTTATAAAAAGTATCTCAAATGGAGGAATTCCGCCGAATCTGGTAACCCTGCGGTCGCAACAGGTTATGATTCACGTTATAATACCCCACGTAATACTTACTTACGTGGGGTATTATAACAGTATAACGGGTATAAACTACGGATTATCTCGCATTTAAATGAAGTAAGTACTTAAGCTAAACAAATCGCTTCGTCTAAGTTGTATCGATAACAAAATAAATAATTAGTCGGCTTCATGGTCCTTAAATCGATACAAATGGGTGGAACCCATATTTTTAATTATTATTATTTCTTGATTCCTCTTCGCAATTTATGAACTTAAGAAACCAGTACCTACGCTCCTGAATCTACAGAAACAAAACTCTCTGCCGCGGCATAAGTACAATAAGTATTTTCTTAGTCAAATTTGAAGTAACTACAGACCTGTTCAGTATCTTGTTTTGGAGTAAAATGTAGTTGTTACAGTTTACTATTGAAATCTAGGAGGACTAGAGATAGACAAACGGACAGACAAGAAATCGAAAACATAAAGCAGCGCTTCTGTTACTTAATATTAACAGAACTGCAATATGGGCAGGTACAAGACGATTTATCTTAGATTTCTAGAATTGAAAGTTACGACCCATACACGTAAATACATTCCTTAAAAACATCGAATGTTTCCAATGGAACGATTTTCTTCGCCGTTATTCAATTTTTCTATAAACTCTGGTGAAATAGGCTCCTCTGTTGGTTTGGAGGTTTTTAGATATACAAATTGTGCTTTGTCTTCTTTAGTGTGAAGTCTTTACTGTTCAAAATTGCAAAATTAAAATTTGTTGTCATCGGATCTCTATCCTTTGACCAATTTTCCAAAAGATTGAAATAGTTATTTACAAACTGACGAACAGAAAATCGCTCTCTAAGTCTTTATGGGCGCATTAATGGATCCCAGTCCGTTATTTGTACTCGGATTCCTACTGCAGGTCTTTCATGCCATTTTGAATTTTTTATAATCCACTGGTAATTGAGATATTGTAGAAACTCTTTGACTTTACTTTCAGTTTTTGTCTCCCATTTATTGATAGAAAAACAGTTTTGTTGCTGTTTCAAAGGTTTCTTAATTTTTGTACGTTTGTAGAGCATACAGGTCCTAATTCCGGATATCTACTTATTTTCCTTAAACATTTTTCTAAAATCTTTCTCTTGGAATACCAAACGATGATATATCCATGTAATCCATATGTAAATCTGGATTGAAATTACGTAGAGTATCAAATATAAAACTGTAGTCCTAAGCTCTTGCACCTCGACAAATACTAATGGCAAATGGACGAATGTCTTTGTCACTAGTTTCAACAACCATTAAAAAGTAATCTTTCCACATACTTTGCATGTAGCATCAATCTGGATGGATATTACTATTTTGAGATATTGCTCTTCTACGTTATATGATTCACATGAAATAACGTGTTTCACTATAAAAGAATATCTTTAGACTCTCGTATTTTTTCATGTTTTTCGCGCCACTTGCTGAGCTATGTTCCAGATATCGTTGGTTTTCCGCCATTTGGATTTTTATAACGCAAGGAACGCAGATAGCTCACAACTTTTGATTTCGGCGGCTCATTTATGTTATTTTCTCTCCATCTAGTCAAAATCGCATTTGACTTTTGGATACCACCCTTGAAAGAGGTTATTATAAAGGATTTAGTTCCATGTCTAAACCTCTGGCAAGATTTTCAGTACGATAATCGGTTCACTGCCAGGTGCCAGGAAAGCAGTGATACTCTACTTTGACTAGTATGATACAGTAAATACAGTGCCACAGGGCAGTGCTTTCCTATGTATTTACCTGCAGAACAACGGTACTCGACCTTCTCACCGCCCAGAATTGTTTTGATAGACATTTTACTCCATGTTGCTTCAGAGGATATGCATGCGTGCTTTTGCTTCTCCAGTAGACTCGGATTCTCTATTTTATTTGGTTGTTTTCTTGTAGAACGGGATATCTTCTTTCTTCGATCACTGAAATCATCATAGTTGAAACCCTCTACAGATTCATTTAATATTTGGTGGTATCTTCTGGCAATCTGGAGATCAAAATTACACTAATCTACTATCCGTTTTAAAAAAACAAGACACCTGAGTTTAAAAGTTTGTAATTTATTCAGGGCTCGATTGTTCTGAAGTTCGGTAGTTTCTCACAGGTTTACACTATACACGAGCAATAATTTTTTCGGGAAGTAAACTTTAATAGTGTAGGAACTATACTCACGAAGCGGCCCGGTTCGACTCTCGGTACCGGCAGATCTGGTTAACTTTTTCTGAAGTTTTCCTTAGCTGTAACACAAATGTCGGATTTATGCTATAGACCATCTGTTAAGTCGGCTGCAGCCGCACATTCAGCCTACGTGATAGTAATAATCGCACCTCCCTCTCGCAAAAACTTCATAGCTTCTGGGACCTGCTTCGCCAGGTAATGGGTAGCAATTATAATTATTACTATTATTAATAAAAAGTTGACAAGAAATGTAGTTTTGCAAAGAGCTTTGCATGCATGTAATGTTACATTTTTTTCCTTAACATTTTCTTAAATTTATAAGAATTTAGTTGGTAATATCTTACGTAAATGCACATATCCGAAAAGATAATGAAGTTTTAAATTTTTTAAAATAAAGTTAGTATTTTACTGATTTTTATTCAAATTAAGGACTCTTTAAAAATTAATTTTAAATGTATTGTCCTTTTCAGATACATATATTTACGTAAGATACTACAAATATTAAATTTTAAAACTTTTAAATAAATATGGCAAAGTTACAAGCATGAAAAAGATCAATCCTATGTGAAGTACTCTCCGCAAAACTACATTTCTCACCAACCATGGTTAACAACATTATACTTATGACCAATACGTATTTTGGTAACGATGTTACCCTTTTAAAAGATAACATCGTTACCGAAATACATGTTGGCATAAGTCAAATACACTGTATGGTTAGGAGACACTGTTTAAAATTTAGCCGGTGGACGTTTGCCGCAGCTCCACGACACATTTTCTTGTGGCGTCTTATGAAAGGCCATAAAAAACGTCTCATCAATGTCTGAATAGATAGCCGATCGATGTGTGCCGTGACTGCACTTTTTGGTCCTCCAATGACTAATCGCCGTACATAACTACGCCGTTACGAACGAAATTAGTTATCCGGATTACAAACCCATACATATCCACCTGAATGAACAATACGAATCGAAGAGACGCTCATCTGTTATCTATCATAACATACCAGTAGCTCATCGTAATGATCTATACTCATCTTTAAGGTAGTTGTTCATCATACAATTGCATAAAAAGGAATCTGGTACCCAACTGAAGTAGTAGTATCTTTTCTTGACATGCTCGCGGTGAATGGTATCCACGTGATTCTGGATGTCTTTGCCTACTTCAGCACGTGATTTATGATTACTAATTTATTGTATTAATGATTATATTATTGAAATTTGATATAGACTAGAATTAGTTACTGTCAGAATCTTATACAACGGGATTTGAGAAACCTGCTGGATGTAGTGGGTGTGATAAGGTTTATTGAATATCAGAAAAAAGATTTAATCACTGTCAAAAAATGTAATTCCTTACAATGTATCAAGACTATAATTATTTAATTATACAAAAAATATTAGAATAGCGTATGTTAATACATAAAAAATTAATAGATAGGTTTGTAAATCTAATATAATAATATACTACTATGACCAAACAATGCTTTCTATCCATTCAATATAACGTGCCACTTTTGTATATACACCAGGAGTATTGACTTTGCCGCATTCTATGCCAAAAGAAGTAACTCCCACAACATTGTATGTACAATAAGGCTCATCATTTGCTACTTGTAGTGGACCGCCAGAATCACCCTAAAACGTAAAAAATAAAATAAAATACATATTTCCTATCGTTCCATATAGTACAGTGCTATTAAATTAAGATGCAATATGCTCTATATTGCATTTTAAAATAATTATATCAAACCATTGCATTGACTGTATGTTTATGCAACCAACAATATATAAACACTTATAAAGTGCTAGCGGTTTGACTTTTTCCATTTGACATTCATTAAGCTAATAATTAACGCCGAGTTTATTAGAAATACAAAAGTAAATTAAAGTAACATTTATTGTAAAATAAAAGATGCAGTGGTATATTTTTGATAATAAACCACGTCTGTTCGAGAGAAGAATGCATACTTTTAACAACCAACCAAATTAACCTAACTTTAAACAACAGGTAAATAGAATTATTTATTTGAAAAAATTAATCACCACTTTATTTTAGATATTTTTCAAAATTCCCACCCTCTTATTCCAAACAGTAACCTAGTCTATGATAAAAATGCTGAACTGCATTAGAAATCTTGATGGAAGTCTGTTTGAGCTTATCACATTCTGCAACAACTGTTTCTTTTAATTCGTTTGTGTTTTGTATGGGTGTATGGGTGTATGGGTATAAACTTTTGATTTGAGGTAACCCCAAATGAAAAAATCATTTGGAGCTAATCAGGGGACCTGGCTGGCCAGACTATTGGCCGATTTCTTCCAATCCACTGCTCAGAGAAATTTCCATTAAGAAAGTTTCTGACCCCCACCGTCGAGTGAGATGGAGAACCAGGCGTTGGTACTAGGCATTTTCAATGGCAAGTTGCTGGATTTGAGGAACTATTGAATTACGGAAAATATTTAAATTAGAATGGGAGTTTAAAACGGCATTAATGAAAAATGGACCAATTGGTGTATTATTGATTATACCCAAGCAGAGATTTACTTTCTCCCTATACTGTGTATGAGTCCAATTTTGTATGTGTAAATTTCTTTGTGTCCAATATATGTAATAAGTGATAACAGGTTACGCTGAAGTTAGTTGAACTGTAGAATCATAAAGTGTACCTGTAATTTCGTGAATTTACTTTTACATTTAGAGAAAAGGTAGCTTCAGCGGTGAAACAGATTTTGTGTAATAACTGTTCATCTGTATTTAATAAATTTAACTTTTTTTTGCAAAAATCTGTCCTATTAATTTTGTAAATTTTAAATAATTGCTAATGATTTTGTATTTTAAACTCTTAAGCATTTCGAGCACTGCAGGCTAAGATTTCAAAAATTGAAGCAACGTAACTTAATGAACTAAAAGGTTTCACTTCCGTGTAAACTAAAATATTCAGTCTCATCTCCTTTGTTAATACAGTTCTTGCTCGCTTACGATTTGAGTGACCAGCAATACACCCTTCATTTCTTAATTTATTAAATGTACTTAAAATTGTAGAAGGATGTGAGATAGGGCGAGTTGGAAATTCAGCAGCAAATAAATCACAAGCCATTTGTAAGCTATTGTGGTTTTGGAACCACAGACACATTTGTATCTTTTCTTCTTTAGTGTACCTTTTAATACCTGCTAAATAATTTAATACTAAATAATTGATTTAACAGTATACTAAGTAATTCATTTGTTTGATTTTACCGGCATATTAGATTGAACGAAATGATAAAAATACCGTGCTGTATATTTGGTTGCCTATGTGCACATAATGCTTTGACTCGATTAATTTAAAATGCAACATAGGGAAATGCACATATTGCAAGTTAATTTAATAGCACTGTATGTATAATAGTTCCATGACGTCATTACAATAAAACAGTATAAAAATATCTAAAATATTTTATATATTTCAGTCTGTTTTGGAGCCATCATCAGAGTAACAGTTAAAGATTGTCAATAAATAACTAACACTTTAAGGTCCAAGTGTACCCAAAAATCGCGTGTTGTTTGTTTCATAAATAATATAATAATGTGATAACTTTGGTGTTAAATTAATACTTTAGGAATATTAAAAACTTGCTTACCTAACTTATTTTGGAAAAACTTTTTTTTTAATTATTTCACATGTTTTACGTGAGAAATTAATTTTTGAGAAACTGTACATTCAAAGTTAATCAAAATAATACCACTTAAGATTCATAGTATTTGAACTATTTTCCCAAAATTCTAAGAAAATTGTATGTCTAGGGACTAAATTATTACCTGCTTTTTGGCAAAAAAAAGCAGTTGTTTTGGCAATAATTTAATCGGTAAACATACGATTTTCTTAAAATTTTGGGAAACTAGTTCAAATACTATGAAACTTAAGTGGTATTTTTTTGGTTAACTTTGAATGTACAGTTTCTCTAAAATAAATTTTTCACGTAAAACATGTGAAATAATTTAATTTAAAAAAATCCAAAACAAGTTAGGTAAGGAAGTTTTTAACAATAGAGTATTAATTTAAAACAAAATTATCACATTATTATATTATTTATGAAACAAACAACACACGCTTTTTGGGTACACTTGGACCTTAAGTATATATAATTATGTCGCCCATATTACATCTTTATAACCCTGATGAAGACCCTAGTATAAGTCGAAATATAGGTTAGAATTGTACTGAAATGTAAGTAAAATTAAGTATTAACTAAAATAAATATTAACTATTTGTTAATGGTTTATAGGACATATTATAAATGTAAATTCGCATAGAAAAATTAGCACCCTGACTGGGGATCAAACCTAGTACTTCTACTAGGCTAGCATACCCGCCAATGCTCTACCCAAGTGAACTATAAGGGTCAACCCACAGGACCTTGACAATTTCTTCATACGTATTAATTGCCTTCATAAAAGGTGTGCTAGATATATTTGCTTTATTAACTTGATGAACCGGCTTTTCGTAGGCAATACATCAAAGCATCAAAGCTAATCTAGATCTTTATTCTCTAAGGAAATTCATTCTAATTTAAAGTTACTTAACTTAAATTAAATAAATTAACTATTTCCATTAGAGTTTGCATTTATAATATGATTATGGTTAATATTTTTTATTTTTTAAGATTTTTTGTTTTCATGACCAATACTTATTAATTTCAAACGATTTGTGATGAGTTTATGGTCTGTTTATTTATAATTAGCTTACATTTTCTCACTTATGCCTACGTTTCGATAATCAATTGTTATCATCATCAGGGCCTAAAATAATTCAATGATCTTATTATAATGTATTTGACAAATATATGTTTATTGGTTTTTTTGGTTTATTTTTTAAAATTACTTACTGTGTAGATTGTGCTAATCGTCTAGTATTTAAATTGGGGACCATAATATTTTTTGAAATGTTTTTGTTTATGACTGAACACCATTGACTTGGTTATCTTATTTATAACCACTATCTTAAAATTGTTTAAAACTTATTATTAAATCTTAGGTTAAAATTAACGTGTTTTCACAAATAGTAGTCTATACATATAAATTGATTAGATTACACTAGTGTGTTTACAAACCTTTTTAACATTGTGTGGTGTGGTATTAGTATGTTGTAGATTCCTAGCTTGTATCTAAAAAGATTTCTATAACTTCACTTGTTTATTTTTGTAATTATATTTGCATATATCGTTGAGCAAACATTACCTTCGATATCTGTTTTTAAATTCATGTTATTGTAACGAATAGTAAACCCACATATGACGTCATCAAACATTCTAGATATATGAGTCGTCAATTGTATGACTCATCAATCAACACGTGCAAGTATGACTCATCGATACGCCTCATTGACGTCACCGACAGCTGCGTGTATGACTCATCATCACGCCATCGAATATTCTAGATGTATTAGTCATCGTATGGATATATATTGAGTCGCGGGTAGAAGGAGTTAGTTAATGTTTAACCGGCGTCGTGTTGAAATGTACTCTGAATAAATAAATTGTTAATACATAAATAGTTTTTATATAAATAAGTCCTCAAATAAATTTGTAATTACCTAGCATTTTTAAATTCTTTAGTTTGTTAAATAGTTTATAGTTATAGTGTTTTTAATTAAGTGCATTGTAAATAATCTTCTCTTTATTAATAGACGAATTTAAACAGCATTTTGATTATTAGTTTAAAAAGAACGTTACATTATTTTTTGTTTTTGTTATATATAGGGCTTCTGTAATTAGTCTTTTTTTGTAGTTAGGTTGTATGTTTAATATTTTTGGTTTTTCTATGTCTATAATATGATCTGTGTTTTATTTATGATATGTTGTGCTAATCCTCTTGTATTCTTATTCATTTTGTTGGGGGTTGAGTTTTCGTTTATGTTGTTTGATTGTGTCTTATTGTTTTGTTTGATTTTTTTAATGTCTGATTTGTGTTGACTTGTTCTATTTTTTAGCCATTGTTTGCTTTGTCCTATGTATTGTTTTGAGCATGTTTTGCACTGTATAGAATAAATAGTATTTGTCTGGAAATTTATTGGTGTAGGATCTTTTCACTGTCATGTGTTGTTGATGCTCAAAACAATACATAGAACAAAGCAAACAATGGCTAAAAAATAGAACAAGTCAACACAAATCAGACATTAAAAAAATCAAACAAAACAATAAGACACAATCAAACAACATAAACCAAAACTCAACCCACAACAAAGCAGGATTAGCACAACATATCGTAAATAACACAGATCATATTATAGACAAAATCCAAAAATATTAAACATACAACCTAACTACAAAAAAAGACTAATTACAGAAGCCCTATATATAACAAAAAAAAAATAACATGAATTTAAAAACAGATATCGAAGGTAATGTTTGCTCAACGATATATGCAAATATAATTACAAAAATAAACAAGTGAAGTTATAGAAATCTTTTTAGATACAAGCTAGGAATCTACAACATACTAATACCACACCACACAATGTCAAAAAGGTTTGTAAACACACTAGTGTAATCTAATCAATTTATATGTATAGACTACTATTTGTGAAAACACGTTAATTTTAACCTAAGATTTAATAATAAGTTTTTTAAACAATCTTAAGATAGTGATTATCAAGCCCAACCAACTGGGTGCTGAATGGGTAGTTAAGTGCACAATTTCGTGTAGTCGAATGTATAGGTATAAAATTACGGCGAGTCCAGGTTTTTAAACTGTAATAACTAGAAACAGTAAATCAACTGTTCAACAATGCTTATTCCGATTATTCCGATAGCAATATTTAGAAAAAGATAAATTATTTAGTGGATTAATTTTTAAAACTTACTATGCATTTCGCATGTGTAAACGATACGGTCCAGACCGGCTGATAATGCATTTTATTCTTTGTTTTAAATTCCCTAGTCGACGAGACGACGACGCCAATTTACTTTTTTATAATTATATTTTAAATAACCTTTTTAATTCCGTTGAGTTATGTATTTTTTTAACCATATTTAACTAATTTCTGTGCACGACTGTATGCTTACTGTAAAGCAATATTTAAACAAAGACGGATAATTTATTGCAATTATTGAATTAAATTTTTAAATAAGATTTTAAATCTTACTGAACTTACCTGGTATGCATTTCGTATATGCAAACAATACGGCCCAGACCGGTTGATAATGCAACTTATTGTTTTATATATTGTTTTACATATATAAAACAATCACATTTTAAATTATTGCATCTTTGTTAAAACAAAATGTAGCGACCTGTTTTTTTAACGAACCTTTTTAATTCCGTAGACAGAAATGTTTCTTCTCGAAATTGATTTAAATTTTGAAATTTATACATCGTAAAGTATTCCTGGGCTGAGGAGGTGGAAAAATTATAATTTAAATTATAGATAGGGAAACTATTAAACCTTAAATGCCTTAATTTTTTGCGTAATTTATTCTATGATTATAAAGAATTGTTGAACAGTTGACTTACTGTTTCTAGTTATTACAGTTTAAAAACCTGGACTCGCCGTAATTTTATACCTATACATTCGACTACACGAAATTGTGCACTTAACTACCCATTCAGCACCCAGTTGGTTGGGCTTGGTGATTATAAATAAGATAACCAAGTCAATGGTGTTCAGTCATAAACAAAAACATTTCAAAAAATATTATGGTCCCCAATTTAAATACTAGACGATTAGCACAATCTACACAGTAAGTAATTTTAAAAAATAAACCAAAAAAACCAATAAACATATATTTGTCAAATACATTATAATAAGATCATTGAATTATTTTAGGCCCTGATGATGATAACAATTGATTATCGAAACGTAGGCATAAGTGAGAAAATGTAAGCTAATTATAAATAAACAGACCATAAACCCATCACAAATCGTTTTAAATTATGGTTAATAGTTATTTTAATTAAAATTATAATTGATCAAATATAACAAATTCAAAAATAACAAACCAGACATGTATCTTTACGTTCGGTGTGTGAACCTGCACAAGCTTGAGTATCATCAATTCCATTTTTCAGCCTTATGTCACTATAACGGCTGTACTTTTGATTACATTCATCTTCCGTAAAATATTCTAAAGCGACTTTCATCAATACGTCACTTCCATGTCTCGATGAGGATTCAACTCTACCCCATCCAGTTGCTAAAGGTTTAATGTTCCTGTCAATCGTAGAATTTGTTTCCAAACAGGCAGGTCTAACATAATTATTCAATGTAGCTGGACGATTTAGTTTAAGGAGAGCTATATCATTATACTTTGATTGTCGTCTGTAGTTATGATGTCGAAATTCCTGTGAAATAGTAAAGTCTTGTGGTTCGGCTTCACCTGCATTGTTGATAAGGTTTATATCTCCAACTCTGATATATTTTGCTACTCCACTACAACAAAAATAAAATTAGATATATGACAATTTACATATACATACACACATATACAATTTACATATACAGATTGCACCAACCAAGTGGGATGGAGGGTCCAAATACGGGCCAAATACCTATTTTTAATTTTTTTTATTTCTTAAAAACCAAGCGTATTTTTTATGGAATACATAAGTATTTCTTAACTTTTTTGATATAAGGTATCATGACGCTAACGTCTAGTAGTTACGAAGATAGTATAGATTTTAATAGAAAAAAGCTGTTTATTTCGTCCAATTTTAATAAAAATCTAAATGTGATAGAAGAAACTAACTATAAAAAAAAATGTGATTTGTCAAAACATAATAAATAGGCATGTTCTACTACAAGGGTCACGCTGTATATTGTGAGATACCATGAACCTAGAGGAGTTAGAGCTGGCAACACGGCATTGTTACATACCACCATCTTTCATTAGCAAGCTTTTACAACAGTTGAGTCGCTGCTTTCACAGAGTAAACATGGTGCATACGATTTGTCGTGTCGAAATATGAATTTGTCAAGAGAACATGTGCGCGCTATGATTTACTATGATTTCAAGGTCGGTTTAAGTGAACAACAAAGTCTTGAACGGTTGCAACGCGCATTTGGTGATAAAAGTCGTTCACGCACAACTGTTTCGCTGGTATAGGGAACTTAAAAGAGGACGGATATCGCTTGGTGATGAGGCACGTGCTAGTAGGCCCTGTTCGTCAGTTACTGTTGGAAATATTGAGAGAGTGCAGTGTGTTTACCTGCAGTGCTTGAGTCAGTCAATATTTCCGGGTTAATGTTGCATCACAACAATGTATAGTCACACATTGCACAGTAGACAGTTGAATTTTTACGTGAAAATAATGTAACAGTCATTGAACATCCACCTTATTTGCCTGATTTGGCTATGTGTGATTTCTGGTTGTCCTTTAACGTAAAGAAACATTTACGTGATCGACGTTTCACGACGGAGGATGAGATAGATGAAGCAATTCATCAATTTTTTGAGAGCATTCCAAAAGTTGACTGGCTTCAAGCGTTTAAGTTGTAGAAGATTCGGTTACAAAAGTGTATTGATGTAGGTGGTGATTACTTTGAACATAAATAAAATCATTTTACTAAAAAGACTTGTAGTTTTCTTGTATCTCAAAATATATAGCGTGACCCTCGTATATAAACTTTACTATTACATAGATAATTAACTTTTACAAAATCATTTTTACATAATTACAAAACATTTTTACATGATTGTTTTTAAATGGAACTACCCGCGTATTATTTTATCATTTATAGAATACCAGGTGTGGCAATTACATATCGATAATTTTCGTTTAGCGTTTGGTATGGCAACACTGTCGTGGTGCAGACTGCACCACTCGATTCTATACTGAGTTTACCGTTTATTCTCAAAGTTGCAAGTTCACACCGTTCCTCATTTGTGATTAAGAAATTTTTGAACATTGGTACAAAATGGAGCAAAATGAGTGATGTGTAAAAAAAATATGTGATTAAATTTTGTAACGGTATTTTTTACCAGTCTTGAATTAATGAAATTTTGGCGCGAAGTTGCTAAAAAAATCTTAAATGCGGTCCTGTAGATCTGTGTCTTTCTTGTATTTTAAATTATATACGGTATAAATAAACCTCATAAAAATATATTAAAGGTCATCTGTTAAAAACCCTTTCAGTCTAGTGGAGTCATTTCGTATAAAAAAATGATAAAGAATTGGGTTTCTATTGAAAATAAGAATATTGTTTAGACAGGTACCTGCAGTGCCAAATAATTCCGTTGTTAAAATGTAAAATATTGGTATTTTAGCTCGTGTGAAATCATGCTTTCAAGCTTTCTCATAAACACTTTAATATTTTATTCTCCGAAACTATTGTCAAAATCTATTCTGAGAGGAATTATAGTTTGTACGTGCTGAATGGTATTTTTTAAAGAGGCCATCTGTGTCTTGGAATACATCCTGTCCGCAATTTCTGTTATAAAGAATATTGCGTTCCAGACTTCCTTTGTGTTGGAAACACTAATCTTGATTCATCAACCCGAAATCATGCGATTCTTTTATTGGCTTATGCTAAACTGCACCCCGCTGAAAAATACTCCGCATATAGAAAAATAACCCCGAACTTAAGGCAGTCTCAACTAAGATGAGCTACTGAACAGAGAGTTGTCGTCTAGTCCAGCTAGGGTTTTTACGCCAAGCCTTGGATAGTTGACGTATAGTTTTGAAGAAGACAAATTTTGTTCCCGTTGTATTAATTGTGAATTTACATTCATTAAAAGTCTCGTTGTGTCTAAAATTTTCCGGACTTCCGTGCTATTAAATTGTGGGAAATTCATTTTCTTACCGAAAGTATCGTCTATTCTTTTACAGTTTAACAACAAAGTTAATTCCCGTCCAACATTTTGATAATAATAAATAATTACCGATTTTATCTTAAGTGATTGAACTATTGAATGATAAAGAAATTCGGATCTTATAAAAGATTAAAATTATAATTAACTATTGAATGCAAGTTACAATTTTTATTAAAGTTCTAGTGATATAATATAATAAAATAAAGAACTGGATTGCTTTTAATAATGATCTAATAATTAAAGTTATTTGAGTTATATGGTTGTACTAGAAGTTTTGGTTAGGGTGAATTGAATCACCAATATTTCCTCTTGACATAATGCAGTGAAGCTTAATTCATCGTGGGTCCAAATTAAGTAACTGCTGTCCTACAAGAATCTGTTCCAGTTTTTACTATTTAGCAGTAATGGTTCCTGGTGTTATAGAAGGCAATATCGTGCAATTTAGTACTAGTAGAGTTCGCAAACTTAAAAAACGCATCTAGAAATCAAGTCCGTGGCACATTGAAAGGTGTGCAAAGTCATAATAGAGAATTAATCGAGCTTCTTGATATAACATACAATTCAAGTTTACGCGCATACATAAAATATTTCCACTATGAACTTAAATGTACATAGTAGTCAAAATATATAATAACAAACTGAATACAAAGGTTATTCTGAAAGCCACTATGTTATAGTAATACAATACTTGGACAAACGTAATTACTGTATATTTTACATGATTCAGATATGCAGTGATATCTTCACGCCTAAACATGGCTGTCCACAATGTAGTATTGTCTGAATTGTCAGTTATTTTGTTGAAACCAGTCCATTGAGGTACAATCTGTGAACCACAATTTTGAACTTTACTTAAAATCTACACCAAATTATTTGTATCAGTAGGTATTGACTATTCTTGATTTTTCGGCAAATAACTAATTTTGCGTTTCGTTCGCAATGTGGCAAAGGTATTCTAGTCTTGGTATACTGAGAGTTTGACAAGGAATGGAAGTTTTGAGGCACAAGTAGTCGCTTTTTGTTGGAATTCCTACAGATAATTCGTTTTCTGGACATTGCTGAAAAGCTACCATCTGAGTTGCGTGAAAGGTATTACAACCGTTGATAGTTTCCTTTAACACGTCTACATTGTCTGCTGCAAATTGTAAAAAATAATGTCCTGAGCAATGCTTAAACTTCTGATTTCTTTAATCACACAAAAGCAAACTTAGCAAATTCAATAGTGATGATGGAATTTTTTTCATGTTATCTTCATTGGTAACTGCTAAAGTATCAGCATCTTCTACATCTCGAAAGTCTTTTTTTTATTTGCGAGGCTACTAAATAAAGTATATTTTACACCATAGGTCGATTTCCACCTCGTTATAAATATTGTTTTGTGGTTGTGGGTACATTAAAGTAGCTTCATTATTTTTATAAGATCTGAAAAATACAACGTATTTTCAGTTTCCGTAGAAAATACTACGGGTTCAAGTTACCACCCCGTAGGACATATCGGTCGTAAATTGTAACTGAATTATACACTTTTCTTTGGCTATGTCATGTTTTATTTCACCAACAATCTTTTCCCAAACCTCGCCACAATTTATCCCTTTGGTTTTCAGAATAACCTTTGTGTTCAGTTTTGTTATTATATATTTTGACTACTATGTACATTTAATTGCATAGTGGAAATATTTTATATATGCGTTTAAATGAGGAATAACAATTTTTTCCTCATAATTTACTTAAATTGTGTGTTATATCAAGAAGCTCTATTAATTCTCTATTATGACTTTGCATATCTAATCTCATTTTCACTGACCTTTGAATAGTTTCCGCAGTTCTTGCAGCGGATTCCTGAAGTTTCCCGCCCGTTTTACACAACACATTGTTTATAACTGAGTATCTGTTTCTTTTTTTATAAATTTAAAGAAATTTAAATGTATGTAATAGTTCATCGTCTGTTATAGAATAACTTAAAAACTCCGTGTTAAGGTTAATGTATTTACAAAAACAGTAAGAATTTTATAATTTTTTTCAACAAAATGTTAAATCACCTGCATTTGTAACTCCAATATTGTGCTAATAGTCGTATGTACTACTTCCGAACCTAGTAAGAGCAGTGCGTTAGAATGAGACGGAAGACGGGTGAAAATAGAGATAGAACGATCGCTGCTCAGCGGTAATTTATACATTGTCAGAATGAATTCGTCATATCTTCGTCACTGTCTAACCAATTTCAATGTTTCAAAAAGCGTTGGGTTGTAAAATCTCGAACTAACAACAATTATTTTTTGAACTTTTTTGATATCTTGTGTCGTCCAAAAGTTATCACGCTATAAACATCTTTCTATGTTTGCAGAAATTGAAATACGCATAATAAGGGAGTTAGAAGCTAATCTAGTGAGTATCCTTCCGTTCATTTAATGATAATTCTTGAGTGAAAATTAGCTCTAACTCGCTTAATACTTTAGAGATCGTATTTATTTTAATATAGACGGATAGCAAATAAAGTATTCTAGATCTGCTGTTTTTTCAGTTTTTTCCCCCCCGGTGGGATGTTGGACATTGCCTTATCGCCGGATATCGCCAGACGAATTTATGGGATTGATATACACCCTAAATAACATCCGATAACGTACTCCATACCTTTTTACCTTTCAGTGTACCACGGACAACAAAATCCGCTTTCAGATTTACCCTACCATACTGGTTTTGTTTGAAACTTATCAAGATGATTAAGGTATTGTGAAATATGATTTCTTTGTTTTATCGTGTAATATTTTTGTAGTTATTTAAATTTTTATATGTTGATTATTTACATATTTTTGTATTTAAACGTTCCTTACCGCTAACAGCTCTTATGCTGGGTATTAATATCAGAATTTTTAAGATCAAGAAATGTATTTTTATGTCTTATTTTTATATTCATTTAATAAATATGCTTTCAAGTGTAACTAAAGTGTGCAACATAGAACCACAAAATTATGAACGCTTTATATATCTTTTTCTACAGTCTAACTTTGATACTATTAAGTGTATTTAATTATTTGATCAAAATTTATTGGATCCGAGTTCATTTTCTGATTAGTGATCTGTGTTTTTTTGTTTAATTAATGTCATAACGTTTCAGATGGCGCCCTATTAGTGTATTTTATTGAGCTTTGAAACCTTCATCTATTCCTTTTAATAATTAGACAACTGTAGAATCAATACCTACTACCTGATATTCAAATTTGTAATAAAGAGCAAGATCTCAAGCCGTGGTAATCTTGAGCATCATAGTAAAGTAAGTATAAATATTTTGATATATTTTGATGTTTTATTGTTTATTTGTTCCGTGCAGACAAAATTGTTACAATTGTCGGTCCAACGTGGGCTAGATTTTTAGGTGTTACAATTGGCGCCCACCCTTTTATTGTTGTTTTCTCCTGCCGAAATATAGTTTGTTACAATTTTTAGTGAAATTAGGCAAAAAACCGTCGAAATTCTACGAAAATTGAATCCGGAGACCAAGAGGCAGAGTCAGCAGACCTACAAAAACTAGAATGGTAAAGTCGAAAATCAAGTTCACGACGATTTGTTTTTTTTAATGTCAAAGGATTAATTTAAAAAAAGAGTATGTCGCCCTAGGTCAGACAGTGAATGCAATCTTCTACACGGAAGTTTTGAAGCGTTTGAATACCAGAGTGCAGCGAGTTCCACTAGAATTAGTCGAAAATGGATGGACGTTACATCACGACAACGCACCGGTGCATGCCTAGTTAGCGGTGAATGGATTTTTGGCCAAACAGAAGATTTCTGTCCTCCCTCGCCAACCATTCAGCACCGATCTTGCCCGCGCGATGTCTTCCTATTCACAAAATTGAAGTCTACGCTGAAAGGAAACCGATTTGAGGGATCTTACAGATGACTCATTTAGTCGACATGCACATCATAGGTATCAACGTTCAAACATTTCTAAATCACACACAAGGAAGGCTGCGAACTTGCAACTTCGAGCATAGACGGTAAACTCAGAATAGAATCGAGTGGTGTGGTCGGCGTCCAATGTTGCCACATTGAGTTATTTCTGATTCAATGCATAAAATTGATAGAGCATTTAATTTATTTTGACCAAGAGAGGATCTAAGATAATTTTTTACCCTTTTGAGGGCTGAAGATAAATGCTCTCCAGCAGTCCAGAGCAGTTTGTTGTAGGGCGCCCCCAAAAACGTAGTGTTAATCCGGACACATTGAACCGTGTAATACAAGCTAAACGCAAATAATTTTAATATCACTTTATACAATTGTAGTCGTCATATTTTGTGTAGATATAGCTCAGTATAAGTAATTAAAGTATAATTAACTATTTAAAAAAATAGTTAACTGTGCGTAATAAGCTCATCTGTGCAGACAAAAAAACAAAGTTTCTTTCTGAAGATGTAGTTTATTGCACTAGTTAGATCATAAATATTAACAAAAAGACTTAGATAATGTTGCATAGAAATAGTATATTACATTTCGAAAGTTGTAAATAACAAATTACACTTGGAAATTCGTAATTTCATGCGTACATAATTTGCCTTACAACTAGAGCAATATATTTTCTTCTACCACACGTTAAATTGATTGCCAAATTGTGACATTTTTTAAATAACTGTTTGCTTTTTTGTGCTTGTCAAATATTTTGACAAAATAGCTGGCAATGCCGCCAACACAAATATGTGATAAACAAAAATGTTCTCACTAACTGTAGCATAATATACATATTACGTAACAGTTTTCCTTTTCATTACATAGTAGTGTTGACAATGACACCTTACTTGTTAAGTAAATCGTTTGTACTTGACAACTTACTTATACGGAAGTAGAAAAAAAGTAATTAATGTTTTTTAGTAATGAGACCAATGAGACCAGTAGTGCAGGGTTCTTGCGCACCTGGAAAACCTGGAATTGTCAGGAAAATTTCTTGTCTGGAAAAGTCAGGGAATGTCACGGAATTTACAAATTTCAAAAGCGCAAGAATCCTGAGTGCGGTCATCACTCAACTTGATTTGCGTTTTCGAGCTTTTTGCAGAGAACCGAAGAAAAACTTGTGCCCTTTTTTCCAGAAAGGTAGTCACGTTTGGTACTGCTTTCAGTACGAACGCAATATATACGTTCGTGTTATATACTTTTTGTTTTGTTTCGGGAGGTAGTATTTTTTTACGGGGACCAGCTGACTTACCTTTCTGGTTATTTTTTTGGATTTTTGATTTAATCCGAATAGGATGCAAATAAATTGTCATGCCCTTCACATTTTGAAGTAGAGTACCAAACCTCAAAATACTCCATGCGCGAAATGCAAAACCTACTCCGTAAAAATAAAAAAAATATCATGCAAATCCGTGCGAAGTCAACCGACTACAGTATTAGAAAATAGACACTTCAAGCTTTCATTTAAGCTATATATGATTGTGACATATCGCGGCACACATACTTAGATTCTCTAAAATATTTCATCAAAATGCATTTTATAAACACTGAGATATAGCTTGAGTTTGAATTTTTTAAGCAATATTACACAAGATAGAAATTTTTAATTAAGCCAATAAAATAATACATACCTTCACCTGTATAGGACATTTATCTAGAACACTTAGACGCCTGCAAATTTCTAAAACACATAATCTTTGAGAGCACGCTAACTACAAGTGCATAACGTCGCCTGTTGCACTTTTCTGTAAACCAACTTTGGGCTGTAATTACTCAATTTCAATACCGGACAGGGGATTAGTAAATGCATTTTTGAGGTCAATTGTTATCTGTGATCTATTTGAAATAGGGCTGATAGTGAAATTAGACTATGACTTTTTTACGTCTAGCTTGTATTAAACGGTCCAGTGTGGGGCGTGTTGTTTTAATGCTTACTTTTTAGCAGATTCATTCCTAAACCGTAGGATCCCGTACCTAGATACCTACGCTACCTACGAGGTCATTATATTATTAAAAATTGATCATATGATCATAAGTATAACATTTTCTGCTTGGAACTACTTACACTTACTACTACTAGTAGTAGTTACTACTACTTACTGCTGTACTTACAAGTCCTTTCTGTTTAGACAATGAGCTGCTGTTAAAACAAACAGCTCACTAATTAATGAGCCTCCACATAGCCACTGAATTTCGTCATTTTTTTCTGCATAGCCAATAGCAGCCTAAAAATTGAAAACAATTAAATGAATTCTTATATTTGATAAATTGCTAATGAATAAACGCGTACCATATGTGGAAACTCCTTGACTTCAGCTAATTCACCGCCGATAATATTCGTCACACGTTTCACCACGCAATCAGCCTGGGGGGCAGCATGTATTGTTGGTCGTGTATATACGTATTGCTGGTACTCCTTGCATTCTAAATCGAAAAAAAGCAAAATAAAAATGTTTAAGGCATCTTTAACAATTTACTTACTAGCTCTAGCTTTATCACCAACACGCAAACTAGTTTTCTGTGTGGTTGCTGAAGTAACAGGTATAGGTAATGAATTTACATTTTCATCTCCACAGCACACTAGTGGTCGCCTGTTTTCAAAACCACATCTATTTTTAAGAAGACCAGTATTTTTTAAAGCAGATAAAGCGGAGGGGCAGTTCGAAATTACACGACAGATTCCGAAACCACCATTATCTTGAGTACAAAAGTTTCCTGAAATTATACAAATAATTGAGTTCAGCTGCATCTTAATACATGTTGGTAAGCATTCGATGGCTAAAGTTCGCATCATGATGTTCTTTAATGAAAACTATGTTAAAAAAGTCTAATAACATACTCTTCTCCAATAGCTTCTTTAAGTAACATACACTCTCGAAGTATCACGCTAATTTTGTTTATAATATGTTACATCTATTTTTCTATTAGTTCTATCTAGAGTAGTACGATGCTTAAAACAATTTTCAAATCAGTCATTGTCTTAAAATACCATATACACAGGTAAGTTGAAAGACACAGTCAACTGCATTTTTTCAAAATATAAACATCCATGTACAAAATTATGTAATTAAGTATTATGCTAGAAACTTCTAAAATAATAGTCTAATAAAATAAATTTTAATTTAAAAATCAATTTTATATATTTATAATAAATATTAACAACACTTTTTTTTAATAGACGATTGTGCCTACTATCCATTTTTTTTTCTAGAGTTCTCTGACTTTGAAAGCGTATTGCTCGGGAACTACTGGACCAAATTAAATATTTTAAAAACGAGCAAATAATAAATTCATTTCTGCGTACAATAGAGTGATACTATATTTCTAACTGGTATACTTTTGTTTTTATCGGACGATACGCAATAAAAGGTAGCCATTTTTAGGGACAATTTCATTGAAAGTAAGTTCACTAAATTTCTTCTTAGAAAGTATATATCATATATCTATGAGATTTTTATTGGGGTTAGAAAGAAACCTTGCGGTTCTTATTCTATTAATTTTCAGACAAAAAAGCGTTTTATTTAAGATTTATGTGAGAAAATAGCGAACTATGCGTTCTTGTTTATTAATAGAGATAGCATCAAAATTTTTTCGCTATATCAACACTTTTCAGGTGTAGACATTACTGTTTTCAAAAAAATGTTTCTAATTTTAATAATAAAAACGCGGAAACAATAAAACGATTATTGATGACAAGCGGTTTCGACAAAAAACGATTTTATTGTTAAAATTCGGAACATTTTTTTAAAGAAAATAATGTCTACATATGAAAAGTGTTAATTTAGCGAAAAAAAATTGACGCTATCTCCATTAATAAACAAGAACGCATAGTTCTCTATTTTTTTATATATATTTTAGATGAAACACTGTTTTGTCCGAAAATTAATAGGATAACAACCGCAAGGTTTCTTTCAAACCCATACAAAAATCTCATAGATATATGAGATATACTTTCTGAGAAAAAAATATTTAATTCACTCTCAATGAAATTGTCCCTAAAAATGGGTACCTTTTATTATATATCGTCCAATACAAATAAAAGTATATCAGTTAGAAATATGATATTTTACTGTTACATCTAGAAATAAATTTACTATTTGCTCGTTTTTAAAATATTTAATTTGGTTCAGTAGTTTTCGGGCAATACGGTATCACAGTCAGAGGACTCGAGAAAAAAAATGGATAGTAGGTAATTTTGCCTAGGTAATGAGCCTATGCTGGTGTTGCCTATGTTACTAGGTGTTGATATATCTCGAATGGTCCTACTAAGAATATTATAGACTTCTTCGTTCAGTTTTCGTTGTAGAACGTATTGGTACAGAGCTTTACCTGGTCTAATGGTTGACTATACTACTATACTAAAATATATGGCAAAATACACTAAAATGCAGTTGAAATCTACATGAAATCTGTTTTAGCAAAACTATAACTATCTATTTATTAGTCTTTGGCCTTTAATTTGATATGTAAAACAGAAGAAATATTGTTTGTGCAGCTAGATTAAAAAGAGCTACATGAAAAATTTTAATTTAGTTTAGATATCTGTTTATTTTGGTAAACGCATGGATTATAATTTGAGTGAATGGATATTAGGGTATCCGTTAATTCTCAAATCGTGAATTTTTATGCGAGTACTGGTTAAATCACTTATTTTGATGACAAAAAAGAGTTTTGTAACTTTTTTGAACGTGGATTTTCACGTGCCTATGGACGAATCAATTTTCCTATTTAAATAACATGGGAAAATTGCTTTTCAAGACTTATCATTTATTTAAATAATTATTGTCTAGATTATTCTATTTTGCGCACCGTTGAAAATCATCAAAAATACTGTATAAAATGTGAAAGAAAAATTTGCGGACCCAAAAATTTCATTTTTACTATGCCACAGCAGCTCCAGTTTCGACTTTAAATTTTGTATCATAATCTTTTGTTGAATTAAGATGAAATGTCTTTTCTGACGGTTGAGGACACCATCGTCGAAATTTTTCTGTTTTTTTTTAAATGAACTTATATTAAAAAATTGAACAAGACGAAAAGGTAGCCTCGGAACCGTGTGTTGCATTTTTGAAAAGAAAAGTTTCGAATTTTGGACGTTTCTGCTAGCAATGTTTCCGTCTCTCTCGCAGCAATGTCTATTGCGTATTTCTTATGCAATTCCCAAAAAATTGATTTAAAGATAATAACCAAACGAAATATACTTTTCATGTATATTTCATAAATATTAATTCATTTTTTAATAATTTTTTAATATAAATTCATCAGAAAAAACAAAAAATGTTTCAACATTTGATGCTCCCTCAAAAAAGGAATATGCTACGGTGGCGCCCACAACCGTCAGAAACGTCCCCAATAATCGGCATGGTGTTTGACTAACGTAAAGTTACTGCATCCAGTTACCTAGGCCTCGCTGGTCGATCAGAGTACCGCAAAACGCCGGCATATTGGGGCAGAGAAGAGTAATTTTTAATAATGGACAAATTAAAACCACGTTTTAATAATAAATATTCAAATAATAATAATAATAAATAATAAGAATAAGAAATATCTTTTAAATTAAACGTGGATTTGATTAAATGCAATACAGATACAAATAATGAACAATTTCGTGCTTCATTTTGTCCCAATATGACGTCGTTTTATGGTATTCTGATCGACCAGCGCTACTGGTGTAGTGCTCTAGAGTCTAACACTAACGCTGCACCAAGCACCATCTATACTAAAAAACATGCAGTACCATCTTCCTTTCAACTTCCGCACGTTTCAGCTCGAACAGGCGTCACTGCAGAGCTGCAGACACTTTTTCGAATCATTTCATTTGATGCGGTTTATTGTTTTTGTGTAATCTAAATACGCAAAATTGCGTTAAAACTTGATATGAGAGTATCACTATAAAATTTTACATAAAGTGATTTGTTTATATGTGATGTAGTGCTGGTTATTGTAAAAGACGCGATGTCAAAGAAACTAGGCAAAATAAAAAAAATAACAAACGACAGGCACGGCAACACTGTGTTCGACGTAATAATTGTACGAAGAGTTATAACAAATACTTTAATATTATTAATATCGGAAATTTATTTTGAAAAATGCGAGAGCAAATTTAATAGTGCCTCTTGCGATGTGCAAATAAACGTGACATTTCTAAAATATTTGGAAAGTAATTAACAAATCGTCATTGTAATGAAAGATTGAATAGTTTAGAGAAATTGTAAAAGTTTATATATTTTAGCATAACAGTAATAAACCATCGTTTAACAGAAATAGTGCTGTATTTTAATTAGATACAGGTTTCTCACCGAAAAACCATTTGTTAGTTTGCACACCCATCTGCGAAGATGGCGCTTCAAAAATTCCCCTATTTTTATATGCTAAAGTATATGGAGTTTCCGGTATTAATACTTTTGTTATAATATCGCGTATTTTTCAACGGATTCAGGTAGTGAAGTTTTCTTCATGTTTTACTGTGAAAATGTGTGATAATAATATTTGAAACAAAACCCGGATTCGCAAAAAAGTGGGACATCTGAACATTCTGCGTAATTTTTGCTCATTTTGTTTCTGATGAAAAAATAGTGAAAAATGAGAGAAACAAAAACTGACCGATGAGTTTTTTCCGACAGAAGTATGTAGTTTATTTTGTGTATAAATGTTTTGCTGTTTAAATAAGTAGAAATGTAAACAAATATGGCGTGGCGTCTAGCATCACGTTACGGAATATTGTCTATTTATTAGGTGATATTAGCCTTAAACCCGATTTCGATGAAAATAAATTACCAACTAATGAAAAGGTCTTGAAGCTTCTATTTTATAATACGACATCATTAAAAAATAATTTACAAACTAGCATTAATCGTTCAATTAAAGGGATTATTACACATTGGGTGAAATTTAATATTCCCAATTTCTGAGCGATACTTTACATTTATTGAGTGTGGCAACAACTTTTTCCGTCAAAATATTTACATTACCTCAGATTTTATGACTTTCATAATAACGACCACGTGGCATATCATACGGTGATCCTGAGCTTTGAATTGATGGATCGCTCAATGTTTTTTAAGATGAAACTTGATCATTTAACATGGCCTTTACCTTCGATACTTTTTGACATTTTTTTGTGCAACAAAGAACAAACAATTACCGGCATTTCCAAAAAACCTTTAGAGAAAAAATACAGATATCATAACAGAAAAACAGCTGCTTCTATTTTGGATTCTGTCTCACTCGCACCCACACGTCGCGCCGCTATGCTTTAATACATATTTGCATATTTTATTTTCTGAGTGAAAAAATACTGCAAAAATTTGTTCAGTATTTCATGAAAATTAATTAAAAAACATCTTGTTCAATTTTTTAACATAAATTCATTCAAAAAAACAAAAAAAATTTCGATATTTGAAGTTCCCTCAAAAAAAGAATATATACGCTACGGTGGTGCCCTCAACCATCAGAAAATACCCCATTGAAGCTCTACAAAAATTTTCACACAAGATTTAATGACCACTGGCTTTGCAGGGTTCTTTCAAAGAACTTTTGACACTTCATCTTAATTCAACGAAAAATTATGGTAAAAAATCGAAACTGGAGCTGCGGTGGCATAGTAAAAACGAAATTTTTGGGTCCGCAAATTTTTTTTTCACATTTTATACACTACTTTTGATGATTTTCAACTAGAATAATCTAGACAATTATTTAAAAAAATGATAAGTCTTGAAAAGCGATTTTCACATGTTATTTAAATAGGAAAACTGATTCGTCCAGAGGCACGTGAAAATCCACGTTGAAAAAAATTACAAACCTCTTTTGGTCATCAAAATAAGTGATTTAACGGACACCCTAATGGACATCTCTACGAAAAAGTTGTTTTAAAAATAGATTTTGTAGTTCTGCTTTGACAGTGAAATCTAAACAAAAAATTGCAGTCCTCTGTGCAAAATAAATAAAGTTCTATCATTTCCATTCAAAATATATGATAAAATTCTTCTAAAATAACACTAATTAATTATCTAGTAAAAATTTAATTAATTAATGTATCTCATTAAAGTAAATGTAAAAAGCCAAAGAATAATAAGCAAATTTTTATGACAGAAAATAAGAAATACAATGTAATAGGTAAGTATATAATTCTGCTTTATATCGATTAAATAAGTAGTATTCTTTGATAAACGAATTATGACTTCCTAAATGATGTAATTATTATTACTTACCAATTTTCTGTTGACAATAAACAGAATTGAAAAGGAAAACGAAAATAAGAATAAAAATATTAAAACACTGACTATCAGAAACTTGCACCATTTTTCAATGTTAATTTCACAACCAATGAATTGCTAAACCATTAAATAACCAGATTTTTGGAAAACTGATTCTAGCAATTTTGCTTAATTTTACAGTTTCTTATAAGAATTCTAAATAAATCCATAAATATTATAAATAGTGGTTTTAACATTTAATTATATACCCGGAAGGATATTTGAATTGACGTACTCAATTTCCGCCGAGACGTCATATGACAATCAATGTTTATATTAATATAAAAGATTTTCTGTCGTACTGAAATGGGTGCACAAACTTATCACACAAAATGACAAGCCGCTTATAAGTTAACAAGTTGAAAGAAGTTGGACATTAGGCACTATAATAGTATTAAAAAAAGTGGGTGAAAACGCTAAAGTAAGTATTAAACAAACTGGTTTGATAAGTATACACGGTGAGTCATTACGGAGTAATCGGACTTTGCCAGTGGTTAGATAACCATTAAAGGTTTACTTTTGGAGAAAAACGGCATCGAAGTTCAGCCTAATGTTTTCAAATTTAATAGTATAAATGCACATGACACATATTTTAAAAGTTCAAGCAGATATTCAATACTACTAGAATGTGCCAGGATAGCGTAATAAAGTAATAAAAACGTCTTTATTTTGGCCAAGTGTTTCGTAGAATAACAACAGATAAACAGAATTAAATAAACAAAGCATGTTGAGAACGACCTCTCGATGGATATTGTTTCAAAAATGGTATTTTTGTTTTGTGTTGTTTCTGATGACTAAAACAATTTCAAATTCTTTTCATAGGCACATTAACCTCTATGTGTAATACAATACTGTAGGTTTGTGAATAAACACATCTTTTGAGGTCAAGATCAAGGAGATACCCGATACTATTTGGTTTCTCAAATGATAACAAATTGCAAACCCCTTACACTGCAGCTTTTAGTAATAAAACGTAACAGTACTTGTACTTGACTATGTAAACAAATCCATCAAGCATTCAGGGTCGTTGAATTAAAACAATACCTATTGATGGATAGATCAAATTAGCTAAACATGTCTTTACTTAATTAAAACTAATATCTGTTTATTAACGCATAACACATCAAATTTAATGATATCATTGGATGGGTCTGTATTAAAATGATGTCATTTCTGTCTGCGTTTACTATTAGAATAGAGGGGAATCCCCCAGATTAATAGATCGTTTTGTTTTAACATCTAAAATGGAATGTGCGTCGTTTGCATTCTTGTTGTGCTTGTTTAAACAGATGTCACGTTTTTACTGATGGTGTCAATTTCTAAAGATCTTGCATTTATTTCTATTCGACTTAACAACACTGACCTGCATCAATTATACGTACTTTTCTGATAACGTCGGTCAAAATTTTCGAAATTTTCAAGTTCATTTAATCAAAAAAAGTTACTAAGGTTTTATGTTTCTAATAACCAGAGAAGCTTATCCTCAAAGTCCGATCATTAAGTATTGAATCACCGTGTAGATGTAAGCGTCTTTTATCTTCGTTTGATTCTTAGTAGGTAAATAACTAAAAAGAATTGCACTTTACGTGAAATAGTGAGCCGTGGAAATTCCTTACAATTATCGCGAGCAGTGGCGTATTTAAGAATTTTTTTTGGTGGAGGGCTACTACTATATTTTCGGGGTCTTACGGGAAACCACGGTTTGATGACCTATGACTACAAAAAAATTCGGGAGGGGGCTTCAACACCACTAAATACGCCACTGATCGAGAGGAATCGTATATATTATTGGTTTCATAATGATCTAGGACAGTAAGGCTAAAATGATGCTATTTTTTATATAGATACAAACGAAAACTAAGAAATATATTAGCCTTGCTGTCTTAGATCAATATGAAGCCAATATAGCACATCACGTTGAAAATACGCGTATCCCAGGTTACGCGATTTGGTAGGGGTGCAAAGAGCATTTTTCAAAACTATATTAAATAAAATGTAGTGAATAATAAAATAAACACAAAATACATAAAATAGTATAAAACAAAAAATCACGCTAGCTGGGGAAATCTCGATTTACCGGAATTCTAATTTTGATTAGTTTTTTGGGAAAATAAATATAATAAATAATAAAGTTTGCCGAGTGAGGGGCATAAACATCTTTCTTGCCGGCCTTCATAAAAATATTTAGTTGTAGCTATTGGGTCTAGTGTTATTAATTAAAAATAATACGACCTTGACTAGATGGTGCCCAAGACCGCCCGCTCCTTTCAGCGACCAGACCCTGAGGCGCAGACCTCATGCATCTCATGGTTAAAATACAGCACTGATTGCATATTATAACTTCTTTTTTTTACTTTTAATACGTAGTTAGATCAGCATGTTTATTACGGTACACATAATTTGGTTATGAGAATGATTACATTATTACAATTCATAGAGAAGACGGCTCGAGAGCTCCTCAGCAAACTAAAATTGTGTGTTCTTTTATTTATATAACAAACATTTTACTTGTAGGTTAAGCAATTGATAACTGTAAGTAATTAGTTATCTATATCTCTTGTTTCAGATGAAGATAACACATCTTTAGGTAATTTGCATTTCAGTTTTTTAGGAATTGATGTGTGGGGCTCCGGCGCACGGTGACAGAGCTTTCTGTGAATGGTCTTCGCCAAATGGTTCAGAAAGCTTTGAATTGTTGGACTATTCAGTTCGTCATGAATTTGAATGTTTCTTAGCAGGAGCACTGCGATTATTCCTAACACTTTATTTTGGAATATTTGCACTTTTTCAAATTAGTAGTACCCCATCATATGTTATTACTGGTCTTAACCCTTAAACTACCAAGCGAGGTGCAAATACACCCCAACGATACTTTTTTTAATTAAACAAAAAATCTTTAAAGTATTTTAGCAACATGAATGAGCTGTAAATGATTGTAATATATTCCTGGTAGGATTTTTAAAATGTATTTAGTTTCGAAAAAATCACCATTTTCAGTTAAGTTAAACGAATTAACGATCCTGATGAAAGAGAATCCCAAGATTTTGATTGCCGGAAGTTGTAAATGGTCAAAACTTCTAATCAATGCAAGAATTAAAATAAAATTGCAAACATTTTGTTTACATGGAGCATTCTGTAAAAATTAGGGTGCGAAAGATGTATTACGTTCTCTATGTGTTTTTTTATAATTCCGCTGTTTTCCTAAATATTGCTTTAGGAGCTTGTGTATTCCTCGAAGATGTTATGAATGTGTTTTAGAATAAATTTCGTGGGAAAAATCTCTTGGTATACCTGAGAAAATCCAGTCGGGTTACTTGAAACCGCTTTCCGAAATATATTAACAAATACAATAATAAGTGTGAAAGTTGTTTTAAATTCATTTGTAAGACACATTGGATAGGTATGCATATACTGTAAATAAAGTATGCAAATAATGTAAGAAATAATTTTTACCAAGTATTTTTAAGAGGAATTTTTGCTAAATAAACCTATTACTTCTGGATGTCAAACATTTTACCATTCTTAGTTTGTAGGTCAATAATAACAAAGGGTTGTAAAGAAACATAAATATTATGATTGTATTATCATGGGCAGCCTTTTATTAGTAGCCTAGACATTCTCGTGTTTTGAAATTCATGTAAAAATAGCAAAATACGAGCCGGATAGAGACCTATTTCCGCCTTCGGCGTAGCCGAAATTATTTCCGTAAAGCGAGGGTGAGAAGAATATTTTACATTTTTTACAACAATTTAGAAATTGCTAAAGAATAAGTACTTGGAGTGCAAATGAATCCTCTAGTATCAAAACCCCTTAAATCCACTTTTGGTGTAAAATGAGTTAGATACGCCAAAATTTTCTTCATCAAATGGCCTACGGATGCGGATATTCGAATAGTTGCAAAACCCACCAAATCTCTTGTAAAATGTACTTTAAAAATTGGCTTCAGATTCAAACGCCACTAAATCCATTTGAGTTTACTTGCAAACTCCCCTAAATCCACAATAGCCAATCAGACAACGGTAACGTGAACATGTGACGGCCGTGCTGTAGAAGGTTTTATGCACTGCCATTGTTCTGAGAGCAGCGGCTTGTGCCAATTGTGTTGTGATTTTCAATGTTAATTCTTTAGTGAGTGTGAATAAAATAAAATAATGTCGGATATTGGACAAAAAATTGAAGTTGTAAGTCCAGATAAAGCTAGAAAGCGAAAGCGTAACCCAGATCTTTGGAAAAGGAATGTACAACAGTCCAGTCGGTACTGATCCATGATGTTCATCATTTTTAATAAAGATTTTGAGTGATCCTTTTTTAATTTATAGGTATGTAGCTTCAGATTTACCACAATACCCGAAATGCAAACATCATACCAAATCATACAAATGCAGCACGTTAAAGTAGATAAGCTATAACAGTTCTAGCTCAAAATCCCATGTATTTTCTTATGAAGGTTCGTTTTACCATTCAAGGTCATCCGCGGTTCCCCACTCCTATCCCCACTACCCCCTACTTAGCCCCCTACTTAGGCCCCCCACTTAGCCCCCTACTTAGCCCCCTACTTAGGCCCCCCACTTAAGCCCCACTCCTATCCCTACTCAGCGGCCATTTTGAATAGCCATTTTGAATCGCCATTTTGAATCGCCATCTTGGATCGCCATTTTGAATCACCATTTTGAATGTCATTTACATATCCACCATTTTGTATCTGTCATTTCCAACTTGTCATCATTTCCCGCTGAAAGATTTGAATTCCTAGCGCTGCTAATGCCATCTATCGGTGACGTCATATGATCGGTATAGTAGATTTCTATACGCCTGTAGATAGGCAACCCACTATATTTTTTTATAAAAATCAATGGAGCCAACAGGGTTTGAACCGGGGACCGCTCGAATGGTAGCCAGCCAATGCATCCACTACACCAACGAGGTAATCTATTAAAGCACTGTAAACGGCTTATAAAAAAAAAATTGTTGACTAGCGACTACGTACTCATAACATAATGCATGTTAGTAATTTATAGTATTATATCATACGGCTCCCTCTTCCTCCTGCATGTGTCATGATTGATTGATTAAGTAGATGATTATTCCTGTGCTGTGATTGATTAAAGGGTCAACATATAAAATAAGTATAAATTAACATATCTAGAAAAAACAAGTTAAAAATTCAATTAAAGAATCATTAGATCTTTTACAGCCAAATATGTTTCAATCTTGATCTCAATGCCTAAGACTTTCATTAATTAAACTTTTACTGACGTTTTGTAAAATTGTATATAAAAAAATTGTTGACTAGCGAGCACGTACTCATAACATAATACATGTTAGTAATTTCATATTATCAGATATGATATCCATTATCTCAACAAAATCATTAGCAAAGACGTGTTTTAGTTATAAGTTTAAGCGATAACAAAATGATTGTAATTTCTTATTGTCAATACATATATCAGGGTTAGATTTAATAATTCGATATACATTTCACCATTCAAATATAAATTTCATAACAAAAGAATTAGCTTTTCTTGGAAGCGAATTTAAAAAAAACAAACATGTAAAAGACAATTTTAAAATATCAATATTTGAAACTCTGATTTCTTGTCTAACAGGGTGGACTCAACCATTTTTTTTTGTTTCAAGACTGTTTCTAGCCTAAGGATGTATAGCCCCAGGGTTAATTAATTGAGTTTGACCTGTAGAGCATTATACCTAAAATAAGATACAATATATTTAAAGCAATTTAAAACATTCGATTACACAATAAACAGAATTTGTTTGCTAAAGAATCAATTACAATAAAATTAATTTGTTTAGTTATAAATATTAAAAATTGTTATATTTAGGAATAATAATTTAAAAATTCGATAAAAGAATCATTAGGGTTTTTCTGAACCAGATAATTAAAAAGTTTGTTATTTCTAATAATCAACTAGATTGATTTTATTATTTTTAAACTTTCAACATATAAGCTTATACCTAAAATATTTAGATCTGTTCAGTTCAACTGAAGCTCTCATCATCGATTAATATATGTTTCTTGTTTTATTCTGAAATCCAATTTGGTTCTTTTAAATTACTGCATACGAGTTATTTATAAAAATGCTTTCACGTATATTTGATTAAAACCAATTTATTTAAAAATAATTCCCGGAAAATATTTATAAATATTGTACATTAATAATATTAAATCTTTAGGATTCAAAAATTATGTACTAAATTATCTAAAAGATTACATATGTACAACTAAGTTAAAATCTCATAAAATAAATACACAAATTAAAACTAAAATTACTTCTTTAAATTTTAGAGTTAATTCCATTTTATCTAATAGAGCAGTATCACTTTGTGCAAAACATTCAATTTCATCATCGCTGTCACTGTCGTAATTGACTTGATATTTTACAGTAGACATCTTTCATTTCCCACCATTAGATTTGAATTCCTAATGCCTCAACTGCCATCTATCGGTAACGTCCTGTGATCGGTATAGTAGACTTCTATACGCCTGTAGATAGGCAACCTGTTACACTTTTTATAAAAATCAATTTTGGAGTAACCAGGGTTCGAACGCTCAACCATCTGATTAGAACTCCATAGCTTAGCCCCGAGACTACGGAGCTTGTCTTTTAAATTACTGCATACGAGTTATTTATAAAAATGCTTTCACGTATATTTGATTAAAACCAATTTATTTAAAAATAATTCCCAGAAAATATTTATAAATATTGTACATTAATAATATTAAATCTTTAGGATTCAAAAATTATAAGCCAATTATGATTATCATCATGAGTCATTGAGATGAGACAATTATTAACCTTATATGAGCCAATCGTGAAGAAACTCAAGAAATATTTCTTGATACATCTTAAATATAACAATTTGAAAACTATATACAGATATTATTATTACATGAGGCCCGTAACATCAATGTGATAAAATAAAAATAAATTGCACTATTGCGGTACTAAATTATCTAAAAGATTACATATGTACAACTAAGTTAAAATCTCATAAAATAAATACACAAATTAAAACTAAATCTTATTTACATAAAAATTAATAGATGTTATGCAAACACCTGGCATATATTTAATATTTTTAATTTCTGTATAGCATTTTTCGAATGCTACACAGAAATTATTTAGTTGGATGCTGCTTGGTGACGTGACGTATCTTCGGTTATCGATTAGAATACCACCCCCAGGGAGTTCTATCTCTTCCTCGTATGAAATAATTGCACCTACTTCATAATTAGTACTGCTACTACATCTGTTAATTACTTCTTTAAATTTTAGAGTTAATTCCATTTTATCTAATAGAGCAGGATCACTTTGTGCAAAACATTCAATTTCATCTTCGCTGTCACTGTCGTAATTGACTTGATATTTTACAGTAGACATCTTTCAAACTGTTTTGAAGAACTGATAATATTTAAAAAAAAATGATTGACTTTATATAGTATTTTTCAGGAAAACCTTCTTCAGAAAAACCTAATAATTCTTAATTGAAATGTTTTCAAAATATGATTACATTTATTTATTTTAAATATAGTCATATACATAGTAAGGATTGTGGTTTTTCCTCTATTGTTAATGGTAATAACCGTACTGAGGTCAAGCTTTCACTAGATGAATTAAACATTTTTTATGAGAATACAAAATACAGTGATCTTTTCATGTATCATTCGTTTCCTCGCATAACTTTTAGATTATCTGTGAGAAATTCTATTTTATTTATTTAGTACATGATATGATTTTGTTATTTTTAAACTTTCAACATATAAAATAGGTATAAATTATCATATCTAGAAAAAACTGATTTTATTATTTTTAAGAAATTTTTCTTGATACATCTTAAATATAACAATTTGAAAACTATATACAGATATTATTACTACATGAGGTCCGTAACATCAGTAGATCCGCGGCTTTTTATATCAGTATAAAATAATTAGATATAGTTATATTTACTATATATTCTTTTAAACAGCTGTTATACTTTCCATCAGTCTTGCATGGTTTTCAATTTACAAAACCTAATTGAGTTTGACCTGTTAGACAAGAAATCAGAGTTTCAGATATTGATATTTTAAAATTGTCTTTTACATGTTTCCATAGAGATACATTTCAACAGTAGATGATGAATGATAGGTAATCGCTATCTACATGGGGCAAAATTATACACAGAAATTCTTTTAGCTACAAAATCTACGGTTTCCTTTCCTTCGAACATGAAGCAGAACATAATGATAATTGTTTGTAAGCTACGCTTAGATAAATGTTTACTTCAATCATTATTACTAATGTGTGAATTACGTACAAGACAATTATAAGCCAATTATGATTATTATCATGAGTCATTGAGATGAGACAATTAGTCAGTCTTATATGAGCTAATCGTGAAGAAAGTCCAATTTTTCTTAATGCATCTCAAATCACTTTGAAACAATTATTACGTATGACTAGAGTCAGTTTAAATTAATTATAAATCTAAAAAATACATTTTTAAAATTAGGATGTAACCCCGAGCTGTTAATGAAAAGCAATTAACTCGTTTATACTGTTCCCCAAACTAGATTATTAGAAAAACAACCTTTCTAATTGCTCGGAAATTAACTAAAAATGACATATAAACTGAACGGTTTTTAAAAATAAATCATTGTGAAAGAGTTTTAGGAATCATCAAGACGCTATCCTACCTTCTCGTGTAAGTGTTTTAATTTTTAATTAGCTTATATATTAAAATACTATCTCATTTACGATATGTAATATGTAAATGTTTTAGATTGACTTTATTACAAAACTTTAATATTATAGCAGTATAATCAAAATGGATATCGTGAAACTTTTCAACAGTATAGTAGAAGATAAACCAATTGTATCCACAGAGGTGTTAGAAATCAATAAGGCTTATAAGATTTTAAGTCTGAAGGACATGGACACCAGATATGGAAGATCGATTTTAGTCGAGTTAAATAATTGTAAAATATTTCTACCAAAGAGATATAGCGAAAAAGTCGATAAGACTCTTATAGACGAGATCAATAGATTAGGTAATTTTTCAGTAACTATAACATCATTCAAAACATATGGCAGACATCATCAGAAGACGCCGGTGCTTGAGATGAAACAATTAGAAAAAGGTAATTTTTTTTTTAAATAATTTGATAAAAATATCTAAAAAGTATAAGACTCTAATTACATATTTTATTCTTTTACAGACTAAACAAGCAACCACCTGTAGTAGGATGAACTGGAAGTAGATGACTTTTTAATATTTTTCTATATTTATGTATATTTAAAAAATAAATAAATAAATAAACTTTTTATTGAATCGATGTTTAATTTCTTTGTTTGTAGTTGGAGGTTGAAACTTTTTTTCATCCTATATATCATGCATCTGATCTCTTTAAATTGATTTTTCTCATGTTGATTTGATAATTAATATTTAAATAACTTTTAATTTATAAACAAATCCGCAGTCAAAGGTTCAGATGAAAATAAAAAACAAATATTTTATACAAGAACTTCTATTGAAAGAAGAAGAAAATACATTTCATAGAGATATATTTCAACAGTAGATGATGAATGATAGGTAATCGCTATCTACATGGGGTAAAATTATATACAGTAAGAAGGTATATATAGAAATCGTTTACAAGGGTAGTAGATATAATGAAAAAAGGTTAAAAATCTGTTCAAAATTACATTACTAACGCTGATCAATACCTACATATTACTATTTTTCTGTGTTTCTGTAAGAATTTATTTTCTGTTTTTAATACCGTATGTCTCATTCACCTGTTTCAAAACGTTAATGCCCAGACGCTTGTAAACAATGAAATTAAGCAACATCAACTCAATAAATTAGTTTATTTTTAAATATAATCATATTATATTTTATTTAAAATTAATCGCCTCCTTTTCTATAATAAAAAAAAAATGAAATTTACATTAATTCATACGTATTGCCTTCGATTAACTAAACTTACCTGTACAATCCAGACTTCTCTATGATCCAGACGGACGAATAAGTATACATCCCTATACTTATAACCCTCTATATGTATTAAGTCTTCAGCTACAAGACACGCTGTAGCAGCTGGGTAGGGAGGCAGCTTTCCATCACATTTTAGTACATGTATCAAAAACTGCGGCTGATGACATGATGAATGTGGTTGATAGCGTAATTAATGTGGCTGATAGCGTGATGAATGTGGCTGATAGCATGATGAATGTGGCTGATAGCGTAATTAATGTGGCTGATAGCATGCTGAATGTGGCTGATAGCATAATGAATGTGGCTGATAGAATGATGAATGTGGCTGATAACGTAATTAATGTGGCTGATAGCATGCTGAATGTGGCTGATAGCATAATTAATGTGGTTGATAGCGTAATTAATATGTCTGTGAAATATAAATAGAAGTTGTGTTATAATGATGCTAATAGTTGTCTACGGCTATTAAAGATGGACAGACTTGCTTGTAATCTCTGCAACAAAAGAATTCGACAATCTGATTTTGCACGTCATATGAGAATTCATCAGGGATATAAAGTGCAATGTCAGAAATGTTCCAGGGGATTCTCACGGACTGACAGTTATAAGAGACATTTGAAAGCAATGCATAATATGGAAGATGGGGAAGACGATATAATAAATGCTCGTAATGCGAAACATAGAAAAGTTCATCGTGATAAAACAGAATGTAGTTGTGATGACAAACTAAAAGAGATTATATCTCTATTAGAATCTATTGCTAAATCCAATAACAACTCATTAAAAGTTAAAAAACTACCTTCTTATACATCAACTACGTCGACATCATCGGAGTATGAAGAAGAAGAATATAATCAGCGTGATGAATGTGGCTGATAGCATGATGAATGTGGCTGATAGCGTAATTAATGTGGCTGATAGCATGCTGAATGTGGCTGATAGCATAATGAATGTGGCTGATAGAATGATGAATGTGGCTGATAACGTAATTAATGTGGCTGATAGCATGCTGAATGTGGCTGATAGCATAATTAATGTGGTTGATAGCGTAATTAATATGTCTGTGAAATATAAATAGAAGTTGTGTTATAATGATGCTAATAGTTGTCTACGGCTATTAAAGATGGACAGACTTGCTTGTAATCTCTGCAACAAAAGAATTCGACAATCTGATTTTGCACGTCATATGAGAATTCATCAGGGATATAAAGTGCAATGTCAGAAATGTTCCAGGGGATTCTCACGGACTGACAGTTATAAGAGACATTTGAAAGCAATGCATAATATGGAAGATGGGGAAGACGATATAATAAATGCTCGTAATGCGAAACATAGAAAAGTTCATCGTGATAAAACAGAATGTAGTTGTGATGACAAACTAAAAGAGATTATATCTCTATTAGAATCTATTGCTAAATCCAATAACAACTCATTAAAAGTTAAAAAACTACCTTCTTATACATCAACTACGTCGACATCATCGGAGTATGAAGAAGAAGAATATAATCAAGGGTCAGAGAAATATCATGATATTTCTGAGTATTACGATACGTTGATAGGAAGAAATATAGATAGAACGAGATATGGTCTCCATAAGGATAACGACGAATTGAGATTTGCTTCAGTTTCGGTAGGAATACAAGGAAAAGATATTCTAATTAAAAACAAACTTTTCAAGGGAACACCTGGACTATTTGATTTACTAACACTTAAACATCTAGGTTCTACACCTACGGAGGAAGATGTTGAAAATTACATGCAGATTATCTCACTAACCAATGCATACAGAAAAAATTATAGGCCAGAGGGTAAAATAATAAGCGTAAAACATTGGAAATATGAGCATATTATTAAACCTAATTTATACAGAATAACAGATTTTAGTCTTCCCAAATTTAAAAAGTTAAACAAAATGAAGCCTGATTGGATGCGTCAGAGCACACCTGACCAACTAGTGGATCGACTTCGTTTGCTGTACGCCGAAAAGAAAGAGGGTATGAGCAGTCACAAAACCGAAATAATTTCGATTATTTCTGAACTTAAACAGAGAAATATTATAGAATAAAAGAAGATTACGCAATATCACTAACCTTATATTAGGGTATGAACCCTCTAGAGGCCGAATACAGGCGTATATATTCAGTATATTACCTCGTAGTTAACATAGTATTTTATAAAATAATTAGATATAGTTATATTCCTCCTATATTTATTATTGTTTATTGTTTCTAGCCTTATTTTGTGGAACTCCATAATCATGAAATAAATAAAGATTATTAAAAGTTTCACAGTTTTATTAAAATATACCTGACAATATTGTTTCGACAGCTATGCTGTCATTATCAAAGGTAATATAATTATAAACAAACACGTCGCTAAGGTAGATACAAAATAGGTAACTAGATAAAATAATAATAATAATAATAAAAATTAATTATAAAAATCATAATTAAACATCTAATACTTCCAGTAACGGAGAATTACTGAGCTCAAGTTGTTCATTCATTAAAGGTACCCTGAGTTTGTGTTTGTATATTTCAAAGGCTTCTAAAATGTCTAATTTGCGTTTGTTATTACAAAAATGTAGGAATTTAATATTATTTTGAGGAGTCATTGTGTGATTTTGTTCTAAAAGGTGTTTGGCGTAATTCGATTTTTCAGGATGTTTATTTTTGTAATGACGTACGTGTTCTTTATATCTTATGTCAAAATTTCGAAGTGTTTGTCCAATATATACCGAACTACAAAAAGAACAATTTAAACGGTAAATGCCCGATTTCATGATATCATGTGTTCTGTCTTTAGCATTAAATAAAAATGAAAAAGTGTTAGTGTTGGTTTTAAATGTTATTTTATAATTGTTGGTTTTTCTTAGTATATGTGCAATTTTTTCTGATATTTTGCCAAAATATGGTATAGATATGTAATTTGTGTCTTCTGTTTGATTGTCAATGGGATATATTCTTTTGATAGCTAACCTATAATCTTTTTGTTTAATTAAAGTGTCAATCATGTTCGGATTATAATGATTAATCTCATCATTCTATCAACCACATTCATTATGCTATCAGCCACATTCAGCATGCTATCAGCCACATTAATTACGCTATCAGCCACATTCATCATGCTATCAGCCACATTCATCACGCTATCAGCCACATTAATTACGCTATCAACCACATTCATCATGTCATCAGCCGCAGTTTTTGATACATGTACTAAAATGTGATGGAAAGCTGCCTCCCTACCCAGCTGCTACAGCGTGTCTTGTAGCTGAAGACTTAATACATATAGAGGGTTATAAGTATAGGGATGTATACTTATTCGTCCGTCTGGATCATAGAGAAGTCTGGATTGTACAGGTAAGTTTAGTTAATCGAAGGCAATACGTATGAATTAATGTAAATTTCATTTTTTTTTATTATAGAAAAGGAGGCGATTAATTTTAAATAAAATATAATATGATTATATTTAAAAATAAACTAATTTATTGAGTTGATGTTGCTTAATTTCATTGTTTACAAGCGTCTGGGCATTAACGTTTTGAAACAGGTGAATGAGACATACGGTATTAAAAACAGAAAATAAATTCTTACAGAAACACAGAAAAATAGTAATATGTAGGTATTGATCAGCGTTAGTAATGTAATTTTGAACAGATTTTTAACCTTTTTTCATTATATCTACTACCCTTGTAAACGATTTCTATATATACCTTCTTACTGTATATAATTTTACCCCATGTAGATAGCGATTACCTATCATTCATCATCTACTGTTGAAATATATCTCTATGAAATGTATTTTCTTCTTCTTTCAATAGAAGTTCTTGTATAAAATATTTGTTTTTTATTTTCATCTGAACCTTTGACTGCGGATTTGTTTATAAATTAAAAGTTATTTAAATATTAATTATCAAATCAACATGAGAAAAATCAATTTAAAGAGATCAGATGCATGATATATAGGATGAAAAAAAGTTTCAACCTCCAACTACAAACAAAGAAATTAAACATCGATTCAATAAAAAGTTTATTTATTTATTTATTTTTTAAATATACATAAATATAGAAAAATATTAAAAAGTCATCTACTTCCAGTTCATCCTACTACAGGTGGTTGCTTGTTTAGTCTGTAAAAGAATAAAATATGTAATTAGAGTCTTATACTTTTTAGATATTTTTATCAAATTATTTAAAAAAAAAAATTACCTTTTTCTAATTGTTTCATCTCAAGCACCGGCGTCTTCTGATGATGTCTGCCATATGTTTTGAATGATGTTATAGTTACTGAAAAATTACCTAATCTATTGATCTCGTCTATAAGAGTCTTATCGACTTTTTCGCTATATCTCTTTGGTAGAAATATTTTACAATTATTTAACTCGACTAAAATCGATCTTCCATATCTGGTGTCCATGTCCTTCAGACTTAAAATCTTATAAGCCTTATTGATTTCTAACACCTCTGTGGATACAATTGGTTTATCTTCTACTATACTGTTGAAAAGTTTCACGATATCCATTTTGATTATACTGCTATAATATTAAAGTTTTGTAATAAAGTCAATCTAAAACATTTACATATTACATATCGTAAATGAGATAGTATTTTAATATATAAGCTAATTAAAAATTAAAACACTTACACGAGAAGGTAGGATAGCGTCTTGATGATTCCTAAAACTCTTTCACAATGATTTATTTTTAAAAACCGTTCAGTTTATATGTCATTTTTAGTTAATTTCCGAGCAATTAGAAAGGTTGTTTTTCTAATAATCTAGTTTGGGGAACAGTATAAACGAGTTAATTGCTTTTCATTAACAGCTCGGGGTTACATCCTAATTTTAAAAATGTATTTTTTAGATTTATAATTAATTTAAACTGACTCTAGTCATACGTAATAATTGTTTCAAAGTGATTTGAGATGCATTAAGAAAAATTGGACTTTCTTCACGATTAGCTCATATAAGACTGACTAATTGTCTCATCTCAATGACTCATGATAATAATCATAATTGGCTTATAATTGTCTTGTACGTAATTCACACATTAGTAATAATGATTGAAGTAAACATTTATCTAAGCGTAGCTTACAAACAATTATCATTATGTTCTGCTTCATGTTCGAAGGAAAGGAAACCGTAGATTTTGTAGCTAAAAGAATTTCTGTGTATAATTTTGCCCCATGTAGATAGCGATTACCTATCATTCATCATCTACTGTTGAAATGTATCTCTATGGAAACATGTAAAAGACAATTTTAAAATATCAATATCTGAAACTCTGATTTCTTGTCTAACAGGTCAAACTCAATTAGGTTTTGTAAATTGAAAACCATGCAAGACTGATGGAAAGTATAACAGCTGTTTAAAAGAATATATAGTAAATATAACTATATCTAATTATTTTATACTGATATAAAAAGCCGCGGATCTACTGATGTTACGGACCTCATGTAGTAATAATATCTGTATATAGTTTTCAAATTGTTATATTTAAGATGTATCAAGAAAAATTTCTTAAAAATAATAAAATCAGTTTTTTCTAGATATGATAATTTATACCTATTTTATATGTTGAAAGTTTAAAAATAACAAAATCATATCATGTACTAAATAAATAAAATAGAATTTCTCACAGATAATCTAAAAGTTATGCGAGGAAACGAATGATACATGAAAAGATCACTGTATTTTGTATTCTCATAAAAAATGTTTAATTCATCTAGTGAAAGCTTGACCTCAGTACGGTTATTACCATTAACAATAGAGGAAAAACCACAATCCTTACTATGTATATGACTATATTTAAAATAAATAAATGTAATCATATTTTGAAAACATTTCAATTAAGAATTATTAGGTTTTTCTGAAGAAGGTTTTCCTGAAAAATACTATATAAAGTCAATCATTTTTTTTTAAATATTATCAGTTCTTCAAAACAGTTTGAAAGATGTCTACTGTAAAATATCAAGTCAATTACGACAGTGACAGCGAAGATGAAATTGAATGTTTTGCACAAAGTGATCCTGCTCTATTAGATAAAATGGAATTAACTCTAAAATTTAAAGAAGTAATTAACAGATGTAGTAGCAGTACTAATTATGAAGTAGGTGCAATTATTTCATACGAGGAAGAGATAGAACTCCCTGGGGGTGGTATTCTAATCGATAACCGAAGATACGTCACGTCACCAAGCAGCATCCAACTAAATAATTTCTGTGTAGCATTCGAAAAATGCTATACAGAAATTAAAAATATTAAATATATGCCAGGTGTTTGCATAACATCTATTAATTTTTATGTAAATAAGATTTAGTTTTAATTTGTGTATTTATTTTATGAGATTTTAACTTAGTTGTACATATGTAATCTTTTAGATAATTTAGTACCGCAATAGTGCAATTTATTTTTATTTTATCACATTGATGTTACGGGCCTCATGTAATAATAATATCTGTATATAGTTTTCAAATTGTTATATTTAAGATGTATCAAGAAATATTTCTTGAGTTTCTTCACGATTGGCTCATATAAGGTTAATAATTGTCTCATCTCAATGACTCATGATGATAATCATAATTGGCTTATAATTTTTGAATCCTAAAGATTTAATATTATTAATGTACAATATTTATAAATATTTTCTGGGAATTATTTTTAAATAAATTGGTTTTAATCAAATATACGTGAAAGCATTTTTATAAATAACTCGTATGCAGTAATTTAAAAGACAAGCTCCGTAGTCTCGGGGCTAAGCTATGGAGTTCTAATCAGATGGTTGAGCGTTCGAACCCTGGTTACTCCAAAATTGATTTTTATAAAAAGTGTAACAGGTTGCCTATCTACAGGCGTATAGAAGTCTACTATACCGATCACAGGACGTTACCGATAGATGGCAGTTGAGGCATTAGGAATTCAAATCTAATGGTGGGAAATGAAAGATGTCTACTGTAAAATATCAAGTCAATTACGACAGTGACAGCGATGATGAAATTGAATGTTTTGCACAAAGTGATACTGCTCTATTAGATAAAATGGAATTAACTCTAAAATTTAAAGAAGTAATTTTAGTTTTAATTTGTGTATTTATTTTATGAGATTTTAACTTAGTTGTACATATGTAATCTTTTAGATAATTTAGTACATAATTTTTGAATCCTAAAGATTTAATATTATTAATGTACAATATTTATAAATATTTTCCGGGAATTATTTTTAAATAAATTGGTTTTAATCAAATATACGTGAAAGCATTTTTATAAATAACTCGTATGCAGTAATTTAAAAGAACCAAATTGGATTTCAGAATAAAACAAGAAACATATATTAATCGATGATGAGAGCTTCAGTTGAACTGAACAGATCTAAATATTTTAGGTATAAGCTTATATGTTGAAAGTTAAAAAATAATAAAATCAATCTAGTTGATTATTAGAAATAACAAACTTTTTAATTATCTGGTTCAGAAAAACCCTAATGATTCTTTTATCGAATTTTTAAATTATTATTCCTAAATATAACAATTTTTAATATTTATAACTAAACAAATTAATTTTATTGTAATTGATTCTTTAGCAAACAAATTCTGTTTATTGTGTAATCGAATGTTTTAAATTGCTTTAAATATATTGTATCTTATTTTAGGTATAATGCTCTACAGGTCAAACTCAATTAATTAACCCTGGGGCTATACATCCTTAGGCTAGAAACAGTCTTGAAACAAAAAAAATGGTTGAGTCCACCCTGTTAGACAAGAAATCAGAGTTTCAAATATTGATATTTTAAAATTGTCTTTTACATGTTTGTTTTTTTTTTAAATTCGCTTCCAAGAAAAGCTAATTCTTTTGTTATGAAATTTATATTTGAATGGTGAAATGTATATCGAATTATTAAATCTAACCCTGATATATGTATTGACAATAAGAAATTACAATCATTTTGTTATCGCTTAAACTTATAACTAAAACACGTCTTTGCTAATGATTTTGTTGAGATAATGGATATCATATCTGATAATATGAAATTACTAACATGTATTATGTTATGAGTACGTGCTCGCTAGTCAACAATTTTTTTATATACAATTTTACAAAACGTCAGTAAAAGTTTAATTAATGAAAGTCTTAGGCATTGAGATCAAGATTGAAACATATTTGGCTGTAAAAGATCTAATGATTCTTTAATTGAATTTTTAACTTGTTTTTTCTAGATATGATAATTTATACTTATTTTATATGTTGACCCTTTAATCAATCACAGCACAGGAATAATCATCTACTTAATCAATCAATCATGACACATGCAGGAGGAAGAGGGAGCCGTATGATATAATACTATAAATTACTAACATGCATTATGTTATGAGTACGTAGTCGCTAGTCAACAATTTTTTTTTTATAAGCCGTTTACAGTGCTTTAATAGATTACCTCGTTGGTGTAGTGGATGCATTGGCTGGCTACCATTCGAGCGGTCCCCGGTTCAAACCCTGTTGGCTCCATTGATTTTTATAAAAAAATATAGTGGGTTGCCTATCTACAGGCGTATAGAAATCTACTATACCGATCATATGACGTCACCGATAGATGGCATTAGCAGCGCTAGGAATTCAAATCTTTCAGCGGGAAATGATGACAAGTTGGAAATGACAGATACAAAATGGTGGATATGTAAATGACATTCAAAATGGTGATTCAAAATGGCGATCCAAGATGGCGATTCAAAATGGCGATTCAAAATGGCTATTCAAAATGGCCGCTGAGTAGGGATAGGAGTGGGGCTTAAGTGGGGGGCCTAAGTAGGGGGCTAAGTAGGGGGCTAAGTGGGGGGCCTAAGTAGGGGGCTAAGTAGGGGGTAGTGGGGATAGGAGTGGGGAACCGCGGATGACCTTGAATGGTAAAACGAACCTTCATAAGAAAATACATGGGATTTTGAGCTAGAACTGTTATAGCTTATCTACTAATTACATAATAACAAATTCCAATCATTTTGTTATCGCTTAAACTTATAACTAAAACACGTATAATGATTCGCATTTATTTAAGCGCGTTTTGTTTATTTTGTATTTATTTGAAAGCAGTTACGTTTAGAATTGAAATGTTTTTTTTAAATAAATTTCTTGATATTAATAATTTAGTTCTGAGTTATTTTTATTTTAATAAATTAATTTAGTAATAATAATGTATCACGTTTAGATTTATACCTAAAATTAATTGTATTATATTATGAGTACGTGGTCGCTAGTCAACAATTTTTTTTTATAACCAGTTTACAGTGCTTTAATAGATTACCTCGTTGGTGTAGTGGATGCATTGGCTGGCTACCATTCGAGCGGTCCCCGGTTCAAACCCTGTTGGCTCCATTGGTTTTGTAAAAAAAAAAGTATAGCGGGTTGCCTATCTACAGGCGTATAGAAATCTACTATACCGATCATATGACGTCACCGATAGATGGCATTAGCAGCGCTAGGAATTCAAATCTTTCAGCGGGAAATGATGACAAGTTGGAAATGAGGAGAGAGAGATGAGATATGCAGATGACCCCGCGAGATATAAAAAATGATCCGCTAATGACCCCGCGAATTAAATTAATTAGATATGCAAATAATACCGTTAATGATACATACATAACACCGCGAATGATATGCAAATGATCCGCTAATGACCCCGCTAATGATATGCAAATGAACCTCGAATTTCGCGGATGACCTTGAAACGCGAAACTGACCTCCATAAGAAAATACATGGGATTTTGCGCTCGAACTCTCTTAGCATATCTACTCGTTAACTATGATGGATGTTAAACAGTTTCACAGTAACTTTTATAAAAATCAGGCTAAGGTTAACCAAGACAACTTTATTATAAAGTACTCCCAAATTGCAATACCCACTCGTCGCCGAAACATCAAAGGCAACTCGAGTCGAAAATTCTCTAGTAAATATTTTATTACGAAATGCAATTATCAAGAGGTACCGGTCTGTCTTCAAGCTTTTGTAAAAGTACTCTGCATTGACGTAGATAGAGTCAAGGGTGTCTTAAACCGACATTTTGCAAGTCGTAGTATGGCAAAAGAAGCTCGAGGTGGAAATAGAAAAGAAGCAATGTTTCAAGACAGGAAAGAAGCAGTTATTAAATTTATAAAAAAGTTCAAAGCAGTCGAGTCCCATTACTGCCGCAGCAAAACGGCTTGTAGGGTGTACTTACCCAGTGAACTCAATATTCGGATATTATATAAAATGTATAAAGCAGAAGCTGCTCCTGCAGTTCAAGTAAGAGAGAGCTATTTCCGTACGATTTTTAATACTTACTTCAATATAGGTTTTGGCTCTCCACGGACAGATGTTTGTTCAAAATGTTTGGAACTTGGAGAGAAATTGAAAGAAGAAAAAGATGCCTCTAACAAACTAAAACTCCTAACCGAACTTCGAATACACAAACTCAGGGCGAAAGCCTTTTTTGCAGCATTAAGGGAGAAAAGAGACGATTTACTAACCATAAGTTTTGATTGTCAGAAGAACCTCACTCTACCAAAAATACCCGATCAAAGTGTGTATTATAGTAGGCAACTATACATCTATAACTTTACAGCAGTCACAGGAGATTCTCATGCTTCATTAACACCAGAAAACGTGCGAATTTTTGCTTGGACAGAAGAAAAATATCCCAAGGGATCAAACGAGATAGCAAGCGCAGTTTTCTTTGCATTAAACAATAGCAATCTCGATGGTATTACAACAGTACGACTTGTGGCTGACGGCTGCGGAGGCCAAAATAAGAATACCACAATGATAGCAATGTGCTTAAAATGGTTAAGTACTTCGTCAGTTCAAGAAATGGAATTGGTCTTTCCGGTTGTTGGACATTCATATATTCTTCCAGACCGAGTATTCGCTCGCATTGAAAAAGTGATAAGAAGAAAGGAGCAAATAGTAGAACCTAATGACTACCTTGAGATATTTAAGCAACACGGAACCGTAGTTGAACTAGGTAAAGATGTGCCTGTTATGGACTGGAAATCTGCAACTCAAGAATTTTTAAAACTACCGGGCAATTGGCATTTTAAATTTAATATGTCCAAAAGGTATATTTTGAAGCGAGGAATGAGTAACACTGTAAGCATAAGAGGAGAACAAAGTTACAAGTCCGACCTGGGGACATATAAATCCGTATGTAAACGGGGAAAATCTTTAAATGCACTAAATCCACTTACAGTACAAACAGGAATACCGCCAAAAATCAAAAAGCTTCAAGATGTGGCATCGCTCCTAACAAAACATTATGGAGCGGAATGGAAAGATGTAGCAAAATTGGATTATTACAAACAAGTTTTAGAGCAGTACCTTGAAGGTAACGCAGTTGAGCAAAATAATGAGGAAGATGATGAATCGGAAATTAATAATCTGTGTGAAATGGTAGAAGATGTTCCAGACCTAATAGTTTAATGATAATTGTACCTATTCGTTTTTAATTTACATGATTGCTTTGTTTACTTTTCTTAATAAAAGTTTTGTGTTTCTTTCTTTGATGCCTTTTTTTTAATTTTTGTTTCGAGGCAAACCCCACTAAATCCACTTTATCCAATTTCAAATTCCATTAAATCCAACAGTTGGTTTCAAACGCCACTAACTCCACAATTATTTTCAAAATTGTGGGTTTATTATAAACAAATATGTTGTGTTTGTTGCAATTTATTGACCATGTACTGTAAACAAATCACCAAAACAACATTCATTGAGGAGTTACTACCAGAAGTTAGTTAAACAGTTTTTAGTGATTTCTGAACATTTCACTAAAGTGGATTTAAGGGGTTTTGATACTAGAGGATTCAAATGCACCCCGCTTGGTAACGCATTTAAGTAAAAGCCCTTGGTAGGATAAGGGTTAATATCGATAAATATATTAAACATTCACATTTTATCTTGATTCTTGATTTAGTAGATTGAAATAAGAACGAGTCTGAGAAATTTAATGAATGGATTTAAACACATATTACGAATAATTTCTAGAAGTGGTGTTTATAGTGCTTTAAAATGAGTTACAAATATACAGTGTGTCCTATTAAGACGTAGTCAGACCTTGCCAGTGTTTAGATAACCATTAAAGAAAGAAAATTCCTATATACCATTTTTCTCGTACTTCTATACTTTTGGAGAAAAACGGCATCGAAGTTCAGCCTAATGTTTTCAAATTTAATAGTATGATTGCACATGACACATATTTTAAAGTTCAAGGTGATAACAATACTACTTATTTTCTAGAATGTGCAAGCTATCATAATAAAGCAATAACCCGTCTTTATTTTGGCCAAGTGTTTTGTGGAATAAGAACAGATAAATAAATAAGAAACGTACTCGTGTTTGATATTATGTTTCAAAAACGGTATTTTTGTTTTGTGATTACTGCTTTGTAAGACAATTTCATATTCTTTTAATAGGTACGTTAACCCCTATTATGTGTAATACAAGCAGGTCTGTGAATAAAAAAAAATTTCACTTATAATATACCAAGTGCATTGATTATTGCCGGAAATTTTTTGAGTGACATTTCTGCAACGTCATAATTGCACGACACGAAGTGGAGTGCAATTAGTTGCAGAAATGCACGAAAGTAAAATTTCCAGGCATAATCAATGCACGAGGATATATTCGGAAAGAAAATCGTGACGACACAAACCATTTCTACCTATTTTAAATTTTGTTTATCACTGTCAAGTTGTAACATAACATAGTTAGCCGTGGTATCCAAAATTAAAATTGACAGGAAACGTTTATTACAATAGTTGTGTATTTAATTTCAATTGATTTGTTCTAGTTTTTTGTAATTTGTTCAGTTGTATAGTTTAAATAAATTTGACATTTTTGACAGAAAAATTTCCACTTATTAATTTCAGTTAGGTTGGTCTACCTACAAAAAATTTCCAAAAAATTTTTTAGTTGCCATGGTAACGGCTCCTGAGCTAGTTTTTTTATTGGTCACTACTGAGTGTCGTACGATTTTCGTATTAATTTTGTTGACAGTAAATTAAATAGATATTTTCGAAAATTCGCCCTAAGGTAATTAGTATTCTATTAGTAGTATTATGTGTTTTGATTATTAAATTTTTGTTTCTGATAACCGCGTGCCAGTTGTGTTATTTTTTGGGCATGCTGTACTGTATTATTTACTACTATTTTTTATTTAAAATAATATTTATTCCCAGAAAGTACATACTATGTAATAAATAAAGGGTACCGATTTCTAGTGAAAAGCAATAAAATCATCACTGTAGATACCATAAATATTCCTAAGAATTGTGACTGATAATTGGACACAGCTGCATTAGTACTAAAATAATGAAAACAACCCCGCCGACTACTTTTATTTTGAGTGCATATTATGTTTCTAAACACTCGGCCTACCTTGGCCTAACAATTGAATCGGTCAATGCAGAAACTAAATATGTCCCAACCACTTTATTTTGAGAAAAACAAGAAAAACTGAATTACTCAATATTGCTTTTATGGACCTTCGTGACTTTTTGGGATATGAAAGAAATAGTTTTTAGGTAAGATCACATGGTTCAATGTACTTAAAGTTGTATAGTCTAAGAGAAAAAAATGCATATAAGATGTGGACATATTCAGTTTCTGCATTGATTGTAAATAAAATGCAAAGAATACGCAAGAAAATAGTTTCTTGCTATAGAGTATAAGCAAAAAGTAACTCCATCAAAGGTGCTTTCGGAATTTTTTACTCATGTGTATTATAATACCAGAAAATAATAACAACTGTCACTGTCAAACGACGATTATTTTGTATAATTTTCTGATGTTATAATACACATAAATTCAAAATTCCAAAGACACCTTTGAAGGAGTTACTTTTGGCTCATACTATATTTTGTGGCAAAAGAACAACTGAACTTAATATTAACAAAAGAAATCTGAAAATCCTAAAGTAATAGAAATAAAAATATTTTTAAACATTGTCTGCTTTCACTGCACTGTATTTCTCTTTCTCTTTCATAGGCCATTTTAGGATATGGCGGTAAAATTCGTCAAATTCTTTCTCAATATACCGTGAGATAATTTAAATTTAAAATTAAAGTAGGCGGGAATTTTTTTATACGTTTGGCGATCCTGACAATTGACTCGCTGTGTAAATTAGAGGTTATGCAATTTTATGTTCTAGATTAAACATTTTGGAGCGTCACTTTGACATTTCAAATCAAACTGTGAAGTGAACAGTTAGTGTTGCCAATCTAATTTAAAAATCACAGCCAACTTTAATTATAAATTCAAATGATCTCGTGGTACTTCATAACACTATGGAAATCTTTCAGTTTTGGAGTGGGCGTGGAGTCAGTGGGAAATACCTTTAACTGTTTCTTAGGTTGTTCAGTTTCACTTTCTTCTTCGTAAACACTGTTACTAGTTGATTTAGACATTTTTACAACTTCACTCAACAAAATATCACTTGCATATCTCAAAACGACGCGACGATGGCTTCATTTGATATCAGCTCAGCTGTTTTTACTTCAGCACATCCTAGATATACATATAGGACATACGCTACAGAGATTGAACATGACCTAGGCTTATTCAGTTTCTGTACTATACCATTGCTTTTCTACATTATAGAAAAGCAGGAGATGTTCAATTTTTGTACCATTCGATCGGGCACCCTTGAATTATAGTGATTTCATGTACAACTCAATTTACACAAAAAGTGGACATATTCAGTTTCTGCATTGACCGATTCAATTTGCAAATCCCTTACACTGCAGTTTTTAGTAAAATAGTATAACAGTATTTACTTATTTTTTAGGCATTGCTTTTATACTATGTAAACAAATTACCATCCATTAAGGTCATTCTATCAAAACATAAAAAATAAAGGTTTTACTAATAGAAATGTGTACTACTGTATTTAGATTTTAGACTTCCAATAAAATAAATAATGATAATTATAATAAATCGTCTTTATTTAACAAATGTACCTATTACAGACATTTTCCCTGAAAATAATAAATAAAAAATAACAATACCTATTGATGGATAGATTAAATTATCGTCTTTACTTAATTATGTTTATTAACGAATAAAAATCAAATTTAATGATATCATTAAATGGGTCAGTATTAAAATTATGTATTTTCTGTCTGCGTTTCCTATTAGAATACAGTGGAATCCCCCGGATTAATAGAACGTTTTAAGTTCTTTCAACACGATCCAAAATGGAATTTGCACCATCTGCATCCTTGTGCTAATTTAACAGATGTCCCGTTTTTACTGATGGTGTCAATCTCTAAAGAGCTTGCATTTAATCCTATTCGATTTAACACCTGACTTACATCAATTATACGTACTTTTCTGAAAACGTCGGTCAAAATTATTAAAAATTTGAACTTTCGCTAATCAAAAAACTTTGTTAAGATTTTTTTGTTCCAAATGCCATCAGAAATACGATGGTAAAGTCTGGCGCAGGGGCTATGAGACACCCTGTATAGTACTTTTTGGCATGGTATTGTTATAACCAAATTATTTTCATTGGAGTATCTTGAAATAAACTGCTTTTAAAAAAGGTGTCTTTCACTTACGAGCTTATATGACTAACCCTTTATATGCCATTGAAGTTTATACCTAATAACAACAATCTTACCGTATGGTAGCAATTGTATTTCAGCAAAGGATGCCGGCGCGTGCGCGTGGGAAAACTCCCGGTATCCCGGTGGGCCTTTATAAAGTTGCCTCGAAGGGCCCTACGACACGGCTGAATTTAGATTATCAGCAATTAAATTATATTTAAATAGAAACAATATACCTCGCCGCTGTTCAACTCGATCACACCTGACGAACAGTGACGATTTAATATCTAGTCTTCAGCGTTTTTTAGCCTTGCGAGCCATTTAAGAACTTGCTAATTTAGAAAAATCGAAGTATCCTAATGTTGCGGATGCGTTGCGTAATCATATTTGTATTGATAACGTAATTTGGGGATATGATTTTGTAGGTTTTGCCCAGAAACTTTAATTGAAATTAATACAGGTTCTGCGATCTAGTCGATTCGAGTCGCGAAAGTGCGCAAGTAACTGTCCGGAATTTCTTGCGGCTGTACCATTGGCTAATGTCCAAATGCCAGTTCAATTCGACAAAGAAGAACCTACCTTTATTAAGATTTTAGGTCTTCATTGAGACCCCATGGCCGACATGTTTTTCTACTAGTGTCACCCTATAGATCGCCCTTGCACAAAAAGAAATATCTAAAGTAGCGAGAATTTACGATCCTTTAAGATTCTTAACCCCAGTGGTTCTTTTTGCAAAAAGGTTGATGCAGAAATTATGGATGGCGAAAATAGATTGGGATTACCCTTTTCCTGAGGCAGTGATCAATAACTGAAATTTGTTCTAGTTCGATCTTCCTAAACTTTAAATTTTTTTATTATCTAGATTTATTATAGACCAGTAAAAATAGGTCTAAAACAAGGGCTGCCTTCCAAAAAACGGGTGGAGTTCTGGAAACTGTTTCAATGACTCGAGCAGGTGAATAATCTGAGTTTCCCTGATTTCCGAGTGAAGCTTCAACCGTGATGTTAAAAAAAACTCGAGATTTTCGGATTTTCTCCGGTCTTTCTCGAATTCTTCTGAAACTAGAAACAGAGCATGAAATTATCCGTCGATTGAGTACCAATACTAATTTTCTTGGCCGATTAATTTAGACTCGGCCGTCCCGAAAAGAATTTCTTGAATTCTCGGACGCGTCTGAATGCTGTAGCGTATTTAAGGGTTCAATCTTCTGACGGCTCTCTCAGAGTTTTCTTGATGGGCGGGAAAACTAGAATTGCACCTCTCAAAACTATCTCCATCCCACGTTAGGAATTTTGCGGTTCTGAATTGGCTGCTGAATTGGTGAAAAGTCTCATTGATGGTTTGAACAAGCAGATTACGTTTAACGATACGATCGCTTGGAAGACTCCCAGACTCCAAGACATTTGTGGCTAGCCGAGTAGCTTTCATTTGTCATGGCATTACGTTCCGACAGCAGAGAATCTGTATGATAGTGCCTCACGCGACTTTTGCCCTCGAAATTGCTAAATCGTACTTTTTGGTGAATGGGGCCTCCATGGCTCCTTCGTCTCCCAGACTCGTGACACGGCAACCTTTATTCTCTGCAAGTTTTAGGAACGTAGAATTGTACTGACAATTACTAATAAATCCCATATAATAGATGATCTAACATTTTAATTTAAATAATATTAATATAATTAATATAAATAAATTATCCTTAAAAAATTAACCGAAGTGGGGTGGTGGGCCCTCTAAAGTGGGGAGGTGGGCCCTCTAAAGTGGGGAGGTGGGCCCTCTAAAGTTGGGTAGTGGGCCCTCTAAAGAAATATTTTCCCGGGCGCTAGAATTGACCCAGCACGCGCCCGAAAGGATAGTTACATTCCATTCAATTGTTACTTTTAATTAATTCATTTAAACATGGAGATACAATTATTATATAACTACCATCATTGTTTTACGTAAACAATCAAAATAAAACTAAAATTATGAACATTTATAATTAGGGATTATTAAGTAATCAAAATACACAAATAAAAAGAGATTAGTTATTTTACTAAAATTTTATTGTAACAGAGTACAGTTATGCAGTTATTACAATATAGTAATTTTAATCTTATTTCATATGCCTTAACATTTAACTTAGTTAACCCCATACTGTATTTTCAATCCACCCAAGAAAATGAGATACTCTCGAATATAGTGCTGGTGAATTAGGAAACCCACAGAATTTACCAAAGGATGTTACTCCAATTAAACTGTACATGCAATATGGTTGTCTTAAAACTATTTGTAGTGGTCCTCCAGAATCTCCTTGACATGTATCCTTTCCTCCAGTTAATTCTCCAGCACACATCAAGGAGGGAATGACGCCTTGAGGTAAAGAAAGACGTTCTGCTGGTGAAGCGAAACTACCACCGCATTGCGGGTTTGGTATTAACTTAAGTTGTACTTTCATTAAGTCGTTGCTTCCTTGTGGTGCATCTGATAGAAAACAAGACATCAATATCAAATTAGAACTTCTTTAACTAAGATATCTTATCCTAGATTCCAGTAATGCTTAATCTCAGTAATAATTGAGACACATACTAAAATATACCATCATTTGAAGTGTTACTCACTCTCACTACGAGGGTGGTCCCAGAAGTACCCGACCTGACCAAAAGGTGGCGGTAGTTGTTTGAAGATATCACTGTATTGAAAAGTACGCAGTCTATAAAGCATATGTTTAAAGTTTGAAAGCGCCACGTTGTTCAGTATTTGTTTGGCAGCCATCAAAAGTGAACGTTGTCATCGTGAAAATTGGTCATCGTTATGTGATACAATACTTTTATTTGAAAGGCCTCAGCCCAACCAATATAAAAGCTGAACTGGATTCTACTCTGGGTGAGTCTGCTCCTTCGTTTACAACAGTTAAATTTTGGGTAGCTGAGTTTAAACGAAGCCGTACGAGCTGCCAAGACGAGCATCGCAGTGGTCGACCAAATGAGGTGACGACTCCAGAAATGGTGAAGAAAATCCACAAAGCGGTACTTGATGATCGTCGACTGAAAGTGCGCCAGCTAGCAGACATTACGGGCATTTCAAAAAGTGCGGTACATCGCATATTATCTGAAAATTTGGACATGAGAAAGCTGTGTGCAAGATGGGTGCCGCGTTTGCTCACACTCGAGCAAAAACAGTGTCGTGAAAATGTTTCAATTGAGTGTTTAGCGAAGTTTCACAGCAACAAAGCAGAATTTTTGCGCCGTTTCGTAACAATGGATGAAACATGGGTCCATCATTTCACACCCGAGACAAAAGAACAATCGAAACAATGGACTCAAAAGGGAGAACCGGCTCCAAAGAAGGCGAAGACCGTTTCATCTGCAGCCAAGGTTATGGCGTCGGCTTTTTGGGATGCGCGTGGAATAATTTTTATTGGCTATCTCGAAAAAGGAAAAACTATCAACGGCCAGTATTATGCAAACTTATTGCAACGTTTGAGCGAAGAAATAAAGCATAAACGGCCGCATTTGGCTAAAAAGAAAGCGTTGTTTCATCACGACAACGCGCCAGCTCACAAATCAGTTATTGCAATGGCCAAAATTAATCAATTAAAGTTTGAATTGCTACCTCATGCACCATATTCGCTAGATTTAGCCCCCTCGGATTATTTTCTGTTCCCAAACTTGAAAAAATGGATCAGTGGTCAAAGATTTTCCAACGATGAAGAAGTGATGTCAGCAGTTAATGGCTATTTTGAGGAACAAGACAGTTCTTATTATAAAAAGGGTATCGAACTTTTTGAGCACCGCTGGGAAAAGTGTATAGAGCTGAAAGGAGATTACGTTGAAAAATAAATAGATCTTTTTCCAAAATTTTTGTGTTTTCTTTGTTGGGTCGGGTACTTCAGGGACCATCCTCGTACATTTGTAAATTTTATCACTTATTTTAATAAATCACAAGATTTTTTAAATCTGAAGGGCATGGCGGGTTGTGAATTGTAACTTAACGAACAGTAAATAATAATTAATGTTGGATATTTAGACAACCGCAAATACTCATAATTGTATTCGGGGTTGTATAATTGATGTATTTTTAATAGAAATAAATCATGCCCGTATGGAGAAGTGATTGATAATATGTTGCATACATATTGAGGATAGAGATTATAGAGTTGGCATGTGTATTTAATAACAAATTATGTAAATGAAGACATATATGATGTCACAAGGCCTACTAAAGATGGCCGAATGACAGAACTCGACCAGGGTTGGACTTAGGAAATTTAGTAAGGGTGACCCTGTAAGGATCTGGTCAAAAATATAAATCTAAGTAATTAGGAGAAACTAACGGAAAGACAAGGTAGATGAATTATAATTTTTTTAAATTTTTTTTAAAGTTGCTTTAGAAAACTATTTTATGACAAAACAAAATTACATAATAATATTTAAGGACGTTCATGTGTGAGACTTGATATTAGATAAAAAATTTTATTTTTAAAATTTGGCAAGTTTAATCACGTAATTATCTCCCCTCACAGATTTAAAACCCTTCATCGATGATTTGAGGAAGTTATCAACGATTACAAATTAAATTTTTAACATTGCCAGTCTTATGAGAAAATAGCATGGGTTTATATTTAAACTTGTAACAACTTTGTTATTAAAATAGATACCGTAATAAATAATGTTTAAAAATATTCTTTGAATTATGCAGTTTATATAATAATTGTATGAACAAATAAATGTTATCGAACATTAGGATGAATTATCAGTTATTTTAATCAGTATAATTAAAACTGTTTTGGTAGATTTTTCACCATATTGAAAACTGGCAACAGCACGTACTAAACGAATGTACACAAACGCAATGAAATGTGAAAAGGTTAAAACATAACTTAGGTTATTGTTGAATCTGTCAAAAAATTTATAGAATTATGAGAATTTTATATTAATAGATAATTAAATGCAATGGGAAAGTTAATTTAAATAGTTTAATTAAAATTTGTGTTTTAGTAGATTACGTGTAAAAATAATAGTTTAGTATTACTTGGTCTCATATATTTTTATTTATCTCATATTTTTAAACAAACTTTATTTACAATTTCGTGCGTATATTATACCACCGTTTTCTCCGATAATTTAAAAATAACAAATAGTTAAATATTTATCTATATTTCTTCACAATTTACGTTTTTGTGAAACAAATTTCCCTTTTAAACTGCCGTGATAATTTCTAACGTAATAATCATTATCATATTATTATTATTCTCCATTGCTGACAGAGGTAGGTATATTTACATATTGACGTACTGATGAATATATGGTAAAAAAAATCGGTGTTTCCAAATTAATAAGCAATAAAAATGGAGTCAAATTAATGACTAATTTACATTTACTGATATTTTACAATAATTGTCTAAAAACTATTTGGAACAAATAAAAGAAATTCATATATTTAATTGATATATTTAAAAAAATTTCTTAAGTCCTGAATAAATTTCGTGAATAGTTAGTACTCATTCGAATCTAGCGTAGCACATGAACGTCCTTAAAGACCCTTAAAAAGTAATAATTTATTATAATACATTCGCATAGAATTAGGATTTAACATCTTCTTAGTAAAATAATTTATTCTTAAACTTAAATACTTTTTTATAATAGTTTTAACTAAATGTATTTTATGATTATTTAATATTTCGTGGTCAAATTCATGGCCATTTAATTCAAAAAATATATTTTTCTTAGTAAAAATTTCTTTTACAATTTTATTACATAGAAGATTGGTTTGTAAATGTGATACAGATTGTGCATATACTTTTTTTAACAAATTTTCTGTAATTAAACAAATATGAATAACATCTTTAGAAGGATATTGCAAACCTCCTTTGTCCTTTAAATTTATTAATGAAAATAACATTTTTTTCCTATTTATATCGCATAGTACTTGTAGGCATATCTCACATGTGATGTTCTTATTTAAATAAGAAACAATATATCCTGCAATATATGTTATGACTTGATGAGCAAATTCGGTGCCATGTTCAGGGATTTCAAACGCATAACTGTGATCCTCGAGATATTGACTACTAATTGGAAATATTTCTATTTCGTCAATAGATGCAGCAATTCTGTTTCTTTCAGATGTTAAATTGATTTGTTTTAAATTGTCATCTTGTTTCGTGTATCCTTGCAAAATACTAATGTGCTCTAGGGGTACACAGTTTCCTCTGGAAGACTCCTTTAGTTCTGTATGTACCAATATTTTGGTATATGCAGATCTAAACTGTCTGACCGTCGGATTGTTGTTGTAGCCACCGGCAGATCTTATCGTGCCAAAAAATAGTTCAATTCAAAAATAGTTTGACTAAGTTTATGTGTTAGAATGTAAGATAAACTGTAATTTGTTTTTAATTCTATGTACATACCCTTCAAACTATTAATATTTATAATTATTCCAAGAAATCCAGTTTTTCTATTACTCTCAACAATATGTATTCTGATTAGAAGATACTATTTTAAGTCCCTTTATATAATTGGTTACATAATCAAAATATTTAAATAACATGCTTTCATTGTTTTCAGATAAAGGCTTTTTAAAACCTAATTGATTGATATGTTTCGAATTAAATATATCAAATACATTATTAATCGTCCTTATCAGATTTACTGTTCCTTCTACATCTGCAAAACCATTAATTTGTAATTCATGACAAAGTAATGCATCAGCCACAGAATTACTAAAAAGTTGTGTAGCTAATTTAACTTTCATGATTTGTTGCTTAAAATCAATATGTCTTTTCGATAATTTATTAGCAATGTGAAATTCTTTAGACTCCTGTAGCAGATGTAATTTTTCAATTAGCTCCCACATAATCAATTTACCATCACCATCTACTAATATTTTCTTATCTTTCAATGTGTTCCTAACAAATTTTATAACATGACACATATCGAAATAAATATATACATTATCCTCCATGGAAGGATGCTTGAAAGACGTGCATGATTGTATTTCAAAATTGGGACAGAGGCTTTTATACATGCTTATATTAGAAGATGCCCCATCAAATGTAACGGATGTAATTTTAACACCTGCATTATAACACTCCCTAAGACAATTTAAGACTAAATTTTCCTTTTGCTCCCCTGTTATACTATCAATTAAGAAATAACCAACTGGTAATTTCCAGTTGTCGTTTATTGCCGTTAGTAAAAATACTAATGCCTGTTTTGCAATTGGCAAATTATCGCTATCTAAATTTTCCCGCATGTCATCAAAACCAAAAAACTTTTGCCCATCCCATTCAATGTGCTGCCGTATAGCCATTTCGTCAAATTTTAAATTACATAAAATCTTATGTTCTGATAAGTTTTGTCTGACACGAAGAGCTGTAAATGATTCAGATGTAAACCCTAGATTTCCTTGTACACTGCTATACCATTTCGATAATGTCCTTGGGTGTGGCAAACTGCAATCAAAGAATTTTCGCACATATTCATATGCCTTGGGTGAATAAAAATTCAATGTCAATGAAAACTTCTTTAATTCAGGAGTAAATCTTTTCCCTTTTCCTTCTTTTTTTACCTGACGTTGAATTAATTCTTTGCTTGTTTTACTTACATCTAAGTTAGATAAAATGTTCATATGGTCCATATTAATTAAATTTCTTTGTTTTAAATGTTTAACTATATTAGTTAGCGATTTAATTTTTTTTGTTTGTCGTACAGTTTTTTGATGAAAATACTTCAATTTTTTTCTTGCAACCTTGACCACGAAGTTTACGTTTTCTAGGTGTATCAAACACATTTGATGAATGTCCACTTGAACAAACTATCTGCTCTGAAAGTGTAGTTCTAGGTGGCGAAATTGAAGAAAAACTAATCACATCTTTGGAAAACTGTCCTGCTTCTAATGCTACCTCTACACTCGTCGATGGTAGTTGCACTTGCATCTGTAAAATTATGGAAGTAATGTTATTACATAAATAAATGTAAAAATAACTAATTGCTACAAAGTATAATTTATTTATAATATACTATATTAAAAACATATTTCCCCATATACGCAATCAGTGAACACTTAAACGTAATCTAAATAGATTAATGTTAAATTAATAAATATTACCTCTTCTTGTAATACCTCCTGAGCTGGCACACTGACAATTCTTGGCACAGCATAGGGAAATAATTTTACATTATTTGCAGATCTATCAAAGAATTTTACATCGAAGTGTTCTGAACAAATAACAGAATACTTTGATGGCAACCATGAGGACCTACTTATAGCAAGCAACCATTCACTTCTACGTCCATCATCTGCTGGAAATATAAAATCATAAACACAATTTGATGATTATGTGTATGTTTTTGGAAATGTACGTTATTTTTGTTAAAAGTTATGCGTTACGATCGTAAAAAAATTGTAATACGTACCTGTGAAAGGTTATGACCTTAGAATATTTCACTCCTGTTCGGTTTTTACAACCTAGAACACTACAATTTGGCATTATAAAGTCTTTTAAATTGTCTTTATCACTTTTAAACACGAAAAACCTAGTTTCAAACAGAATAACTAACATTAATGAAAAATCACGCTGCAAACATACAAAACAGGTAAAAACTGACAGGTAAACAAGGCCTACTAAAGATGGCCGCCGGCTGCAAATTTAGATACAGAAACCATCTCTATCCCCTCTATCCTCAATGGTTGCATATAACTTCATAATAGATGCTTCTGCATGGAATAATTAGAAAAGAAGGGAAATTAAGAGATACTAGACAGTTTTGAGATGTATTTGAAAACCAATACTAAACATTTTGCAAACTACCAATATCTAGCTAATTACTGATGAGATAGTTCCAAACAGACTGATTAAGGTTTATCACTTGGGTACTCTCATACACAGATTTCAACTAGCGTCGAGTACATTCGAGTACACCATTCATTAAAGTTTAATCTTTTACCCGCTAGCACACATTGAAGTTGGAATCATTACTGACAGTAATTGTTGGTAACTTAGTTGCATACATGTCATGTAACTTATTTGCTATTTGCTTTTTAATAACACTTACCATAATTAAGTTTACCAAATCCAGTAGCAATTGCTGTTTGGTATGGAATATTTGGTTCGGCATTCAAACACGCTGGACGTACAAATGGAGTAAACTGTACAGGAGACACTAATCTTAGCAAAGCTATGTCATTGTATTTGGATGGAGGCGTATGTTCAGGATGTGGAATTCTTGCAGCTACTAGTATTTCTTGAAGTCCATCTCGGGAATTCAAATTTGTTACACCTAGCTTTACTCTTTGAGCTGCACCGCTAAAAGTAATATAAACGATAATTATATAAACTACAAAACTGATATATAGTAAGTTAAAGTTCTATTGTATTGCAAGCAATTCCTAGATTTACGTTAAAGATTCTTAATTTTAAGTTAGGGATAATTATATATTGTTAAGAACTATGTTAGTGCTAAAAATTATGTAGGTCTCTCTACAGCACTATGAATACTGGAATTCTGATAGTAAACTTAAGATAGTATCTAACAAATCTTGATACATAAAATGTAGTACTATATTGTAGAGCCCATTGAAATCTAGAAAGCATGTTGTAGTTATTAGTACTGTTATTATTATTATTATTACTTTATTATCTTCTGATAGTATGATCAAACAATACAAGCAGATCACTTTATTTGTTTAATTGTTACAAAAGAAAATGCAACTGCATCATGTAGGTTTACTAATTTGAATTATTTTTCAAGGACAATATTCTGAATATTGTTAAAGATCGCACCTGAACTTGGCCTTTAATAAAGCGTCCCAAATGAACAATCAGATTTTCTAACATTGTTTTCAACGCCAGTGATCGAAAAATTACGTGTCTACGATTGTGATTGTACTAAAGAATATTTAGCATTAACTCGATTACAATTTCTTACAGTTGCTTTTATTATTTGTTGTTTACTTATTGTAATTCAAGGTTACAAACAGCGAATTTTTGAATGACACTATCTGCTAGAAAAGTGCAGAGGCTGGACAATAAGAATTTTCATTTGAAATAATTGTTTATACTTTTAACAATGCTTTTCAAAACTTATAACAAAGTGATAGGGCTTCAAATGTGTACAATTTATTTAACAGACATTCCACGATTCTATAATAAATAATTATCTAGCAGGTAATTTATCTTTAGTTAAAAGAACCTACGTATGAATCTATTTGAAAAATGATATACATTTTTGGTTGCGTTTGGTTTTGTCTTGAAATTATACTCACAAAATCAAATACATTTGTGTTTTAAAGCATTTTTTTTCTTGAAATATCAAGTCTAAAATGGTTTAAGCTTAATAAGATAAAGGAGTGGAAAAATAATAAACGATACTAATAAACTTAAAGTCTATTACGGGTTGGTAACGGTGGAATATCGATTAAGATTCGAAGTTATGTATTTGGTATTAATGGGACTGATAATAATTTATGACTGACAACAAAGGGGCGACGGAAGTCACTACAACTAATCTGCCAGGACCCGCTGACTGAGCAGAGTACCGCAAACGATACCATATTGCTGTAAAGCTCGTAATTTAATAATGGGCAAATTAAAATCGCATTTTACGTATTTAGTTTGGGGCTCTCAGATAAAACTGAAATGTAGAAAAACTTTTTTTAAACTAAACTTGGATTTAATTCAACAGTCAACCAACTCAATATGGCGTCGTTTGCGTTACTTTCATTCGCCAGTCTGGCCTGGCTCGTTACATGTAATAAATTTACAGGAAAATAATACAGGCTCGCCTCTAATATTACCACAGTTACCGGTGGATATTCTTTATTAATTGTTTTTTAGATGGTCTGAGACAAAATTAATATCAAAATGGGCAGATAAGATTATCTTATAAGATTTTAAGCATCGAAAGAACGACAACTAAAAATCTCTATTAATAGGAAAGCGTATTAAAGATTACTGCGTACTAAAGCACAATACAAAATTGTTGATGTGTTAAAATAAAGAACTTAGCATAATCGCAGTACAAAACCAAGCATTTTAAATGCCTTACTACAAATATTATTCGAATGAGCATTAAAATTATGTTTGCTATCCAACTCAACACCCAAATCCTTTACGGTTACAATTGGTTCAAACCTATTTCCATTAATAGAGTAAATACATTGTATGGGTATTTTCATCTTAGGAAATAAAATAGAATAACATTTTTCTGTATTTAGCTCTAAATTATTTTCATTGCACCAGATAAACATAAAATTTAAATCGTGTTGAAGTTGGCTATAATCATCAACATTCTTTACAAAGTTAAAAACTTTGAAATCATCAGCAAACGCAAGATGTTCGGAAAAATGTAAACACTTGCAAAATCATTAATAAAAATTAAAAATAAAAACAGTGAAAGTCTTGTCGGACCCCGATAACACATTAATTTCCTGTGATACAAAAATTTTTACAAATTGAACTCGATTACACAAGAAGCTTTCTATTCAATTGACCCAAGCTTCTCATCAAAATCCAGTGCTAACATTTTGGCTTCTATTATACGTTGGTCAACACTATCGAAAGCCTTTTGGAAGTCGGTATCTATTCTAGAAGACATCTACTTTCAAGGGCGTTTACTATTTCTTTCTTTATAACATAAGTTGCTTGTAGTTGATCAATGTTCTGTATATCTATGTTTATTTGATTTTGATTTATTTGGTTCCTGCAGCACCACTGGAGTTGTTTAGCAATAAGTTGGTCAACTAGCTATGGAATAGCTGACTGGATGCTCACTCTGCAATAATTTGTAATGTTTACCGGTTTTTTAAATAGGGATTACATAGCTTGATTTCCAAGAACTTGGAAATTGTTCAACAACCAGAGACTTACTGAACATTAAATGAATCGGAGTGCTGATGGAGTACATACATTGTTTGAGTAGATAGGCTAGAACGCCATCGGGACCACTTGATGCAGTAGATTTCAGTTTTGCGATACCAAAGTTTATATGGATAAGAGTCTACACTAGCTTGCTCATCAAACTTAAATGGTTTCACTTCATTATGGTGAGAAACATAAACGGACGCGAAATAGTCCGCAAACAAATTCACACAATCAGAACCATCACGAGAAATTTTGCCGTTAAAGTTCATTTCTGTAGAAAAATCATTATTTTTATCCTTATCATTTATAAACTTCCAAAAATAACGCGGATTTTGATTTATATTAGATTCTACCCGAATAATATATTTATTATACTGCGTGTCCGCGTAAGTTGGCTACATATGGAAAACTTTGTTATTATTGATTTTATGAAAAACAGTTATCCTTCATAAAAAGTTCTGCATGTTCTAAAACCCAAAATTCAACCATCAGATATTAAATTATATCAGTCGTATCATAATAATAATAATTATATCATTTGTGTTCAAGAGTAAAGTACCTTCATTAGTACCTTCATTTTTGACCATATCGAAAATTTTTAATAAGAAAATTTTTATAAGATGTTATGGATTAAAAATAATTTTTAAATATTCAATATTGTTTATTTACAATTACAAAATATTATTTTTACATTTTATTATTATTATTATTATTATTATTATTATTATTATTATTATTATTATTATTATTATTATTATTATTATTATTATTATTATTATTATTATTATTATTATTATTATTATTATTATTTAATATCTGATGGTTAAATTTTGGGTTTTAGAACATGCAGAACATTTTATGAAGAATAACTGTTTTTCATAAAATCAATAATAACAAAGTTTTCCATATGTAGCCAACTTACGCGGACACGGTGTATAAGTCCGCACTTACTTTTTTGCATCTCGCACGTAGTACTTTAAAATTTTCACAATGGAGTGGTGAACCAGTACTTTTATACAAAAATGAGCATGTTTTTTGTCATTAACTGCACGAATTAGATCTTTATTGTACTAAATTGTATACTTAGAAAACTTTATTACTTTTTTTGGAATATAATTTTCCATTAATGAGTGTAAGATATCCTAAAATGGGTTTACTATTCCGTCGACACACACACAATATTATTACTTATAAACTACACTATTTAAATATTATACTTACAATTCTCGACTATTTACGCAATGAGCAGCAGTAAGAACAAAAATCTCACTTATTAGAGCACCACCACATTGCCATGCCATTTGTCCATTTGCCGATGACCCAAAACCTATCACAGCCTAAAACAATATCTTATTAAGGCAATCTCTTTAACATAATATACCATTTAGTGTATCTTAATATTTTCCTTTATTTGCACACCAGTAGATGTAAGTAAAATACTGGCTCTTCGAATTCCTATTCAAAATAGCTAGACCAACAACAATAAAATTGCCAAATTATAGTGTCCAAAGATCTCTTGTTCGTGTATAAGGATTACTTAAAAATATTTTTATACGATCAAACCAGCGTGAAGTTTTGGCATTTATTTCATCATATCGTGAAATTGTTTTGTTTAACTAATTATGCACTAAGCCTTCAGAATAGATGTTGAATTTAACTGGTTTGCAAACGAATTTAAGTACATGATTTTTTTCCCGCTAACTAAATTAGCGTTCCATATCGTCCGCTCCATCCCGCACATGGTTTAGCTTATGGGACCTGATTACTGGTTAGCCAGATAATGGGTTGTAGCAATTATTATTATTATTATATTACATAAATATCAATAACCAATAACTTTAAATGACCCCGAACAACAGCAATAGCACTTCTCAGTGCTTGTTGACGAGGCATACTGGACCTTCTTTATGAATATTCCAATTGAATGTAGAGGGTATAAGCAGAGTAAAAGGAGAAACTCTATCGAAAATACTCATCGAAAACTCAATCAGACGATGAGACTAATAACTGGAACCATCCGACCGACTTTAACCCGCTGGCTGCCAGTGCTCAGCAACATCGCTCCACCTGAAATACGCCGAACTGCAGCTCTTGTCAGAAAATACACAAAAATTATGGCTAACGAAACCTTGCCAATACACCAAGACATGCCATGCCTCACAAAGGAACAGAACCGACTAAAGTCCAGACATCTTCCTATTAGACAGGCAAAAGAGCTACTTTAGAACTTTACTGTAACAGGCAGGTAGTCGGATGCATGGGCAGAAACTACAGAGCATGATTATATCCAAATAACCGATCTAACCCAAGGTTTAAATGGTCACAACCTACCACGACAACTATGGTCGAAACTAAATAGAGTACGAACTGGCCATGGGAAATGTGCAGACTCCCTATATACCTGGAGAAGAGCAGAATCCCCAGAGTGTGGCTGTGTAATCGAAAGGCAAACTGTTCGCCACATTGTTTTAGAATACCCAAATCGTGCCTACCCTGAAGATCCTGCAGACTTCGTGCAGTGCCACCCGGATGCAATTGAATGGCTAAGAAACCTAGATATTGATATAAGAGAAGGTATTTTCATAAGCTGGAAAATTTTGTCCTAATGCCAGTATCAACAATCAAAGTTGAAAAACTTTAATGCATCCCTTAATTGGGCATGTGAAAGGCAGTCGAGGACCATGTTTCGTTTTTTTTGAAAAACGTTTATTCCCGCCTAAAGCGGTGTTCAAAGTCGCCATTTTGAATAACTTGGTACACACTTTATTCAGTGACAGAATAACCAATCTGAATAGGGTTTTCACCATTTGAACCCTTTTTGCATTGTCTAAATGGCTTTTTAAGGAATTTGACCTTTGACCCAATTAAGGGGTCACCCGGGGTCACCATCATGACTAATGATATTCTTTTTATAAAATTAATTTCGTAAACAGATATTTTTATTCAAAAGTGATTTATTGATCTGTAATGTTAACCCTTGTTATAGTTGGATGACTTTTTGACCTATCGTTTAAAGAGAGTGTGAACTTCAATAGAGAATAATTCTCCATGGTTGCTATAAGCCTTTAAAGTTGTTCAATTTAATTTGCTCGGTAACATGACCTACGATGACCCCAAAATTAGATCAAAGGTCACTTGCAGCAGAATACTCGTTTTCCACGTCTTAAATAGTTAATTTTGAGATATTATAAACCGATTTATGTAATTTGCGTTGGTTGACCCCGGGTGACCCCGAAATTGGGTCAAAGGTCAAATCCCTTAAAAAGCCATTTAGATAATGCAAAAAGGGTTCGAATGGTGAAAACCCCATTCAAATTGGTTATTCCGTCACTGAATAAAGTGTGTACCAAGTTATTCAAAATGGCGACTTTGAACGCCGCTGTAGGCGGGAATGAATTTTTTTTTAAATCGAAATACGTGGTTCGATCACAATATAAAATACTAATTATATGTGCAATTGTATCCGTAATTATTTGATTTGATGTGAATCATCATTTCCAGCTTAGGAAAATACATTCTCATATAGTTTTATTGTATTTATATGCTCTAAGTAATTTGTAATAATTGTGATATATTAATGATAGTTTTACACGCTACATTAGCTTCATATGCTAAATAATAAATAACCAATAACTTTTTGATGATGGAACCGTTTGCGCTTTTTTTTGGTGCAGGTTTGTCTGCTGCAATCCATTGTTTCGACTGTTATTTTGCTTCTGGTTGAAATGAATCCATGTTTCATTAACTGTGTAATGAAGTTACTAATTTTTGTTAATTGATTTTTGGGTGTAAGAATAAACGTTCCTATCGACTGTTGCAATCAGTCGCCGCTCGGATAAGCGACCGACTCAAGCGAGAGCACGCGTCCCTTCCCTAACCCATATTTGGCGTGCTCCGCTCCGTCTTACTCCTACTATATCCCCTACGCTCCGAGAGCACCTATATAAAGAGGCGCAAGCAAGGGTTTATTCAGTTCCATTCCGGGACTCATCCTCAACTGGACAACCAGCCAGTCAACCCAGAAGGAGCAGCCCAGCCGACCGAGCCATAAGGATTATTAGATTGAGAATTTTTAACCGTATTTGCTGATCCCTTTTCAGCCCCGACCTCACCCTATTTCCACCCGCTTTACCGTACCTTACCCGAGACCTTGCCGAGTGTGTGCCTAGGGGTCTCATTTTAGCCCTCTTTTCCGAGACCTTGCTGTGCGTATGCCTGGGGGTTTCTTGTCCGAGACCTCGCTATGTGTATGCGTGAGGGTCTCGTTATAAATCCACCCTTTAGTCCGTACCTTACCCGAGACCTCACTGTGTGTATATCTGGTGGTCTCATCCTAAATTCTTGTCCGAGAACTCGCTGTGTGTATGCCTGGGGTTCTCATTCTAAATACGCCCTCTTATTCGAGACCTCGCTGTTGGTATACCTGGGGTCTCATCCGAACTTCCACCCCTATCGGAATTCCTACCCTTAACCCTACCGTTCACCGACCTTACCATATCCGCATACTTACGCTTTGCACCCGCTTGCCTTGCCTTACCGTAGAAGAGTAGGCGGTAAGAGTAGGTAGAGTACCGTAGGGTACCGTAGGTTTTGCTGTTTTGTACCCGCTTGATGTGGCCACAATAAAGTGGCGTAGGGTAATAGTTAGGGATTGAGTTTAATGTTCGATTTACTAGAATTTATTATTAATAAAACCATTTGGTTAATATTGTGTGTTTCATTTGTTAGCTGAAAGCTTGAGATACAGGTGGAGGGATCCAGGCAGGCCCGACATCAGCAAACCCAGCAGTTCCCTGGATTACTCTTTTTCCACTAGCAGTTACTCGGCTCCTGGGAGCATACCACGTTAAAACAACAGGAACCCGAGAGTTACCGTCGATCACTGAAAACCACACTGGGCCACTTCGTAAGCAAGCCCCGTATAAACTTGGCGTCCGAGACGCATACCGAGGCAAAGCCCGGGGCACCCCCGAACGCTTACAACTACTACGAAACGACTCAAAAATTCATATAGATTTCATTGATAAAGCTCCAAATTATGTTTTAAAGTATTCACTTGTACACATTTCTAATCGATTGTTAGCAAGAGTGCGGCACCTACCTCGCCTACGCTTTAAAAATCACGCAAAAGAAGTATTGATGAGATGACAACAGTCCCAGAAATCTCATGTACTTTTAATCTTCTATCCTTCATCACCATATTAGAATATTTTTCTGTAATTTCTGACGTAGTGATTTCAACAGGGCGATCGGAATGTATCATCACTTGCGCTCATTCGGCCTCAATGAGAATTTGTTTACCACTTATAAATCATTTTAACTGCAGATGCTCATTCGACATAATATTTATCAAGCCTAAATTTAGCTTTTGTTTCCGTTTTACCTCTTAAAAAATAATGTTTTCTCAACAGGTGAAACTCTTTTTCTCCATTGCGTGAGCAATAACAAGAGTTGCCCGACTAAAATGGCCACCCATCTCAGACTAAGCGTCGAATCTGTTTATACTTAATTGGACATACGTGCCTTCGAAGCAAGCTAAATGGACCACCAACGGTTTCAGTGTGGTAGCCCCATCTCTCAGATTTTGCACGGGCAACGGTCAGACGACCTTCGTATATAATATTAGATTTCTTTCGGGTGAAGGGGGACAAACACTGTGCTATAGGGAGGACCGAAAAAACTTGTTATGGAAGGGGGACACCTGCCTATCTCCGTCACTGTATAAAACACTTATGTAGCGGAAAAGAATTCATGTACTTAAAATTCGTTTGCAACCGGTCAAATTGCATCTATTCTGAAGGCATATTGTAATATAAGTTCGGGATATGCTGAAATAAATATCAAACCATTACACTGCAACACGCATATAAAAATTTAAATAGTCCCTGTACACGAAGAAAACAGCTTCGTGTCCTATAACTTCGCAGTTATTGTTGGCCTATCTACAAAAAAAACTAAACTGATGGCTAGAACATTTTTCACTTATGCATTAATCCTGGAATGTCAACGCCGTCTGCTCTAGACATGTTCTTTAATTTAAGGTTAACATAAATACAGTCGTACTTGCACTATTTTAAAATAATAATCAATCTATCAATCTTACACCTATTCACATGTTGGATTTTAGCTGTCTTCGGACAAAGCGGCGTTGCAAGTGTTAATAATTTTAGCATTATTAATTAAATTTTGTATTTATTACCATTGAATACCAAAATTATTGACAGAATACACAGAAAAAGTTTGCTCATCGTTTATAGTAAAACTTTTGGACCACCGATGGCCGTAAGTAACGTATAAAACTTGCAACATAGATGCAATAATAAATGCAAAGAGACTGTGTGGAAGTGTTTCTGAAACCAGAACGTCTGAAAAAGTTACAGGGGAAGATCCATTAATATTTCCAATTTACAGGTGTAGGCAAACAAGAAATTTGTCTAGAGTTCGGTAGTTCAAAAGGTCTAGTCATTTATGAAATAAATAAAACTGATTCGTTAAAAGTTTTACAAATTATTATAATCTACCTGACAATTGTTTCGACAGTTAAGCTGTCATGATTACAGCTTAGTTGTAGAAGCAATTATCAGACGGATTATAATCTAAAACTAATCAGTTTTATTTATTTCATGATCATGATTATGATGGAACAATGAACAAGTCTAGTTATGTTCTTAAAATTTAAAATTAAAGCTGGAAATGTAAAATACATACACCATGTGGTATAAAATAGACACAAAAGTACTTTTGCTTAGGCCCAAAAATATTTTTAAGAGTTGCCTATCATGACATTTCTTTGAAGAAATTATTTAATTTTGACCAATCTAACACCGAATGACCAATCCAATACCGAGTATTACCTTTAAAAAGTCTTATAGAGGTAATAAATCACTCTGTATCGGTTCTAGATGAATGGCAGTTATTTATTGGATAATACAAGTAGTTCAATAAACCTGACACATTTAGACAATAAACAAAAGTAGGTAGACTCGATTAACTTTCTTAGTTGTGATTGTACATTATTTTGTGACCTTGCTCAAAAAATTACTAACACAAAAATTAATTACATTTTTAATATAGCATTTATAAATTTCCTTATTGTGTGCTGTATATTATATGCAAATTTAAAAATTATTATATAAAGAAAATTATTAATTTTTATTTTAAATTACGCACATCATAACATTTAGCATTTTCCCTGACAATAACATAGGTACACATTATATACCGTACCTACTTTAATATTTTAAAAAAGAAGCGAGATTTAACTGTGCACGATGATTTGTATCCAATTGTGCATGCAGAATTAAATTAGGTACGTGAAAATCAACAATCAGAACAGAACTATAAAACAAAATTATTTAGAAATAAATTTGTGGAGGTATATATATTGGCATAGCATGAAATGATTTTTTACAATTCGATATTCTCTATAGTAATTGTAAATTGCGCATTGTTTTTATTTAGATAACTAAAGATATAAAATTTTGTAATTTAAAAACACTTGAAATTTTAAATTTAAAATAAAATATTAAATTAGAATTAACTATTAAAAATATATAAATGATCGATTGTGTTCTCTTAGTGGAGCAGCATGTTCAAAAAGAATGGTAGATTGAATCAAAATCACTTAGTCTTCTCCACAATTTAATAATTAATACAAAACTAACTTACTATAGTTTCCACCATGGCACCGTTTGCAAAATATTTCATAAAGAATAAAATTAAAATTAAAATTAATTCGCTAGGAGAAGTTACAATCTTAAAAACTAGATATTATTAAATTATAATTATATTTTAAAATTGTTACTTCTCATTGAAAAATTAATTTTTATTTTAATCTTTAAGAAATATGAAATAAATAAAGATTAATAAACAGTTTCACAATATTTGATAAAATATAACCTGGCATTATCAATGGCACATGTCGCTAAGGTATGTCTAATTTGCGATTGTTGTTACAAAAATGTAGGAATTTCATATTATTTTGGGGGAGTCATTGTGCGATTCTGTTCTAAGAGGTATTTGGCATAATTAGATTTTTCGAAATGTTTATTTCTGTAACAACTCACGTGATTTTTATACCTTATGTCAAAATCTTGAAGTGTTTGTCCAATATATACCGAACTACAAAAAAAAACAATTCAAACGGGCATTGACCGATTTCATGATATCGTGTGTTCTGTCTTTAGCATTAAATAAGAATAAGAAAGTATTAATGTCGGTGTTAAAGGCTATTTTGTAATTGTTGGTTTTTCGTAGCCTATATGCAACTTTTTCGGATAGTTTGCCAAGATATAACAGATATGTAATTTGAGTCTTTTGTTTGATTGTCAATGGGATATATTCTTTTGATAATGACAGCTTAACTGTCGAAACAATTGTCAGGTTATATTTTAATAAATATTTTGAAACTTTTTATTAATTTTTATTTATTTCATAATTATGGAGTTCCACAATGTAAAGCTCGAGAGAGTAAACGCTTTATGAAATACATACTTTGAAAATGGTGTCATGATCGAAACTATAGTTAGTTTTTTATAATTTTGTATTATAATTAAATTGCGAAAAGACCAAGTAATTTTTACTCAATCTACCTTCTGAAAAAACTGGTAATTTTACGAATCGGATAGTTATGTTGTTATTTTATTCTAAACATCAGCTGTGTTAATTGTATACAACAATAAGATCGATTTCATAAGTATCTGGGAATAAGTAGATGGTTAATATTTTGCTCTCACATGTAACACTTATTCTGCTAAAATGAAAAAAATAACACATTGAAATCATACCATATGAGGAAATTCCTTCATTTGAGCTCTGACTCCTCCAACTATTAAAGGAACTTCTACAATTCCACATTCAGATACTGAATTTTGACTAGCTACTGGTAACATAACTGGGCTTTGTTGTTGGGAATAAACAGCTCTTGAATATTCTTCACATTCTAGAAACATGAAAAGCTATAAATAGAATGTATAGTGAAACAACTGACAATAAAGGTACCATAAAAACTAATTTATTCAGGTGCTTTTGTTTAATTTATATTAATTATAGTATAATAGTTTTATTAACTTAATTATTTTGTTTGATCATTTTTGTACGCTTAAACACATCTAAGAAGTCTTAGCGAAACAGTGGTCAAAATCTATTATAGCATATCCATCAAAAACCACCAACTAATTAAGTTTATTGTATAAGTCGTAAATGTCTGTTTAGTATCCTTTGTTTTTAATTTTTAAGTTTTTTAATATCTTTTGTTAAAATAAAATTTATTTAATTTATTAGAAATAACAATAGAAACACTAATTTAAAAAATTTTGATTGTAATTTTTCAGGAGAGGAAACAAAAATGAGAAAATATTATCTATTTCTTCTAAGGTCAATAAGGGAATTGATATGAATTTCGAATAATTATTCAAACTAATTTAAAAATCCCTACTTTAACTACTTTAAACTTGTATTTTAATAAATTGAATAACCTACAAAGAGAACTGCAATAAGTAGTATATCTATTTAACTGATAAATAGATAGGCAACACACAAACCATGCAACCAACTTTATTCGAATTTTGGAATAATTAGATTAAAATTGCAAGCAAAATCTTTTTATGTATTAAATTTAAAGTATTAAATTAGTCCATCTACAGAGCTGATAACTCAGTCAGTTTAATAACAACATATAAAAATATATTATTAATTGATTCTCTATTTGAAACTATAATGAAGGGTAGATGTGTATATCCCATAATGTTTTTTAGTTTCATAAGAAACTTTAACTTAAGTTATTTTACAACCCATTTTATTAAGTGTTAAATTCAACGTTTCAAAAAACATAATATGCTTTTTTACTAATTTTTTCCTTGTCGGTTTATTTGTTGCCATTCCGTTATATAATATACAATTTTAAATTAATTTTAAAAATTTACATATTCTTATTCAATTTGAATTATCTGTAAGGCTCTAATAGTAAAATCTGTATGAATTTATCTTTCAAAACTTACTTAAATTATTATCTAAACTTTTTAGTGATAATTAAGAAAATAAAAAAAAAGTTTTCTTACTTTGTCTACTAATTTCTCCAACACCAAAACAGTTGTTTATGTGTATACTCTGAAGAATTAAAAAAATACTAAACCTCATTGCTACAATAAAGACAGTTTCGGTTAAAACAATTACATCAACATATCACAGTTTATTCTATACTAATCAACAATCATACTGCATGTGAAATGATATAAATTTCATGGTGATTGACGTCTGAAATGTGGGTTTATTGATTACCTTAATACAGATTCTATACTGGGTGTCACAAGCATTGTGCTATTGTCAACAATAATGAAATTTATTATTGTTTACATTAATGCTTATGCTATTACTAAAAATTAAGTTAAATGATTTTATTAATATGTTTTGGTTAGTACTTAATATTAATAATCTTAGCTCAGTGTCATTATTGTTATATTATATTAATATGGTGAGGGCTAACAGTCTACCAAAGGAAGACCGTTACTAAAAGATGCTATAGTCCACCATCGCTGCCAATGCTGATCTCTTAGCTATTGCAAGAGTAGTACTTAATAAACATTCGCCATGTGGTAGATCCTTAAAGATCCACCATGATGGAACCATAATAAAGAAAGTATGTTAAAGGTTCTTAAGCAGTGAATTACTAACTCTAGAAATAAGGCCGATTAGGCTCTGAAAGTTAGTAAAACCATAAAATCCTTAGCAGAAATGTAGCAAAGATAGCATTCTAGAATTCATACTGTTTCTTCCTGTTCACGTAACTTTTTTTCATTAGTTATAGAACATCAGTATAAAAATGTACAAAATAAGGTCAATTAGACATTTTTCCGTGTCAAGAACTTCTCTATTGTAACCGACTATGGATCATCAAGATCCTCTAGTGAAATTACTCGTATTTTTATTACCAATTATTTAAATCCATTTACCTTATACAGTGGTGTTTATTTACTATGCAATATATGTAAGTTGTAACAAAGAGCGTACTGTATAATTGGTTGCCTATGTGTGCATAATGCTTCTACTTGATTATTTTCAAATGCAACATAGGTAAATTGCACATATTCAATTTAATTTAATAGCACTGTACATAAAGAGGAAACATGTCATTTTGTACATACAGGACATTTTTTGTACGAAAATCTCTTTTGTATTATCGAACATGCAGTGCTTTTATAAATTGATAAATTTCTTTATACCAGTTGAAAAATAGAATTGCAAGATTTATAACATTTCTAAAGGTACAATCTCAGTTTTCTTTCATGAGTAGAAATCAAATGAAGTTTAAACCATTTTTCCAACCGCCAGAAATCGTCATTTACATAATGGACTACACTGTAAAAAATGAGGTAAAATTACCTTGGGAAAGAGGTAACTTTTCGCTATTATTTGCGGTATTTTTACCCTAAAATTAATTTTACCTATACATTTAGTAGTTTTACTATTTGTGGTAAAATGCCCTGTAATTATGTAAAATTATACAAATATAAGTAATTCTACTACATTGAACTGGTTAAAATCACTATCCATAATATAAATTTACATAACTCAGACAATTTTTTCCTTACAAATGTATAATTGCTCAATAACTTAATTCATTTTTAGTGTAATATTAAAGATAAGATGAACTTGAACAAGAATAGTGTAATTTTACCCTTAATATTTACCCTTAATTAATATTTCGCTGATCGCACTTGTTTGTGACCTTCGTTTCGTGAAAGAATTCAGGAATCCATTATGAACAGTCCAAATAGGCTTTTTGGGGAATGGTCGGAATGGTGTGTACCATTCTTTTATGATTTCGGCGAGGCGTACTCTATCGATATCGAACGAAGTGTTCATTCTGTTGCTCATTAATATTTTGTTTTTCGTTGTAGTGTAGTGCGCATTTATTAAAGGCAAATATTTACACGTATGACCGAAGATGGGAAGAATTTTATTTTATAGTAGAAGTTAAAAAATAATAATCGGTAAGTATATGTTAAATTACAAATTTAAACCAATAAAATAAAAATATTTAATTTAATGTTTTTCTAGGATGAATCAAAAATTGAAGAATTCGAAATAAACTAGCATAACTGTAATTGAGAAAGGTACTCGTGTATAATTGTTTATATAATTTATAATTTTTTAATTTTCTAGGTGGAATCGAAACTTTATCTGAATGTCTTTGAGAGACCAAATATTTCCGAAAGCCCCTGAAAAGAAGTTCTGTTAATGTCTTATATTTTATATAAGTACATACGTTCAATAAAAATTACTTTGATTTTATTTTGTTTCATACAATTCCTTTACCTATGTAAGTAATATTCAGAGGAACGATTGAATTTGCAAGTACTTTCGCAAGTCATCGTTACATTCAAGAAGTATTTTCACATTTGTATTTTAACCCTGAAAAGTACTATTGCCATGAAATATTAACTTTGTCATGTAACTTTACACAGGTGTTTTAATGTTAAAATGTAAAATTACATTGAGATTGTAATTTTAATCTGTAAATTTACTTAAAAAGGAAACATTACAATGCAAATTTAACCTAATGTTGAAATTTCCCCACTTCCTATGAAAATTACACTTTGAAGTAAATTTACCCCAAAAAATGGAGGTAACATAGTTGCCTCCATTTTTTAGGGTATAATTCACCGGTAATTTTTTAGAGTGTATGCCGTTTGATGTTACAAGTTAGAAGTAAACCAAGAGCGGCAATTCTAATCATTTAATTAAAAAAGTAATTGTGAATCTTAAAAATTTAATTCAAAAATCCACATAAATACACCAATGATTAAAAACTTTTACCTATAATGTCGCTCTTTTACCTATAACCTCACTAAAATTTATAACGAGATACCGTTTTCCATCAAAACGCGTAATATTACACAATTTTAAAAAACTCTGTTCAAAAAGTTGATATTAACCGATTGATACACCAGCTCGTAAATAGTCTATGTAATTGATTTTTTATGTAAATGATTTTTATAAATGTAATTACTTACTTTATGAATGTGTACAGCTTAAAAACCTGTAAATATTAGTTTTCAAACTCCAAGGGGATGATGGAAGAGCAGCTTATGATGAATCATCTTCTTGCGATTAAAAAAAAAGTAGCATCATTAAAAAGGTTAAGAATGCGCTATTTAAATAGATCGCAGCCCGGTCTAGGATGTTCTGGTGCGGTTGATCTGGCGCGGCCGATCTGGCGCGGCCAGCCTGGCGCAGGGAAGTTCTGGCGCAGAGAACTTTGCGCGCAGGACCAGTTTAGCGGCAGGACGTTATGACGTAGGGACGGTCTGGCGCAAAGTGTTATACTTGTCATTCGTGCCATTCCCAAACTCGTAGACGAATGAATTGAACAACGTATTCTTGTGCAAACGTGTTTTCGCATAATAGAAAGAAGTTTTTCTTCAATAACTATTTCTAAAAATATTGAAAATGATTTGTTTAAAATTTAAGCTGTTTAATAGTATTTACTGATAACAGATGTATTCCAACAAATTTTAACACGTACAAGTAATATAATGAATGTTTCTGGTAGTTCTATGATTAGTAACAAAAATTGTAGTTTTACCCAGTAAGTTTAGCTTTACTTCTGAAGAAGCTATCCTGTGGTGAAACAATTGTTATGTTGTACTAATTTAAGTAAACTGAAAATCTTAAAACGAATTACTAGTTTGTTAAATAAAGGTCGAATGCATCAATTTCTTTTCATTCTCCCCTTTACGAAAGTGTAACTTTCTATCTTGCCAAGGCAATCGAAAGCGAAAGTAAAACATGCGGGTGGTTGCTAGGTATGAAAAACTTTGGGTCCCTAGACAACGAAGTGAAACAGTCATCTTTTAAAAATATAATATTATAAGGTAACTGTTGCCAACATTACCTTGGTAACAATACTGTTGTGTATACAAACATTATTTTATTATAATCACTGCATCATCATTTTATTTATTTATTTACTGTGCTTAATAAATGTCAAAGGGAGAATGAACAGTTTAATACATTACACGCTGCGAAAGCCCTTTCAGGTGCTCGATGTTCTTAACTAACCTCGGCTACGCTTACGCTTCGCCTCGGCCAATCAAAAACACCTTGCACCTAAAAGTAAACTTTCGCAACTTGTAATGTAAATAACTATTATTCCTATCTATTTGAAATTAAAAGTAGTACTGTTTATATTGATAGAGAAAGAAGTTGAACTGTTCGAAAAATAAGAAAAGCGTAATAAGAGATGATGGGCTCACCAAATACTCAGAAATCTAATTTTCAAAAATCAAAACTGAGAATTGAGGAGTTGGAAATAATACATGCATACTAAAGCTTTTTAACATTTGGGTGCAGGTTTTATGAAAATATTTTCAATTTACAAGAGTAATAAGGATTAAGAAAGACAGGTAGCATATATAAATTGTTATACAGGAACCAGAAATTTCGCGTAAATCTTATCTTTCTTGTATCCGCTAGATTCTCTAATTTATTGTACATATTGTAAGGAATAGTAAACCCACATATGACGTCATCAAACATTCTAGATGTATGAGTCATCAACTGTATGACTCATCAATAACACGTGCAAGTATGACTCATCGACACACCTCATCGACGTGACTTATCGGCAGCTGCGTGTATGACTCATCAACACGTCATCGAACATTCTAGATGTATGAGTCATCGAATGAAAGATATAAATTGAGATTGCGAGTAGAAGGAGTTCAGTTAATGTTTAACCGGAATCGTGTTGAAATGTACTCTGAATAATTAGTTAATAATTGTAATACATAAATAGTTTTCATATAAATAGTCCTCAAATAAATTTGTAAATACCTAGCATTTAGATAATAATTCGTTAAATAGTTTATAGTTATATGGCCGGTTTCACAAAGCTTGATTAAGTTCTAATTAACTTAATCATGTTTAAATTTGAAATCCTGAAATATAATTGGATAAAATTCAAGGTCTGTTAAATCTCGGCCAATGAAATTTCTGGATTTCAAGTTTTATTGCGATTAAGCTAATCAAGCTTTGTGAAATCAACCAATAGTGTTTTTAATTAAGTGCATTGTAAATAATCTTTTCTTTATTAATAGACGATTTAAACAGCATTTTTGTTATTATTTAGAAAGAACGTTACAGTGGTGTCAGGTGTGGGTTTAAGATAAATAAAATCGCGTAATAAACAAAGTGCTGTGAGAATAAACTGTTAGTGTTAAAAACAATTACAACTAATAATTAAAATGGCGATGAAATTGTTAAAAGATCTGAAGGTGATAGACTTAAAACATGAACTGGAAGAACGAGATTTGGACACAACGGGCCTTAAAAGCGTGGTAATAAATCGGCTAAGAGAATGGCTTTTGGAACAGAAAGAAGACCCTGAAAGTTTCCTATTCGAAATACCAGGACCGGCAATTGATACTAATTTGTTGTTAGGTAAAATGGAAGAAGTACTGGAAAACTCTAGATTGCTCAAGGAAGAATTATTAGAAAAGTCTGAAGAAAGTTCTAGAAAGCTAATGGAAAACACTAAAGCACTGGAAGAAAAAGTTTTGGAAAATTCTAGAAAGTCCGAAGAAAATGTTAGAATGTTAAGGAAGAAGCATCAAGAAGTTCGAGGGCCCTGTTGTTGGAATTGCGGCGAACAAGGGCACATACGACGTCGTTGCCCTAAACCAAAACAAGTTCAGCATTCGGAAAACTAAAGAGGGTCGACGAGAGGGGGCGAACGTTGACCTTGAGTGGAGATGCCTCGGAGATCACCATACATGCCATAACATCGAAGAACAGTACCAGCTGTTTGTTCGTAGATGGGAAGATTGCTAATCGAACTGTCCCCCTACTCATTGATACGGGGGCTACAAAATCAATTATACGCCCTGACGTTCTACGAACAAGCATGAAGCTGTTACAGACAACTACTCAACTCCGTACAGCGACGGGTGAAGTAAAGATCCGCGACGCGGAGTGGTAAAGATGAAGATTGGCATTGGAAGTGAAGAACGTGATCATGAGGTGCTGGTAGCCGACATCACTGACGAATTCATCTTGGGAACGGACCTTCTGAGAAAATTTGGTTTTACATTGGACTTGAAAGAGGGTGTTTTGAAGGTTGGTAACGAAGAACTTCCTTTGCATCCACGAGAAGACCCTATCGTAAGGGTGTTGCTGGCAGAAGATGTGATATTGCCGGGTCAAAGCGAGATGGTTGTCGAGGCAGGTTTGGATGGAGATCTTCGGGTAGGATGTGTGCGAATGATGGAGCCTGTTTGTGATAAGAAGATCCATAGTGGCATACTGGTGGGAAAAGCGCTGATCAAGGTTGGAAAGACAATACCGGTGAGAATTATGAACGTTAATATAGATCCGGTGATATTAAAGAGGAGTACCCTTGTGGGGCAGTGTGTGCCAGTATTCCGCGTAGCCAGGTGTATGGCTGATGTTCCAAAACCAGTGCCCAAAGACCGTGGTGGAAAACTAGTGGGTATGGTTACTAGTTCATGCGAATACCTTAACAAAGCGGAAGTGAAAGAGGTTCAGGGTTTGGTTCACCGATATCAAGATATCTTCGCTCTTGACGATACCCAGAAGGGACGAATCAATATTGTGCGACATAAAATCAATACAGGGAACTCTGGGCCAGTCCGACAGCAACCGAGTCGTCTACCTCTAGCAAGGCGAGCAGAAGCCGAGAAAATCATTACTGATATGGAAGAACAAGGGGTCATTGAGCCATCCAGCAGTCCATGGGCATCACCGGTGGTCCTGGTCAGTAAGAAGGACGGGTCAACGAGATTTTGTGTGGACTATCGGCAGCTCAATAATGTGACCAAGAAAGACAGCTATCCCTTACCACGCATCGACGACACGTTAGATACCCTGTCTGGGTCACGATGGTTTTCGACTTTGGACTTGAAGAGTGGTTAATGGCAAGTTGAAATGGAACCTGAAGACCGCGTTCACTATTGGTTCCGGACTATGGCAGTTTACGGTTATGCTTTTCGGTCTATGTAACCCTCCGGCCACCTTTGAGCGTCTAATAGAGACCATCCTGAGGGGGCTGTCGTGGAAGACTTGCTTGGTCTATCTGGATGACGTGATAGTAGTTGGATGATCTTTCAGTGAACATCTGAAAAATCTGGAGGAAGTGTTCCGGAGACTGCGTACAGCCAACCTGAAATTGAGTTCGAAAAAGTGCCACATATTCCGAAGGGAGGTGAAATATCTCGGGCTTGTCGTATCACAAAATGGAGTGGCAGCCGACCCCGATAAAATTCGTGCAGTTCAAGAGTGGCCAACACCGAAAGATAAACACCAAGTTCGTAGTTTTCTTGGGTTGTGCACCTACTACAGGCGTTTCGTTCCTGGGTTTGCCAATATAGCGATGCCTCTGACAAGGTTAACTGAAGATGGGCGCGAGTATGTTTGGAGCGGAGAGAGCGAAACGGCTTTCCAACAGTTGAAGCGTGCCTTGACAACAGCACCAATATTGAGCTATCCACGGACAGAAGGGAAATTCATACTTGACACAGATGCAAGTAATCTGGCCATTGGGGGTGTACTTTCTCAAATACAGGATGGACAAGAAAAGGTCATCGGCTATTTTAGTAAGGTTTTGTCGAAGGCCGAAAGGAATTATTATGTGACCAGAAAAGAATTATTGGCTGTCGTGAAGTCCGTTAAGCATTTCTATAAATACTTGTACGGACGGAAGTTTTTATTGAGAACGGACCATGCTGCGTTGAAATGGCTCCTACAATTCCGCAATCCGGAAGGCCAAGTCGCAAGGTGGATCGAACGATTGCAAGGATACGACTTTGACACAGAACATCGAGCGGGCACTAGTCATCGAATTGCCGATGCTCTTTCAAGAAGACCCTGTCCAACGGATTGCCGTCATTGCTCTCGTTTGGAAAAGAGGGTTTGCCAAGTATTAAGAACTACCATCGTCAACGACAATTGGTTGCCGGAAGAATTGCAACGACAGCAGGAGGCTGATCCCGAACTAAAAATGGTACTGGAATGGAAGCGCGTGGGAGAAAGGCCTGCCTGGGAGGCCGTCAGCCCTTTCAACAGAACGCTCAAAGCATATTGGGCCCAATGGGAGTCCTTGAAGGTGGAAGACGATCACCTGAAGCGAGTACTGGAGAGTGAAAATGGCACCACCATTAGGTCTCAGTTCGTGGTTCCAAGAAGCCGAGTGGCTACAGTATTGCGACATCTCCATGACGGTGCCTCAGGAGGACACTTCGGTGTGAAAAAGACTTTGGAGAAAGTTAGGGAGCGTTTTTATTGAGTCAACTGTAAAGAAGACGTGAAGGAGTGGTGCCGGAAATGCGAACTATGTGCCACTGGTAACGGACCCTTGGGGAAACGAAGAGCACTTATGATACAGTAAAATGTGGGTAGTCCTCTGGAAAGAATAGCTATAGATATTGCCGGACCATTTCCCGAAACCGACGATGGGAATAAATACATCTTAGTGGCAATGGACTATTTTACCAAATGGCCAGAAGCATATGCCCTACCAAACCAGGAAGCTGCGACTGTTGCTGACGTACTATTCAAAGAGTTTTTTAGTCGCTTCGGAGTGCCCATGGAGCTGCATTCGGATCAAGGCCGCAATTTTGAGTCTGTACTCTTTGGAAAAGTCTGTCGATTGTTGGGCATTCGCAAGACTCGGACCATACCGTTACATCCGCAGTCCGACGGAATGGTAGAACGCATGAATCGGACAATGGGCAAATATTTGGCCAAGGTCGTCTCCGATCATCAATGAGACTGGGACCAATACCTGCATCTGTTCCTGATGGCTTATCGTGCATCGGTCCACGAAACAACCGGTCAGTCACCAGCGTCTGTGATGTTTGGACGCGAGTTACGGTTACCGTGTGATCTGGAATTTGGATCCCCACTTATAGAGCAGGAGGTAGCCGGGAATGATTATGTCATCAACTTAAAGAAGAAGTTGGAGGATATTCACGACCGAACCCGAAATAATAGTCGAATCGCGAGTGACCGGATGAAGACTACGTACGATGTGAGAGCCCAAGAAGGAGGGTTTCAACCTGAAGAGCTTGTCTGGTTATACAACCCGCAAAGACGTCGTGGCTATTCTCCAAAGTTACAGCGAAATTGGGAGGGCCCATACCAGGTGAAGAAACGAATAACTGACTTGATTTATCGCATCCAGAAATTGCCAAGAGGGAAACCAAAGGTGGTACACTCCAATCGTCTGGCGCACTATGAGGGAAACAATTACGTAGTCCCGGGTCGAGAAGATGATGCTGAGGTGGCTGTACCGTAAGGCCTGAAGATGATCAGCCAACCTTTGGAGAATTTATGGGTGCGTTTTCCAGAACTAGAAAAGCCCGATTCGGAGTCACGACCGAGATGCAACAAGACCTCTTCCGGGTCCCTGGTGATTATTCCATTGCCCACTGTGTCTCCGAGGATCTCCGCATGTCCAGGGGGATCTCAGTAGTGTTTAGGAATAAATTTGGACGGCTGGATGAACTTCGAGATCAGAATCCCTCTGTTGGCAAAGCCTTACACTTGCCTGATCATGACCGCTCCATTTACTACTTGGTAACCAAGCAGTTTTACTACCAGAAACCGAGTTACGCCGACCTGTGGAGGGCATTATGGGATTTGAGGACCGAGTTGATTACGAGGGGTATTAACAAATTGGCAGTTCCCAAACTCGGCTGTGGGCTGGACCAGTTGGATTGAAGAACCGTTCGAAACCTGCTGGAAGTTATTTTTAGAGATACGGATGTGAAGATCTTAGTCTGTAGCTTCGATCCCCAGCCCGCATCAAGACCAACAAGGAGTGTAGACTGTTATTTCTACTGTAATGGAACATGTAGTCGAGGTGAAGACTGTCGATACCGTCACGACCCTTTCTATAGAAACCAGAGAATAAAACCGGTTCTGGGACAGAACCGACTTGAAGAGGGGGGCAGTGTAACGAATAGTAAACCCACATATGACGTCATCAAACATTCTAGATGTATGAGTCATCAACTGTATGTCTCATCAATAACACGTGCAAGTATGACTCATCGACACACCTCATCGACGTGGCTTATTGGCAGCTGCGTGTATGACTCATCAACACGTCATCGAACATTCTAGATGTATGAGTCATCGTATGAAAGATATAAATTGAGATCGCGAGTAGAAGGAGTTCAGTTAATGTTTAACCGGCGTCGTGTTGAAATGTACTCTGAATAATTAGTTAATAATTGTAATACATAAATAGTTTTCATATAAATAGTCCTCAAATAAATTTGTAAATACCTAGCATTTAGATAATAATTCGTTAAATAGTTTATAGTTATAGTGTATTTAATTAAGTGCATTGTAAATCATCTTTTCTTTATTAATAGACGATTTGAACAGCATTTTTGTTATTATTTTAAAAAGAACGTTACAATATTGTGCAGGCTTTAAAGTACAAGTCAATAAATACATAAAACGAGCTGCCTAAGTTGCTATTTTTTGGAAAGCTTGCTGTAGCTTATTTGCCGATTCAATATATGAAAAAGAAATTCTATATAGATAGAAATATTTAAAATTAAAATTTGAGAGTAGAGAACTAATTTACATACTTAATACATTCTATAAAATATATTAACTAATATATTTTAATTATTATTTTTTCATAATTTTAAAATTGCCATCTAAGAAATAATTATTGTTAGTTAATTCTGCACTGTATACATCAAATTTTAGTAGTATTAAAGCAGTTGAAGTATTGTTTATTATGATGTTATCAATAATACTGATTACATCATGTATCATCAACATGTACAAATTATCACTTTTTTACTGAAAAAACGTAGTACAGCTATAATAAATAATGTGTTTATAAGTGTGAAAAGTTATTCAATTCCTTCTATACACTCTTATTTCAATGTATATTGACAATTGAAAAAAATTAAAAATTATGTGAAAGTAATGCATTACTAAAAAAGTATTTAATAATGGCAATCAATTACTTTTCTAGTCGGGTAATAAGTACTTGCTATGGCAATGAATTACTGCTTCGAAGTAAGGGTTCCAATCAAGGCAGTTTTTCTGATATTTTAATAGCACACCCAAGAAATTTTAGGAACATACATGGAACTAACTTTGCACCCAAGCGTCTTTTCGCCAGAACGTTTCTGTGCTAGACTGGTCGCGACATATCAGCCGCAGCAATCGGTCGCGCCAGTACGGTCCATTTCGGTCACAATCAACTATGACTAGGTGCCAACTGCTTACCCTAATCGGGTTACTAAAGCTTTAGTAACTAACGAAATGAAAAATTCAAATGAAAAAAAAATTCAAGCTCGGATCCTCACCTCTCTCTCTTACATCGCGTAGTTCAATAGGGTTTGCGTCATCCAGCGCTAGGTAGTGCTGGCTGTCTCCACAGAAAAAATGTACCGAGACACATGAATGAATGAATGAAAACACAATATATGTACTTCAAGAGTAAGAAATGATTTCTATTGATTTTCTATACTTTTACGTTTTATACTTATTATTTACGTTCTAAGATAAATATCTGTTATATATCATTGTATTTTATATTATTTACGTTATATGGTTTAATTCTATACAAATGCCCGCAACGATTTCAAAACAAAAGTACATCTACATAAATGTATAATGACATAAACATAACGTATAATGACATAAACATAACGTATAGCGGCTATACGTTATATAGTGATGGCGAACCTATGACACGCGTGTTAGTGCTGACACGCGAGCTCATTTTTGGTGACACGCATCTTCAAAGATAAAAAAATTTCACAATTCAAATGTTTGTCTCTCATAACGGCCAGAGTTGGTTATTAATACCTAATAATATTATTACTTACGTTAATAATAATTTAATTAATTCTGAAACCAGATGAGCATGTACAAGTACAATAATATTTCGTAACAAATATACATATTAAAAACATTTAAATACATTGTTTCAATATTGATATTAACCTTTTGTGTGCCATAAGCGCCATTTGGCGCTCTAACTGGCTGGCACAGCAGGCCTTCAAGCGCGCACATGTTGCAAACTCAACTTCAACTTTGTTTGAACTTTTCTTGTGTTGTGTTGTTAAATAAAATTCGTGTTTAAAATGATGTATTATTAACATTAATGTAAGTACTTTCTGATGTTTTCAAGTAAAATTAAAAACAAATTTGTTTTCGCAAGATTTACTTTTGACCCGATATACGCGGCCTGGCGAGTACGCTCGCCAAAACATCGCCGGCACTTAAAAGGTTAATATAAAAATGCCAAATTCTGGAAACATGTACTTACTTTACCTTTGTCATGTGTGACACGCCACGAAAATTATGTTTCGATTTTTCAAAATTTTGACACACCGAGCTCAAAAGGTTCGCCATCACTATAGCCCAATGTACTTTTACTGTGATAACAGTCTCTAGTTGTGAATAAGTTAAAATGGTAGCACACAGAATTACGGCAATTTATTTATTGTTATTTTCCATTTATGTTGTAACCACTGTACCAGTTGTCAGAATTCAGAAGTTTCAAAGACTGTTCTAGAACGTTTCTATTTTTTGATGAATCTTTTACAATATCTGTACTTTTCAGAAAAAAACAATAGTGTTAATTGGTAATTGAATTAGATATTATGCATCATTAATTTTATAAGTTAAAAGAGTGAGATTCTACACTACAGCTTATATATTAAGTGTTTCTTCAGTGGAATATCATTTCTAGAGGTACAAGATGTTAAATGAGATTGCAAGGATTTATATTTTATAGGAATTTTGTAGAGAAAACGGTAGTAGTAATCAATTTAAAGAGGTATACCTAGAAAAGTAAGCACTTCCGTCAGACAAAAAGAGCTCTGATGTGTTATACGGAGGTGTTCCAGTTTGTTGAAACAAGTAGATTTTCGGAATGATTATTTATTGTTGCTCTCTAATATCTAGGCTCATCTACACATATCTACTAAATCTTTAAGTAATTCCAGTAAGATTCACCAGTTGTTTCCATTAGAAAAAAAAAAAGGTTTAACAAAATGGTTACCTAGGAATGACAACAACTATAATAATTATTTATTGACATACCAGAACTTTGTTTTGGATTCTTTGAAAGCGAGTAAGATACAACAAGAAAATAATATCATCATATTCAGAATTGAAAGATATTTCAAATCAGTTATCACATGACCATATGTCTCATTTGAATTTTTTTGGGTGGTTGTCAAAGAAAGAAGGGTGTATAACTGTATACACTACAGCATATTGTGTCGCCCAATATTGAAGTTGATGTGTTTTAAGTCTTTTCTGAGACTTCACCACGAAGAAATATATTTATGATGAATAGTTTTTATTGGAACACACTGTATATAGGAACGCTATTATCATAATTATGAAAGTATTTAATAATACCTATATATAACTTCACAAATATTAGTTTTATAATAATGCAATGGCAAACCTTATATACAGTGTGGTGATAAAGTAAGGAACAAAATGCATAATTGCGTTATTTAATGTTTTCAAGCAAAACGCTCGGACAGGTCAATTTTACTTTTTAATTAGCCACCTTATGACATAAAAATTTACTTATGACGTCATGTATTTTTGCACAATGCAAACGTCATCATTGGTTTTTTTAAATGACAACCCCAATATTTTTTGCTGGTTTTTATAGTTTTTCCAACTACTTAAATGATGGTGTAAAAAAATTGGAACCTTAGATAACTATTTTTTGAGAAAATAACACACTTACCGTAAGAAATAAAAATGTAACTTTAATGGAAGAAAATCTTAATTAAACCCCAAAAACAAACAAAATTTAGCGCAAGTATTCAAATTGCTCTCCGTCAACCATTTGGCACTGATCGATACGAGTGTAAACACTTTGTACACTTCGCTCAAGGACTTCAGGAGTAATGTGCTCCACTTCAGCGCGAATCTTTGCCGTAGCTCGTCTAAATTATTTGGCCTATTAAAATAAGCCTTTAATTTTAAATAACCCCACAGAAAAAAATCTAAGGGAGTCAAGTCTGGGGAACGCGGTGGTCATTCAATTGCTCCTCGATGTCCTATCCACCATCCAGGAAATGCCGCGTCAAGATATTGACGGACGTTTATTCCAAAGTGAGGATCTTGTTGAAACTAGATATCTTGATGGAACACATCTGCTTCGTGATCATTTGGAAACATTGCTGTCAGAGCTGACACTAAATCAAACCACCAAAAGTTCAAATAACGTGCTGCTGTAAGGTTTCCTTCAAAAAAAGTAAAGCCCTATTAAACGCCGTCCGATTATACCAATCTAAACATTTAATTTCCCTTTCGTTGACTGTGAGAGTCTTGAGTCCAGTGAGGATTTTCTCTTGACCAATACCTGCAATTGTGACGATTTAATGTCCCATTCCGGCAAAAAGTGGCTTTGTCAGAAAAGAGGATATTATTTAAAAAATTGGGGTCTTCATCGCAGCGTAACATTAGTTCTTCGCAAAACTGCAAGCGGCGGTCTGGATCACCCTCGTTTAATTCGTGAATCAATTGAACATTGAAAGGATGATATTTTTTTTCCTTAAACAACTTCACGTCAGAAGAGTGGTCCACGTTGTTATTTAGGGCTAGCTGCCTTGTAGAATGATAATTTGCAAAACCAAGTTTAAATTTTTAAGTGTGTTATTTTCTCAAAAAAATAATTATCTTAGGTACCAATTTCTTTACACCATCATTTAAGTAGTTGGACCATCTATAAAAACCAGCAAAAAAATTGGGGTTGTCATTTAAAAAAACAAATGATGCCGTCATTGTGCAAAAATACATGACGTCATAAGTAAAATTTTTATGTCATAAGGTGGCTAACTAATTAAAAAATAAAATTGACCTGTCCAAGCGTTTTGCTTGAAAACATTAAATAACGCAATTATGAATTTTGTTCCTTACTTTATCACCATACTGTATGTTAATATATTCTGTGGTAACGATTACTATAAATATTATAAAATGATGATGGGAATACTTATATCGCTTTCTTATGTACCTAAAGCTTACAGTAACCTTATAAAACTATTGAACCTATATACTTATATATTTTCAATACTTTTATATACCCTTTATATAACCAGGTGTTAGCATATATGGAG